>JBBPBR010000482.1:137150-396079 GCA_037974775.1 Cicer pinnatifidum | reverse complement strand
TCCTCCCAAGGCTTATTCTTGTCCAATTAGGGTTTTTAACCAATCTTGTGCATCCAATAAGTTAATTTGTGTCATTGGATGAACATTTAGGTCATTTTCGTCCTCCCTAGGCTTATTCTTGTCCAATAAGGGTTTTTAAGCAATCTTGTGCATCCAATAAGTTCATTTGTGTCATTGGATGAACATTTAGGTCATTTTCGTCCACCCTAGGCTTATTCTTGTCCAACTAGAGTTTTTAACCAATCTTGTGCATCCAATAAGTTCATTTGTGTCATTGGATGAACATTTAGGTCATTTTCGTCCTCCCTAGGCTTATTCTTGTCCAATTAGGGTTTTTAACCAATCTTGTGCATCCAATAAGTTCATTTGTGTCATTGGATGAACATTTAGGTCATTTTCGTCCTCCCTAGGCTTATTCTTGTTCAATTAGGGTTTCTAACCAATCTTGTGCATCCAATAGGTGTGTTTGTGTCATTGGATGAACATTTAGGTCATTTTCGTCCTCCCTATGCTTATTCTTGTCCAATTAGGGTTTTTAACCAATCTTGTGCATCTAATAGGTGTGTTTGTGTCATTGGATGAACATTTAGGTCATTTTCGTCCTCCCTAGGCTTATTCATGTCCAATTATGGTTTTTAACCAATCTTGTGCATCCAATAAGTTCATTTGTGTCATTGGATTAACATTTAGGTCATTTTCGTCCTTCCTAGGCTTATTCTTGTCCAATTAGGGTTTCTAACCAATCTTGTGCATCCAATAGGTGTGTTTGTGTCGTTGGATGAATATTTAGGTTATTTTCGTCCTCCCTAGTCTTATTCTTGTCCAATTAGGGTTTTAAGCAATCGTGTGCATCCAATAAGTTCATTTGTGTCATTGGGTGAATATTTTGGTCATTTTCATCCTCCCTAGGCTTATTCTTGTCTAATTGGGGTTTTTAACCAATCTTGTGCATCCAATAGGTGTGTTTATGTCATTGGATGAACATTTAGGTCATTTTCGTCCTCCCTAGGCTTATTCTTGTCCAATTAGGGTTTTTAACCAATCTTGTGCATCCAATAAGTTCATTTGTGTCATTGGATAAACATTTAGGTCATTTTCGTCCACCCTGGGCTTATTCTTGTCCAATTAGGGTTTTTAACCAATCTTGTGCATCCAATAAGTTCATTTGTGTCATTGGATGAACATTTAGGTCATTTTCGTCCTCCCAAGGCTTATTCTTGTCCAATTAGGGTTTTTAACCAATCTTGTGCATCCAATAAGTTAATTTGTGTCATTGGATGAACATTTAGGTCATTTTCGTCCTCCCTAGGCTTATTCTTGTCCAATAAGGGTTTTTAAGCAATCTTGTGCATCCAATAAGTTCATTTGTGTCATTGGATGAACATTTAGGTCATTTTCGTCCACCCTAGGCTTATTCTTGTCCAACTAGAGTTTTTAACCAATCTTGTGCATCCAATAAGTTCATTTGTGTCATTGGATGAACATTTAGGTCATTTTCGTCCTCCCTAGGCTTATTCTTGTCCAATTAGGGTTTTTAACCAATCTTGTGCATCCAATAAGTTCATTTGTGTCATTGGATGAACATTTAGGTCATTTTCGTCCTCCCTAGGCTTATTCTTGTTCAATTAGGGTTTCTAACCAATCTTGTGCATCCAATAGGTGTGTTTGTGTCATTGGATGAACATTTAGGTCATTTTCGTCCTCTTTAGTCTTATTCTTGTCCAATTAGGGTTTTATGCAATCTTGTCCATCCAATAAGTTCATTTGTGTCATTGGATGAACATTTAGGTCATTTTCGTCCTCCCTAGGCTTATTCTTGTTCAATTAGGGTTTCTAACCAATCTTGTGCATCCAATAGGTGTGTTTGTGTCATTGGATGAACATTTAGGTCATTTTCGGCCTCCCTAGTCTTATTCTTGTCCAATTAGGGTTTTAAGCAATCTTGTGCATCCAATAAGTTCATTTGTGTCATTGGACGAACATTTAGGTCATTTTCGTCCTCCCTAGTCTTATTCTTGTCCAATTAGGGTTTTTAACCAATCTTGTCATCCAATAAGTTCATTTGTGTTATTGGATGAACATTTAGGTCATTTTCTTCCTCCCTAGGCTTATTCTTGTCCAATTAGGGTTTTTAACCAATCTTGTGCATCCAATAAGTTCATTTGTGTCATTGGGTGAACATTTAGGTCTTTTTCGTCCTCCCTAGGCTTATTCTTATCCAATTAGGGTTTCTAACCAATCTTGTGCATCCAATAGGTGTGTTTAATCATTTGATGAACATTTAGGTTATTTTCGTCCTCCCTAGGCTTATTCTTGTCCAATTAGGGTTTTTAACCAATCTTGAGCATCCAATAAGTTCATTTGTGTCATTGGATGAACATTTAGGTCATTTTCGTCCTCCCTAGGCTTATTCTTGTGCAATTAGGGTTTTTAACCAATCTTGTGCATCCAATTGGTGTGTTTGTGTCATTGGATGAATATTTAGGTCATTTTCGTCCTCCCTAGTCTTATTCTTGTCCAATTAGGGTTTTAAGCAAACTTGTGCATCCAATAAGTTCATTTGTGTCATTGGATGAATATTTTGGTCATTTTCATCCTCCCTAGGCTTATTCTTCTCCAATAAGGGTTTCTAACCAATCTTGTGCATCCAATAGGTGTGTTTGTGTCATTGGATGAACATTTAGGTCATTTTCGTCCTCCCTAGGCTTATTCTTGTCCAATTAGGGTTTCTAACCAATCTTGTGCATCCAATAGGTGTGTTTAGTCATTTGATGAACATTTAGGTTATTTTCGTCCTCCCTAGGCTTATTCTTGTCCAATTAGGGTTTTTAACCAATCTTGTGCATCCAATAAGTTCATTTGTGTCATTGGATTAACATTTAGGTCATTTTCGTCCTTCCTAGGCTTATTCTTGTCCAATTAGGGTTTCTAACCAATCTTGTGCATCCAATAGGTGTGTTTGTGTCATTGGATGAACATTTAGGTCATTTTCGTCCTCCCTAGGCTTATTCTTGTCCAATTAGGGTTTCTAAACAATCTTGTGCATCCAATGGGTGTGTTTGTGTCATTGGATGAACATTTAGGTCACTTTCGTCCTCCCTAAGCTTATTCTTGTCCAATTAGGGTTTTAAGCAATCTTGTGCATCCAATAAGTTCATTTGTGTCATTGGATTAACATTTAGGTCATTTTCGTCCTCCCTAGGCTTATTCTTGTCAAATTAGGGTTTTTAACCAATCATGTGCATCCAATAAGTTCATTTGTGTCATTGGATGAACAATTAGGTCATTTTCGTCTACCCTAGGCTTATTCATGTCCAATTAGGGTTTCTAACCAATCTTGTGAATCCAATAGGTGTGTTTGTGTCATTGGAGGAACACTTAGGTCATTTTCGTCCTCCCTAGTCTTATTCTTGTCCAATTAGGGTTTTAAGCAATCTTGTGCATCCAATAAGTTCATTTGTGTCATTGGATGAATATTTAGGTCATTTTCATCCTCCCTAGGCTTATTCTTGTCCAATTAGGGTTTCTAACCAATCTTGTGCATCCAATAGGTGTGTTTGTGTCATTGGATGAACATTTAGGTCATTTTCGTCCTCCCTAGTCTTATTCTTGTCCAATTAGGGTTTTAAGCAATCTTGTGCATCCAATAAGTTCATTTGTGTCATTGGATGAATATTTAGGTCATTTTCGTCCTCCCTAGGCTTATTCTTGTCCAATTAGGGTTTCTATCCAATCTTGTGCATCCAATAGGTGTGTTTGTGTCATTGGATGAACATTTAGGTCATTTTCGTCCTCCCTAGGCTTATTCTTGTCCAATTAGGGTTTTTAACCAATCTTGTGCATCCAATAAGTTCATTTGTGTCATTGGATGAACATTTAGGTCATTTTCGTCCTCCCAAGGCTTATTCCTGTCCAATTAGGGTTTCTAACCAATCTTGTCCATCCAATAGGTGTGTTTGTGTCATTGGATGAACATTTAGGTCATTTTCGTCCTCCCTAGGCTTATTCTTGTCCAATTAGGGTTTTTAACCAATCTTATGCCTCCAATAAGTTCATTTGTGTCATTGGATTAACATTTAGGTCATTTTCGTCCTTCCTAGGCTTATTCTTGACCAATTAGGGTTTTTAACCAATCTTGTGCATCAAATAAGTTCATTTGTGTCATTGGATGAACATTTAGGTCATTTTCGTCCTCCCTATGCTTATTCTTGTCCAATTAGGGTTTTTAACCAATCTTGTGCATCCAATAGGTGTGTTTGTGTCATTGGATGAACATTTAGGTCATTTTCGTCCTCCCTAAGCTTATTCTTGTCCAATTAGGGTTTCTAAACATTCTTGTGCATTCAATAGGTGTGTTTGTGTCATTAAATGAACATTTAGGTCATTTTCGTCCTTCCTAGGCTTATTCTTGTCCAATTAGGGTTTCTAACCAATCTTGTGCATCCAATAGGTGTGTTTGTGTCATTGGATGAACATTTAGGTCATTTTCGTCCTCCCTAGGCTTATTCTTGTCCAATTAGGGTTTTTAACCAATCTTGTGCATCCAATAAGTTCATTTGTGTCATTGGGTGAACATTTAGGTCATTTTCGTCCTCCCTAGGCTTATTCTTGTCCAATTAGGGTTTTTAACCAATCTTGTGCATCCAATAGGTGTGTTTATTCATTTGATGAACATTTAGGTCATTTTCGTCCTCCCTAGGCTTATTCTTGTCCAATTAGGGTTTCTAAACAATCTTGTGCATCCAATAGGTGTGTTTGTGTCATTCGATGAACATTTAGGTCATTTTCGTCCTTCCTAGGCTTATTCTTGTCCAATTAGGGTTTCTAACCAATCTTGTGCATCCAATAGGTGTGTTTGTGTCATTGGATGAACATTTAGGTCATTTTCGTCCTCCCTAGGCTTATTCTTGTCCAATTAGGCTTTTTAACCAATCTTGTGCATCCAATAAGTTCATTTGTGTCATTGGATGAACATTTAGGTCATTTTCGTCCTCCCTAGGCTTATTCTTGTCCAATTAGGGTTTTTAACCAATCTTGTGCATCCAATAAGTTCATTTGTGTCATTCAATGAACATTTAGGTCATTTTCGTCCTCCCTAGGCTTATTCTTGTCCAATTAGGGTTTTTAACCAATCTTGTGCATCCAATAAGTTCATTTGTGTCATTGGATGAACATTTAGGTCATTTTCGTCCTCCCTAGTCATATTCTTGTCCAATTAGGGTTTTTAACCAATCTTGTGCATCCAATAAGTTCATTTGTGTCATTGGATGAACATTTAGGTCATTTTCGTCCTCCCTAGGCTTATTCTTGTCCAATTAGGGTTTCTAACCAATCTTGTGCATCCAATAGGTGTGTTTGTGTCATTGGATGAACATTTAGGTCATTTTCGTCCTCCCTAGTCTTATTCTTGTCCAATTACGGTTTTTAACCAATCTTGTGCATCCAATAAGTTCATTTGTGTCATTGGATTAACATTTAGGTCATTTTCGTCCTTCCTAGGCTTATTCTTGTCCAATTAGGGTTTCTAACCAATCTTGTGCATCCAATAGGTGTGTTTGTGTCATTGGATGAACATTTAGGTCATTTTCGTCCTCCCTAGTCTTATTCTTGTCCAATTAGGGTTTTAAGCAATCTCGTGCATCCAATAAGTTCATTTGTGTCATTGGATTAACATTTAGGTCATTTTCGTCCTTCCTAGGCTTATTCTTGTCCAATTAGGGTTTCTAACCAATCTTGTGCATCCAATAGGTGTGTTTGTGTCATTGGATGAACATTTAGGTCATTTTCGTCCTCCCTAGGCTTATTCTTGTCCAATTAGGGTTTTAAGCAATCTTGTGCCTCCAATAAGTTCATTTGTGTCATTGGATTAACATTTAGGTCATTTTCGTCCTTCCTAGGCTTATTCTTGTCCAATTAGGGTTTTTAACCAATCTTGTGCATCCAATAAGTTCAATTGTGTCATTGGATGAATATTTAGGTCATTTTCATCCTCCCTAGGCTTATTCTTGTCCAATTAGGGTTTCTAACCAATCTTGTGCATCCAATAGGTGTGTTTGTGTCATTGGATGAACATTTAGGTCATTTTCGTCCTCCCTAGGCTTATTCTTGTCCAATTAGGGTTTTTAACCAATCTTGTGCATCCAATAAGTTCATTTGTGTCATTGGATGAACATTTAGGTCATTTTCGTCCTCCCAAGGCTTATTCTTGTCCAATTAGGGTTTCTAACCAATCTTGTGCATCCAATAGGTGTGTTTCTGTCATTGGATGAACATTTAGGTCATTTTCGTCCTCCCTAGTCTTATTCTTGTCCAATTAGGATTTTAAGCAATCTTGTGCATCCAATAAGTTCATTAGTGTCATTGGATGAATATTTAGGTCATTTTCGTCCTCCCTAGGCTTATTCTTGTCCAATTAGGGTTTCTAACCAGTCTTGTTTATCCAATAGGTGTGTTTGTGTCATTGGGTGAACATTTAGGTCATTTTGGTCCTCCCAATTCTTATTCTTGTCCAATTAGGGTTTTTAACCAATCTTGTGCATCCAATAGGTGTGTTTGTGTTATTGGATGAACATTTAGGTCATTTTCGTCCTCCCTAGGCTTATTCTTGTCCAATTAGGGTTTTTAACCAATCTTGTGCATCCAATAAGTTCATTTGTGTCATTGGATTAACATTTAGGTCATTTTCGTCCTCCCTAGGCTTATTCTTGTCCAATTAGGGTTTCTAACCAATCTTGTGCATCCAATAGGTGTGTTTGTGACATTGGATGACCATTTAGGTCATTTTCGTCCTCCCTAGGCTTATTCTTGTCCCATTAGGGTTTTTAACCAATCTTGTGCATCCAATAAGTTCAATTGTGTCATTGGATGAACATTTAGGTCATTTTCTTCCTCCCTAGGCTTATTCTTGTCCAATTAGGGTTTTTAACCAATCTTGTGCATCCAATATGTTCATTTGTGTCATTGGATGAACATTTAGGTCACTTTCGTCCTCCCTAGGCTTATTCTTGTCCAATTAGGGTTTCTAAACAATCTTGTGCATCCAATAGGTGTGTTTGTGTCATTGGACGAACATTTCGGTCATTTTCGTCCTCCCTAGGCTTATTCTTCTGCAATTAGGGTTTTTAACCAATTTTGTGCATCCAATTGGTGTGTTTGTGTCATTGGATGAATATTTAGGTCATTTTCGTCCTCCCTAGTCTTATTCTTGTCCAATTAGGGTTTTAAGCAAACTTGTGCATCCAATAAGTTCATTTGTGTCATTGGATGAATATTTAGGTCATTTTCATCCTCCCTAGGCTTATTCTTGTCCAATTAGGGTTTCTAACCAATCTTGTGCATCCAATAGGTGTGTTTGTGTCATTGGATGAACATTTAGGTCATTTTCGTCCTCCCTAGGCTTATTCTTGTCCAATTAGGGTTTCTAACCAATCTTGTGCATCCAATAGGTGTGTTTAGTCATTTGATGAACATTTAGGTTATTTTCGTCCTCCCTAGGTTTATTCTTGTGCAATTAGGGTTTTTAACCAATCTTGTGCATCCAATATGTTCATTTGTGTCATTGGATTAACATTTAGGTCATTTTCGTCCTCCCTAGGCTTATTCTTGTCCAATTAGGGTTTCTAACCAATCTTGTGCATCCAATAAGTGTGTTTGTGTCATTGGATGAACATTTAGGTCATTTTCGTCCTCCCTAGGCTTATTCTTGTCCAATTAGGGTTTTTAACCAATCTTGTGTATCCAATAAGTTCATTTGTGTCATTGGATGAACATTTAGGTCATTTTCGTCCTCCCAAGGCTTATTCTTGTCCAATTAGGGTTTCTAACCAATCTTGTGCATCCAATAGGTGTGTTTGTATCATTGGATGAACATTTAGGTCATTTTCGTCCTCCCTAGTCTTATTCTTGTCCAATTAGGATTTTAAGCAATCTTGTGCATCCAATAAGTTCATTTGTGTCATTGGATGAATATTTAGGTCATTTTCATCCTCCCTAGGCTTATTCTTGTCCAATTAGGGTTTCTAACCAATCTTGTGCATCCAATAGGTGTGTTTGTGTCATTGGATGAACATTTAGGTCATTTTTGTCTTCCCAATGCTTATTCTTGTCCAATTAGGGTTTTTAACCATTCTGGTGCATCCAATAGGTGTGTTTGTGTTATTGGATGAACATTTAGGTCATTTTTGTCCTCCCTAGGCTTATTCTTGTCCAATTAGGGTTTTTAACCAATCTTGTGCATCCAATAAGTTCATTTGTGTCATTGGATTAACATTTAGGTCATTTTCGTCCTCCCTAGGCTTATTCTTGTCCAATTAGGATTTCTAACCAATCTTGTGCATCCAATAGGTGTCTTTGTGACATTGGATGACCATTTAGGTCATTTTCGTCCTCCCTAGGCTTATTCTTGTCCCATTAGGGTTTTTAACCAATCTTGTGCATCCAATAAGTTCAATTGTGTCATTGGATGAACATTTAGGTCATTTTCTTCCTCCCTAGGCTTATTCTTGTCCAATTAGGGTTTTTAACCAATCTTGTGCATCCAATATGTTCATTTGTGTCATTGGATGAACATTTAGGTCACTTTCGTCCTCCCTAGGCTTATTCTTGTCCAATTAGGGTTTCTAAACAATCTTGTGCATCCAATAGGTGTGTTTGTGTCATTGGACGAACATTTCGGTCATTTTCGTCCTCCCTAGGCTTATTCTTCTGCAATTAGGGTTTTTAACCAATTTTGTGCATCCAATTGGTGTGTTTGTGTCATTGGATGAATATTTAGGTCATTTTCGTCCTCCCTAGTCTTATTCTTGTCCAATTAGGGTTTTAAGCAAACTTGTGCATCCAATAAGTTCATTTGTGTCATTGGATGAATATTTAGGTCATTTTCATCCTCCCTAGGCTTATTCTTGTCCAATTAGGGTTTCTAACCAATCTTGTGCATCCAATAGGTGTGTTTGTGTCATTGGATGAACATTTAGGTCATTTTCGTCCTCCCTAGGCTTATTCTTGTCCAATTAGGGTTTCTAACCAATCTTGTGCATCCAATAGGCGTGTTTGTGCCATTGGATGAACATTTAGGTCATTTTCGTCCTCCCTAGGCTTATTCTTGTCCAATTAGGGTTTTTAACCAATCTTGTGCATCCAATAGGTGTGTTGGTGTCATTGGATGAACATTTAGGTCATTTTCGTCCTCCCTAGGCTTATTCTTGTCCAATTAGGGTTTTTAACCAATCTTGTGCATCTAATAAGTTCATTTGTTTCATTGGATTAACATTTAGGTCATTTCGTCCTCCCTAGGCTTATTCTTGTCCAATTAGGGTTTTGTACCAATCTTGTGCATCCAATAGGTGTGTTTGTGTCATTGGATGAACATTTAGGTCATTTTCGTCCTCCCTAGGCTTATACTTGTCCAATTAGGGTTTTTAACTAATCTTGTGCATCCAATTAGTTCATTTGTGTATTGGATTAACATTTAGGTCATTTTCGTCCTCCCTAGGCTTATTATTGTCCAATTAGGGTTTTTAACCAATCTTGTGCATCCAATAAGTTCATTTGTGTCGTTGGATTAACATTTAGGTCATTTTCGTCCTCCCTAGTCTTATTCTTGTCCAATTAGGGTTTTAAGCAATCTTGTGCATCCAATAAGTTCATTTGTGTCATTGGATGAATATTTAGGTCATTTTCATCCTCCCTAGGCTTATTCTTGTCCAATTAGGGTTTCTAACCAATCTTGTGCATCCAATAGGTGTGTTTGTGTCATTGGATGAACATTTAGGTCATTTTCGGCCTCCCTAGTCTTATTCTTGTCCAATTAGGGTTTTAAGCAATCTTGTGCATCCAATAAGTTCATTTGTGTCATTGGATGAACATTTAGGTCATTTTCGTCCTCCCTAGTCTTATTCTTGTCCAATTAGGGTTTTTAACCAATCTTGTCATCCAATAAGTTCATTTGTGTTATTGGATGAACATTTAGGTCATTTTCTTCCTCCCTAGGCTTATTCTTGTCCAATTAGGGTTTTTAACCAATCTTGTGCATCCAATAAGTTCATTTGTGTCATTGGGTGAACATTTAGGTCATTTTCGTCCTCCCTAGGCTTATTCTTGTCCAATTAGGGTTTCTAACCCATCTTGTGCATCCAATAGGTGTGTTTGTGTCGTTGGATGAACATTTAGGTTATTTTCGTCCTCCCTAGGCTTATTCTTGTCCAATTAGGGTTTTTAACCAATCTTGTGCATCCAATAAGTTCATTTGTGTCATTGGATGAACATTTAGGTCATTTTCGTCCTCCCAAGGCTTATTCTTGTCCAATTAGGGTTTCTAACCAATCTTGTGCATCCAATAGGTGTGTTTCAGTCATTGGATGAACATTTAGGTCATTTTCGTCCTCCCTAGTCTTATTCTTGTCCAATTAGGGTTTTAAGCAATCTTGTGCATCCAATAAGTTCATTTGTGTCATTGGATGAATATTTAGGTCATTTTCGTCCTCCCTAGGCTTATTCTTGTGCAATTATTGTTTCTAACCAATCTGGTGCATCCAATAGGTGTGTTTGTGTCATTGGATGAACATTTAGGTCATTTTCGTCCTCCCTATGCTTATTCTTGTCCAATTAGGGTTTTTAACCAATCTTGTGCATCCAATAGGTGTGTTTGTGTCATTGGACGAACATTTAGGTCATTTTCGTCCTCCCTAGTCTTATTCTTGTCCAATTAGGGTTTTTAAGCAATCTTGTGCATCCAATAAGTTCATTTGTGTCATTGGATGAACATTTAGGTCATTTTCGTCCTCCCTAGTCTTATTCTTGTCCAATTAGGGTTTTTATGCAATCTTGTGCATCCAATAGGTGTGTTTGTGTCGTTGGAGGAATATTTAGGTCATTTTCGTCCTCCCTAGTCTTATTCTTGTCCAATTAGGGTTTTTATGCAATCTTGTGCATCCAATAGGTGTGTTTGTGTCATTGGACGAACTTTTAGGTCATTTTCGTCCTCCCTAGGCTATTTCTTGTCCAATTAGGGTTTTTAACCAATCTTATGCGTCCAATAAGTTCATTTGTGTCATTCGATGAACATTTAGGTCATTTTCGTCCTTCCTAGTCTTATTCTTGTCCAATTAGGGTTTTTAAGCAATCTGGTGCATCCAATAGGTGTGTTTGTGTCATTGGACGAACATTTAGTTCATTTTCGTCCTCCCTAGGCTTATTCTTGTCCAATTAGGGTTTTTAACCAATCTTGTGCATCCAATAAGTTCATTTGTGTCATTGGATGAACATTTAGGTCATTTTCGTCCTCCCTAGGCTTATTCTTGTCCAATTAGGGTTTTTAACCAATCTTGTGCATCCAATAAGTTCATTTGTGTCATTGGATGAACATTTAGGTCATTTTCGTCCTCCCTAGGCTTATTCTTGTCCAATTAGGGTTTTTAACCAATCTTGTGCATCCAATAAGTTCATTTGTGTCATTTGATGAACATTTTGGTCATTTTCGTCCTCCCTAGGCTTATTCTTGTTCAATTAGGGTTTTCAACCAATCTTGTGCATCCAATAAGTTCATTTGTGTCATTGGATGAACATTTAGGTCATTTTCGTCCTCCCCAGGCTTATTCTTGTCCAATTAGGGTTTTCAACCAATCTTGTGCATCCAATAAGTTCATTTGTGTCATTGGATGAACATTTAGGTCATTTTCGTCCTCCCTAGGCTTATTCTTGTCCAATTAGGGTTTTTAACCAATCTTGTGCATCCAATAAGTTCATTTGTGTCATTAGATGAACATTTAGGTCATTTTCGTCCTCCCTAGGCTTATTCTTGTCCAGTTAGGGTTTTCAACCAATCTTGTGCATCCAATAAGTTCATTTGTGTCATTGGATGAACATTTAGGTCATTTTCGTCCTCCCTAGGCTTATTCTTGTCCAATTAGGGTTTTTAACCAATCTTGTGCATCCAATAAGTTCATTTGTGTCATTGGATGAACATTTAGGTCATTTTCGTCCTCCCTATTCTTATTCTTGTCCAATTAGGGTTTTTATGCAATCTTGTGCATCCAATAGGTGTGTTTGTGTCATTGGACGAACATTTAGGTCATTTTCGTCCTCCCTAGGCTTATTCTTGTCTAGTTAGGGTTTTTAACCAATCTTGTGCATCCAATTAGTTCATTTGTGTCATTCGATGAACATATAGGTCATTTTCGTCCTCCCTAGGCTTATTCTTGTCCAATTAGGGTTTTTAACCAATCTTGTGCATCCAATAAGTTCATTTGTGTCATTGGATGAACATTTAGGTCATTTTCGTCCTCCCTAGGCTTATTCTTGTCCAATTAGGGTTTTTAACCAATCTTGTGCATCCAATAAGTTCATTTGTGTCATTGGATGAACATTTAGGTCATTTTCGTCCTCCCTAGGCTTATTCTTGTCCAATTAGGGTTTTTAACCAATCTTGTGCATCCAATAAGTTCATTTGTGTCATTGGAAGAACATTTAGGTCATTTTCGTCTTCCCTAGGCTTATTCTTGTCCAATTAGGGTTTTTATGCAATCTTGTGCATCCAATAGGTGTGTTTGTGTCATTGGATGAACATTTAGGTCATTTTCGTCCTCCCTAGGCTTATTCTTGTCCAATTAGGGTTTTTAACCAATCTTGTGCATCCAATAAGTTCATTTGTGTCATTGTATGAACATTTAGGTCATTTTCGTCCTCCCAAGGCTTATTCTTGTCCAATTAGGGTTTCTAACCAATCTTGTGCATCCAATAGGTGTGTTTGTGTCATTGGATGAACATTTAGGTCATTTTCGTCCTCCCTAGGCTTATTCTTGTCCAATTAGGGTTTCTAACCAATCTTGGCATCCAATAGGTGTGTTTGTGTCATTGGATGAACATTTAGGTCATTTTTGTCCTCCCTAGGCTTATTCTTGTCCAATTAGGGTTTTTAACCAATCTTGTGCATCCAATAAGTTCATTTGTGTCATTGGATTAACATTTAGGTCATTTTCGTCCTCCCTAGGCTTATTCTTGTCCAATTAGGGTTTCTAACCAATCTTGTGCATCCAATAGGTGTCTTCGTGACATTGGATGACCATTTAGGTCATTTTCGTCCTCCCTAGGCTTATTCTTGTCCCATTAGGGTTTTTAACCAATCTTGTGCATCCAATAAGTTCAATTGTGTCATTGGATGAACATTTAGGTCATTTTCTTCCTCCCTAGGCTTATTCTTGTCCAATTAGGGTTTTTAACCAATCTTGTGCATCCAATATGTTCATTTGTGTCATTGGATGAACATTTAGGTCACTTTCGTCCTCCCTAGGCTTATTCTTGTCCAATTAGGGTTTCTAAACAATCTTGTGCATCCAATAGGTGTGTTTGTGTCATTGGATGAACATTTAGGTCATTTTCGTCCTCTCTAGGCTTATTCTTGTCCAATTAGGGTTTTTAACCAATCTTGTGAATCCAATAAGTTCATTTGTGTCATTGGATTAACATCTAGGTCATTTTCGTCCTCCCTAGGCTTATTCTTGTCCAATTAGGGTTTTTAACCAATCTTGTGCATCCAATAGGTGTGTTTGTGTCATTGGATGAACATTTAGGTCATTTTCGTCCTCCCTAGGCTTATTCTTGTCCAATTAGGGTTTTTAACCAATCTTGTGCATCCAATAAGTTCATTTGTGTCATTGGATTAACATTTAGGTCATTTTCGTCCTCCCTAGGCTTATTCTTGTCCAATTAGGGTTTCTAACCAATCTTGTGCATCCAATAGTGTGTTTGTGTAATTGGATGAACATTTAGGTCATTTTCGTCCTCCCTAGGCTTATTCTTGTCCAATTAGGTTTTTAACCAATCTTGTGCATCCAATAAGTTCATTTGTGTCACTGGATTAACATTTAGGTCATTTTCGTCCTCCCTAGGCTTATTCTTGTCCAATTAGGGTTTCTAACCAATCTTGTGCATCTAATAGGTGTGTTTGTGTCATTGGATGAACATTTAGGTCATTTTCGTCCTCTCTAGGCTTATTGTTGTCCAATTAGGGTTTTTAACCAATCTTGTGCGTCCAATAAGTTCAATTGTGTCATTGGATGAACATTTAGGTCATTTTCGTCCTCCCTAGGCTTATT
This sequence comes from Cicer pinnatifidum, assembly GCA_037974775.1. NCBI lineage: Eukaryota > Viridiplantae > Streptophyta > Magnoliopsida > Fabales > Fabaceae > Cicer > Cicer pinnatifidum. Next base: position 381,989 of record JBBPBR010000482.1, on the reverse strand, counting down.
CTTGTCCAATTAGGGTTTCTAAACAATCTTGTGCATCCAATAGGTGTGTTTGTGTCATTGGATGAACATTTAGGTCATTTTCGTCCTCCCTAGGCTTATTCTTGTCCAATTAGGGTTTTTAACCAATCTTGTGCATCCAATAAGTTCATTTGTGTCATTGGATGAATAGTTAGGTCATTTTCGTCCTCCCTAGCCTTATTCTTGTCCAATTAGGGTTTCTAACCAATCTTGTGCATCCAATAGGTGTGTTTAGTCATTTGATGAACATTTAGGTTATTTTCGTCCTCCCTAGGCTTATTCTTGTCCAATTAGGGTTTTTAACCAATCTTGTGCATCTAATAAGTTCATTTGTGTCATTGGATTAACATTTAGGTCATTTTCGTCCTTCCTAGGCTTATTCTTGTCCAATTAGGGTTTCTAACCAATCTTGTGCATCCAATAGGTGTGTTTGTGTCATTGGATGAACATTTAGGTCATTTTCGTCCTCCCTAGTCTTATTCTTGTCCAATTAGGGTTTTAAGCAATCTTCTGCATCCTATAAGTTCATTTGTGTCATTGGATGAATATTTAGGTCATTTTCATCCTCCCTAGGCTTATTCTTGTCCAATTAGGGTTTCTAACCAATCTTGTGCATCCAATAGGTGTGTTTGTGTCATTGGATGAACATTTAGGTCATTTTCGTCCTCCCTAGTCTTATTCTTGTCCAATTAGGGTTTTTAACCAATCTTGTGCATCCAATAAGTTCGTTTGTGTCATTGGATGAACATTTAGGTCATTTTCGTCCTCCCTAGTCTTAATCTTGTCCAATTAGGGTTTTTAACCAATCTTGTGCATCCAATAAGTTCATTTGTGTCTTTGGATTAACATTTAGGTCATTTTCGTCCTTCCTAGGCTTATTCTTGTCCAATTAGGGTTTCTAACCAATCTTGTGCATCCAATAGGTGTGTTTGTGTCATTGGATGAACATTTAGGTCATTTTCGTCCTCCTTAGGCTTATTCTTGTCCAATTATGGTTTTTAACCAATCTTGTGCATCCAATAAGTTCATTTGTGTCATTGGATTAACATTTAGGTCATTTTCGTCCTTCCTAGGCTTATTCTTGTCCAATTAGGGTTTCTAACCAATCTTGTGCATCCAATAGGTGTGTTTGTGTCATTGGATGAACATTTAGGTCATTTTCGTCCTCCCTAGTCTTATTCTTGTCCATTTAGGGTTTTAAGCAATCTTCTGCATCCAATAAGTTCATTTGTGTCATTGGATGAATATTTAGGTCATTTTCATCCTCCCTAGGCTTATTCTTGTCCAATTAGGGTTTCTAACCAATCTTGTGCATCCAATAGGTGTGTTTGTGTCATTGGATGAACATTTAGGTCATTTTCGTCCTCCCTAGTCTTATTCTTGTCTAATTAGGGTTTTTAACCAATCTTGTGCATCCAATAGGTGTGTTTGTGTCATTGGATGAACATTTAGGTTATTTTCGTCCTCCCTAGGCTTATTCTTGTCCAATTAGGGTTTTTAACCAATCTTGTGCATCCAATAAGTTTATTTGTGTCATTGGATGAACATTTAGGTCATTTTCGTCCTCCCAAGGAATATTCTTGTCCAATTAGGGTTTCTAACCAATCTTGTGCATCCAATAGGTGTGTTTGTGTCATTGGATGAACATTTAGGTCATTTTCGTCCTCCCTAGGCTTATTCTTGTCCAATTAGGGTTTCTAACCAATCTTGTGCATCCAATAAGTTCATTTGTGTCATTGGATGAATATTTAGGTCATTTTCGTCCTCCCTAGGCTTATTCTTGTCCAATTAGGGTTTCTAACCAATCTTGTGCATCCAATAGGTGTGTTAGTGTCATTGGATGAACATTTAGGTCATTTTCGTCCTCCCTATGCTTATTCTTGTCCAATTAGGGTTTTTAACCAATCTTGTGCATCCAATAGGTGTCTTTGTGTCATTGGATGAACATTTAGGTCATTTTCGTCCTCCCTAGTCTTATTCTTGTCCAATTAGGGTTTTAAGCAATCTTGTGCATCCAATAAGTTCATTTGTGTCATTGGATGAATATTTAGGTCATTTTCGTCCTCCCTATGCTTATTCTTGTCAAATTAGGGTTTCTAACCAATTTTGTGCATCCAATAGGTGTGTTTGTGTCATTGGATGAACATTTAGGTCATTTTCGTCCTCCCTAGTCTAATTCTTGTCCAATTAGGGTTTTTAACCAATCTTGTGCATCCAATAAGTTCATTTGTGTCATTGGATTAACATTTAGGTCATTTTCGTCCTTCCTAGGCTTATTCTTGTCCAATTAGGGTTTCTAACCAATCTTGTGCATCCAATAGGTGTGTTTGTGTCATTGGATGAACATTTAGGTCATTTTCGTCCTCCCTATTCTTATTCTTGTCCAATTAGGGTTTTAAGCAATCTTGTGCATCCAATAAGTTCATTTGTGTCATTGGATGAATATTTAGGTCATTTTCATCCTCCCTAGGCTTATTCTTGTCCAATTAGGGTTTCTAACCAATCTTGTGCATCCAATAGGTGTGTTTGTGTCATTGGATGAACATTTAGGTCATTTTCGTCCTCCCTAGTCTTATTCTTGTCCAATTAGGGTTTTAAGCAATCTTGTGCATCCAATAAGTTTATTTGTGTCATTGGATTAACATTTAGGTCATTTTCGTCCTCCCTAGGCTTATGCTTGTCCAATTATGGTTTTCAACCAATCTTGTGCATCCAATAAGTTCATTTGTGTAATTGGACGAACATTTAGGTCATTTTCGTCCTCCCTAGGCTTATTCTTGTCCAATTAGGGTTTTAAGCAATCTTGTGCATCCAATAAGTTCATTTGTGTCATTGGATGAATATTTAGGTCATTTTCATCCTCCCTAGGCTTATTCTTGTCCAATTAGGGTTTCTAACCAATCTTGTGCATCCAATAGGCGTGTTTGTGTCATTGGATGAACATTTAGGTCATTTTCGTCCTCCCTAGGCTTATTCTTGTCCAATTAGGGTTTCTAACCAATCTTGTGCATCCAATAAGTTCATTTGTGTCATTGGATGAACATTTAGGTCATTTTCGTCCTTCCTAGGCTTATTCTTGTCCAATTAGGGTTTCTAACCAATCTTGTGCATCCAATAGGTGTGTTTAGTCATTTGATGAACATTTAGGTTATTTTCATCCTCCCTAGGCTTATTCTTGTCCAATTAGGGTTTTTAACCAATCTTGTGCATCCAATAAGTTCATTTGTGTCATTGGATTAACATTTAGGTCATTTTCGTCCTCCCTAGGCTTATTCTTGTCCAATTAGGGTTTCTAACCAATCTTGTGCATCCAATAGGTATATTTGTGTCATTGGATGAACATTTAGGTCATTTTCGTCCTCCCTAGGATTATTCTTGTCCAATTAGGGTTTTTAACCAATCTTGTGCATCCAATAGGTGTGTTTGTGTCATTGGATGAACATTTAGGTCATTTTCGTCCTCCCTAGGCTTATTCTTGTCCAATTAGGGTTTCTAACCAATCTTGTGCATCCAATAGGTGTGTTTGTGTCATTGGACGAACATTTAGGTCATTTTCGTCCTCCCTAGGCTTATTCTTGTCCAATTAGGGTTTTAAGCAATCTTGTGCATCCAATAACTTCATTTGTGTCATTGGATTAACATTTAGGTCATTTTCGTCCTCCCTAGTCTTATTCTTGTCTAATTAGGGTTTTAAGCAATCTTGTGCATCCAATAAGTTCATTTGTGTCATTAGATGAATATTTAGGTCATTTTCGTCCTCCCTAGGCTTATTCTTGTGCAATTAGGGTTTCTAACCAATCTGGTGCGTCCAATAGGTGAGTTTGTGTCATTGGATGAACATTTAGGTCATTTTCGTCCTCGCTATGCTTATTCTTGTCCAATTAGTGTTTTTAACCAATCTTGTGCATCCAATAGGTGTGTTTGTGTCATTGGATGAACATTTAGGTCATTTTCGTCCTCCCTAGGCTTATTCTTGTCCAATTAGGGTTTCTAACCAATCTTGTGCATCCAATAGGTGTGATTGTGTCATTGGATGAACATTTAGGTCATTTTCGTCCTCCCTAGTATTATTCTTGTCCAATTAGGGTTTTTAACCAATCTTGTGCATCCAATAATTTCATTTGTGTCATTGGATGAACATTTAGGTCATTTTCGTCCTCCCTAGGCTTATTCTTGTGCAATTAGGGTTTTTAACCAATCTTGTGCATCCAATTGGTGTGTTTGTGTCATTGGATGAATATTTAGGTCATTTTCGTCCTCCCTAGTCTTATTCTTGTCCAATTAGGGTTTTAAGCAATCTTGTGCATCCAATAAGTTCATTTGTGTCATTGGGTGAATATTTAGGTCATTTTCATCCTCCCTAGGCTTATTATTGTCCAATTAGGGTTTCTAACCAATCTTGTGCATCCAATAGGTGTGTTTGTGTCATTGGATGAACATTTAGGTCATTTTCGTCCTCCCTAGGCTTATTCTTGTCCAATTAGGGTTTCTAACCAATCTTGTGCATCCAATAGGTGTGTTTAGTCATTTGATGAACATTTAGGTTATTTTCGTCCTCCCTAGGCTTGTTCTTGTGCAATTAGGGTTTTTAACCAATCTTGTGCATCCAATAGGTGTGTTTGTGTCATTTGATGAACATTTAGCTTATTTTCGTCCTCCCTAGGCTTATTCTTGTCCAATTAGGGTTTTTAATCAATCTTGTGCATCCAATATGTTCATTTGTGTCATTGGATTAACATTTAGGTCATTTTCGTCCTCCCTAGGCTTATTCTTGTCCAATTAGGGTTTCTAACCTATCTTGTGCATCCAATAAGTGTGTTTGTGTCATTGGATGAACATTTAGGTCATTTTCGTCCTCCCTAGGCTTATTCTTGTCCAATTAGGGTTTTTAACCAATCTTGTGCATCCAATAAGTTCATTTGTGTCATTGGATGAATATTTAGGTCATTTTCGTCCTCCCTGGGCTTATTCTTGTCCAATTAGGGTTTCTAACCAATCTTGTGCATCCAATAGGTGTGTTTGTGTCATTGGATGAACATTTAGGTCATTTTCGTCCTCCGTAGTCTTATTCTTGTCCAATTAAGGTTTTAAGCAATCTTGTGCATCCAATAAGTTCATTTGTGTCATTGGATGAATATTTAGGTCATTTTCATCCTCCCTAGGCTTATTCTTGTCCAATTAGGGTTTCTAACCAATCTTGTGCATCCAATAGGTGTGTTTGTGTCATTGGATGAACATTTAGGTCATTTTCGTCCTCCCTAGTCTTATTCTTGTCCAATTAGGGTTTTAAGCAATCTTGTGCATCCAATAAGTTCATTTGTGTCATTGGATGAACATTTAGGTCATTTTCGTCCTCCTTAGGCTTATTCTTGTCCAATTAGGGATTTTAACCAATCTTGTGCATCCAATAGGTGTGTTTGTGTCATTGGATGAACATTTAGGTCATTTTCGTCCTCCCTAGGCTTATTCTTGTCCAATTAGGGTTTTTAACCAATCTTGTGCATCGAATAAGTTCATTTGTGTCATTGGATTAACATTTAGGTCATTTTCGTCCTCCCTAGGCATATTCTTGTCCAATTAGGGTTTTTAACCAATCTTGTGCTTCCAATAGGTGTGTTTGTGTCATTGGATGATCAATTAGGTCATTTTCGTCCTCCTTAGGCTTATTCTTGTACAATTAGGGTTTTAACCAATCTTGTGCATCCAATAACTTTGTTTGTGTCATTGAATTAATATTTAGGTCATTTTCGTCCTCCCTAGGCATATTCTTGTCCAATTAGGGTTTTTAACCAATCTTGTGCATCCAATAGGTGTGTTTGTGTCATTGGATGATCAATTAGGTTATTTTCGTCCTTCCTAGGCTTACTCTTGTCCAATTAGGGTTTTTAACCAATGTTGTGCATCCAATAAGTTCATTTGTGTCATTGAATTAACATTTAGGTCATTTTCGTCCTCCCTAGGCATAATCTTTTCCAATTAGAGTTTTTAACCAATCTTGTGCATCCAATAGGTGTGTTTGTGTCATTGGATGATCAATTAGCTCATTTTCGTCCTACCTAGACTTATTCTTGTCAAATTAGGGTTTTTAATCAATCTTGTGCATCCAATAACTTTGTTTGTGTCATTGAATTAATATTTAGGTCATTTTCGTCCTCCCTAGGCATATTCTTGTCCAATTAGGGTTTTTAACCAATCTTGTGCATCCAATAGGTGTGTTTGTGTCATTGGATGATCAATTAGGTTATTTTCGTCCTTCCTAGGCTTACTCTTGTCCAATTAGGGTTTTTAACCAATGTTGTGCATCCAATAAGTTCATTTGTGTCATTGGATTAACATTTAGGTCATTTTCGTCCTCCCTAGGCTTATTCTTGTCCAATTAGGGTTTTTAACCAATCTTGTGCATCCAATAGGTGTGTTTGTGTCATTGGACAAACATTTAGGTCATTTTCGTCCTCCCTAGGCTTATTCTTGTCCAATTAGGGTTTCTAACCAATCTTGTGCATCCAATAGGTGTGTTTGTGTCATTGGATGAACATTTAGGTCATTTTCGTCCTCCCTAGGCTTATTCTTGTCCAATTAGGGTTTCTAACCAATCTTGTGTATCCAATAGGTATGTTTGTGTCATTGGATGAACATTTAGGTCAGTTTCTTCCTCCCTAGGCTTATTCTTGTCCAATTAGGGTTTCTTACGAATCTTGTGCATCCAATAGGTGTGTTTGTGTCATTGGATGAACATTTAGGTCATTTTCGTCCTCCCTAGGCTTATTCTTGTCCAATTAGGGTTTTTAACCAATCTTGTGCATCCAATAAGTTCATTTGTGTCATTCGGTGAACATTTAGGTCATTTTCGTCCTCCCTAGGCTTATTCTTGTCCAATTAGGGTTTCTAACCAATCTTGTGCATCCAATAGGTGTGTTTAGTCATTTGATGAACATTTAGGTTATTTTCGTCCTCCCTAGGCTTATTCTTGTCCAATTAGGGTTTTTAACCAATCTTGTGCATCCAATAAGTTCATTTGTGTCATTGGATTAACATTTAGGTCATTTTCGTCCTTGCTAGGCTTATTCTTGTCCAATTAGGGTTTCTAAACAATCTTGTGCATCCAATAGGTGTGTTTGTGTCATTGGATGAACATTTAGGTCATTTTCGTCCTCCCTAGGCTTATTCTTGTCCAATTAGGGTTTTTAACCAATCTTGTGCATCCAATAAGTTCACTTGTGTCATTGGATTAACATTTATGTCATTTTCGTCCTCCCTAGGCTTATTCTTGTCCAATTAGGGTTTCTAACCAATCTTGTGCATCCAATAGGTGTGTTTGTGTCATTGGATGAACATTTAGGTCATTTTTGTCCTCCCTAGGCTTATTCGTGTCCAATTAGGGTTTTTAACCAATCTTGTGCATCCAATAAGTTCATTTGTGTCATTGGATTAACATTTAGGTCATTTTCGTCCTCCATAGGCTTATTCTTGACCAATTATGGTTTGTAACCAATCTTGGGCATCCAATAGGTTTGTTTGTGTCATTGGATTAACAATTAGGTCATTTTCGTCCTCCCTAGGCTTATTCTTGTCCAATTAGGGTTTTTAACCAATCTTGTGCATCCAATAAGTTCATTTGTGTCATTGGATGAACATTTAGGTCATTTTCGTCCTCCCTAGGCTTATTCTTGTCCAATTAGGGTTTTTAACCAATCTTGTGCATCCAATAAGTTCATTTGTGTCATTGGATTAACATTTAGGTCATTTTCTTCCTCCCTAGACTTATTCTTGTCCAATTAGGTTTTCTAACCAACCTTGTGCATCCAATAGGTGTGTTTGTGTCATTGGATGAACATTTAGGTCATTTTCGTCCTCCCTAGGCTTATTCTTGTCCAATTAGGGTTTTTAACCAATCTTGTGCATCCAATAGGTGTGTTTGTATCATTGGATGAACATTTAGGTCATTTTCGTCCTCCCTAGGCTTATTCTTGTCCAATTAGGGTTTTTAACCAATCTTGTGCATCCAATAAGTTCATTTGTGTCATTGGATTAACATTTAGGTCATCTTTGTCCTCCCGAGTCTTATTTTTGTCCAATTAGGGTTTTAAGCAATCTTGTGCATCCAATAAGTTCATTTGTGTCATTGGATGAATATTTAGGTCATTTTCATCCTCCCTAGGCTTATTCTTGTCCAATTAGGGTTTCTAACCAATCTTGTGCATCCAATAGGTGTGTTTGTGTCATTGGATGAACATTTAGGTCATTTTCGTCCTCCCTAGGCTTATTCTTGTCCAATTAGGGTTTTTAACCAATCTTGTGCATCCAATAGGTGTGTTTGTGTCATTGGATGCATATTTAGGTCATTTTCATCCTCCCTAGGCTTATTCTTGTCCAATTAGGGTTTTTAACCAATCTTGTGCATCCAATAAGTTCATTTGTTTCATTGGATTAACATTTAGGTCATTTCGTCCTCCCTAGGCTTATTCTTGTCCAATTAGGGTTTTGTACCAATCTTGTGCATCCAATAGGTGTGTTTGTGTCATTGGATGAACATTTAGGTCATTTTCGTCCTCCCTAGGCTTATTCTTGTCCAGTTAGGGTTTTTAACTAATCTTGTGCATCCAATTAGTTCATTTGTGTATTGGATTAACATTTAGGTCATTTTCGTCCTCCCTTGGCTTATTCTTGTCCAATTAGGGTTTTTAACCAATCTTGTGCATCCAATAGGTGTGTTTGTGTCATTGGATGAACATTTAGGTCAATTTCATCCTCCCTAGGCTTATTATTGTTCAATTAGGGTTTTTAACCAATCTTGTGCATCCAATAAGTTCATTTGTGTCGTTGGATTAACATTTAGGTCATTTTCGTCCTCCCTAGTCTTATTCTTGTCCAATTAGGGTTTTAAGCAATCTTGTGCATCCAATAAGTTCATTTGTGTCATTGGATGAATATTTAGGTCATTTTCATCCTCCCTAGGCTTATTCTTGTCCAATTAGGGTTTCTAACCAATCTTGTGCATCCAATAGGTGTGTTTGTGTCATTGGATGAACATTTAGGTCATTTTCGTCCTCCCTAGTCTTATTCTTGTCCAATTAGGGTTTTAAGCAATCTTGTGCATCCAATAAGTTTATTTGTGTCATTGGATTAACATTTAGGTCATTTTCGTCCTCCCTAGGCTTATGCTTGTCCAATTATGGTTTTCAACCAATCTTGTGCATCCAATAAGTTCATTTGTGTAATTGGACGAACATTTAGGTCATTTTCGTCCTCCCTAGGCTTATTCTTGTCCAATTAGGGTTTTAAGCAATCTTGTGCATCCAATAAGTTCATTTGTGTCATTGGATGAATATTTAGGTCATTTTCATCCTCCCTAGGCTTATTCTTGTCCAATTAGGGTTTCTAACCAATCTTGTGCATCCAATAGGTGTGTTTGTGTCATTGGATGAACATTCAGGTCATTTTCGTTCTCCCTAGTCTTATTCTTGTCCAATTAGGGTTTTAAGCAATCTTGTGCATCCAATAAGTTCATTTGTGTCATTGGATGAACATTTAGGTCATTTTCGTCCTCCGTAGTCTTATTCTTGTCCAATTTGGGTTTTTAACCAATCTTGTGCATCCAATAAGTTCATTTGTGTTATTGGATGAACATTTAGGTCATTTTCTTCCTCCCTAGGCTTATTCTTGTCCAATTAGGGTTTCTAACCAATCTTGTGCATCCAATAGGTGTGTTTAGTCATTTGATGAACATTTAGGTTATTTTCGTCCTCCCTAGGCTTATTCTTGTCCAATTAGGGTTTTTAACCAATCTTGTGCATCCAATAAGTTCATTTGTGTCATTGGATGAACATTTAGGTCATTTTCGTCCTCCCAAGGCCTATTCTTGTCCAATTAGGGTTTTTAACCAATCTTGTGCATCCAATAAGTTCATTTGTGTCATTGGATGAACATTTAGGTCATTTTCGTCCTCCCTAGGCTTATTCTTGTCCAATTAGGGTTTTTAACCAATCTTGTGCATCCAATAAGTTCATTTGTGTCATTGGATGAACATTTAGGTCATTTTCGTCCTCCCTAGGCTTATTCTTGTACAATTAGAGTTTTTAACCAATCTTGGGCATCCAATAAGTTCATTTGTGTCATTGGATGAACATTTAGGTTATTTTCGTCCTCCCTAGGCTTATTCTTGTCCAATTAGGGTTTTTAACCAATCATGTGCATCAAATAAGTAGATTTGTGTCATTGGAGGAACATTTAGGTCATTTTTGTCCTCCCTAGGCTTATTCTTGTCCAATTAGGGTTTTTAACCAATCTTGTGCATCCAATAAGTTCAGTTGTGTCATTGGATTAACATTTAGGTCATTTTCGTCCTCCCAAGGCTTATTCTTGTCCAATTAGTGTTTTTAGCCAATCTTGTGCATCCAATAAGTTTATTTGTGTCATTGGAGGAACATTTAGGTCATTTCCGTCCTCCCTAGGCTTATTCTTGTCCAATTAACGTTTTTAACCAATCTTGTGCATCCAATAGGTGTGTTTGTGTCATTGGAGGAACATTTAGGTAATTTTCGTCCTCCCTAGTCTTATTCTGGTCCAATTAGGGTTTTTAACCAATCATGTGCATCAAATAAGTAGATTTGTGTCATTGGAGGAACATTTAGGTCATTTTTGTCCTCCCTAGGCTTATTCTTGTCCAATTAGGGTTTTTGACCAATCTTGTGCATCCAATAAGTTCAGTTGTGTCATTGGAGGAACATTTAGGTCATTTCCGTCCTCCCTAGGCTTATTCTTGTCCAATTAACGTTTTTAACCAATCTTGTGCATCCAATAGGTGTGTTTGTGTCATTGGAGGAACATTTAGGTCATTTTCGTCCTCCCTAGTCTTATTCTAGTCCAATTAGGGTTTTTAACCAATCTTGTGCATCCAATAGGTGTGTTTGTATCATTGGACGAACATTTAGGTCATTTTCGTCGTCCCTAGGCTTATTCTTGTCCAATTAGGGTTTTTAACCAACCTTGTGCAACCAATAAGTTCATTTGTGTCATTGGATGAACATTTAGGTCATTTTCGTCCTCCCTAGGCTTATTCTTGTCCAATTAGGGTTTTTAACCAATCTTGTGCATCCAATAAGTTCATTTGTGTCATTGGATGAACATTTAGGTCATTTTCGTCCTCCCTAGGCTTATTCTTGTCCAATTAGGGTTTTTTTACCAATCTTGTGCATCCAATAAGTCCATTTGTGTCATTGGAGGAACATTTAGATCATTTTCATCCTCCCTAGGCTTATTCTTGTACAATTAGGGTTTTTAACCAATCTTGGGCATCCAATAAGTTCATTTGTGTCATTGGATGAACATTTAGGTCATTTTCGTCCTCCCTAGGCTTATTCTTGTCCGATTAGGGTTTTTAACCAATCATGTGCATCCCATAAGTAGATTTGTGTCATTGGAGGAACATTTAGGTCATTTTCGTCCTCCCTAGGCTTATTCTTGTCCAATTATGGTTTTTAACCAATCTTGTGCATCCAATAAGTTCATTTGTGTCATTAGACGAACATTTATGTCATTTTCGTCCTCCCTAGGCTTATTCTTGTCCAATTAGGGTTTTTAACCAATCATGTGCATCAAATAAGTTGATTTGTGTCATTGGATGAACATTTAGGTCATTTTTGTCCTCCCTAGGCTTATTCTTGTCCAATTAGGGTTTTTAACCAACCTTGTGCAACCAATAAGTTCATTTGTGTCATTGGATGAACATTTAGGTCATTTTCGTCCTCCCTAGGCTTATTCTTGTCCAATTAGGGTTTTTAACCAATCTTGTGCATCCAATAAGTTCATTTGTGTCATTGGATGAACATTTAGGTCATTTTCGTCCTCCCTAGGCTTATTCTTGTCCAATTAGGGTTTTTTTACCAAGCTTGTGCATCCAATATGTTCATTTGTGTCATTGGATGAACATTTAGGTCATTTTCGTCCTCCCTAGGCTTATTCTTGTCCAATTAGGGTTTTTAACCAATCTTGTGCATCCAATAAGTTCATTTGTGTCATTGGGTGAACATTTAGGTCATTTTCGTCCTCCCTGGGCTTATTCTTGTCCAATTAGGGTTTCTAACCAATCTTGTGCATCCAATAGGTGTGTTTAGTCATTTGATGAACATTTAGGTTATTTTCGTCCTCCCTAGGCTTATTCTTGTCCAATTAGGGTTTTTAACCAATCTTGTGCATCCAATAAGTTCATTTGTGTCATTGGATTAACATTTAGGTCATTTTCGTCCTTCCTAGGCTTATTCTTGTCCAATTAGGGTTTCTAACCAATCTTGTGCATCCAATAGGTGTGTTTGTGTCATTGGATGAACATTTAGGTCATTTTCGTCCTCCCTAGGCTTATTCTTGTCCAATTAGGGTTTCTAAACAATCTTGTGCATCCAATGGGTGTGTTTGTGTCATTGGATGAACATTTAGGTCACTTTCGTCCTCCCTAAGCTTATTCTTGTCCAATTAGGGTTTTAAGCAATCTTGTGCATCCAATAAGTTCATTTGTGTCATTGGATTAACATTTAGGTCATTTTCGTCCTCCCTAGGCTTATTCTTGTCAAATTAGGGTTTTTAACCAATCATGTGCATCCAATAAGTTCATTTGTGTCATTGGATGAACAATTAGGTCATTTTCGTCAACCCTAGGCTTATTCATGTCCAATTAGGGTTTCTAACCAATCTTGTGAATCAAATAGGTGTGTTTGTGTCATTGGATGAATACTTAGGTCATTTTCGTCCTCCCTACTCTTATTCTTGTCCAATTAGGGTTTTAAGCAATCTTGTGCATCCAATAAGTTCATTTGTGTCATTGGATGAATATTTAGGACATTTTCATCCTCCCTAGGCTTATTCTTGTCCAATTAGGGTTTCTAACCAATCTTGTGCATCCAATAGGTGTGTTTGTGTCATTGGATGAACATTTAGGTCATTTTCGTCCTCCCTAGTCTTATTCTTGTCCAATTAGGGTTTTAAGCAATCTTGTGCATCCAATAAGTTCATTTGTGTCATTGGATGAACATTTAGGTCATTTTCGTCCTCCCTAGTCTTATTCTTGTCCAATTAGGGTTTTTAACCAATCTTGTGCATCCAATAAGTTCATTTGTGTTATTGGATGAACAATTAGGTCATTTTCTTCCTCCCTAGGCTTATTCTTGTACAATTAGGGTTTTTAACCAATCTTGTGCATCCAATAAGTTCATTTGTGTCATTGGGTGAACATTTAGGTCATTTTCGTCCTCCCTAGGCTTATTCTTGTCCAATTAGGGTTTCTAACCAATCTTGTGCATCCAATAGGTGTGTTTAGTCATTTGATGAACATTTAGGTTATTTTCGTCCTCCCTAGGCTTATTCTTGTGCAATTAGGGTTTTTAACCAATCTTGTGCATCCAATAAGTTCATTTGTGTCATTGGATTAACATTTAGGTCATTTTCGTCCTCCCTAGGCTTATTCTTGTCCAATTAGGGTTTCTAACCAATCTTGTGCATCCAATAGGTGTGTTTGTGACATTGGATGACCATTTAGTTCATTTTCGTCCTCCCTAGGCTTATTCTTGTCCCATTAGGGTTTTTAACCAATCTTGTGCATCCAATAAGTTCAATTGTGTCATTGGATGAACATTTAGGTCATTTTCTTCCTCCCTAGGCTTATTCTTGTCCAATTAGGGTTTTTAACCAATCTTGTGCATCCAATATGTTCATTTATGTCATTGGATGAACATTTTGGTCACGTTCGTCCTCCCTAGGCTTATTCTTGTCCAATTAGGGTTTCTAAACAATCTTGTGCATCCAATAGGTGTGTTTGTGTCATTGGACGAACATTTAGGTCATTTTCGTCCTCCCTAGGCTTATTCTTGTCCAATTAGGGTTTTAAGCAATCTTGTGCATCCAATAACTTCATTTGTGTCATTGGATTAACATTTAGGTCATTTTCGTCCTCCCTAGGCTTATTCTTATCCAATTAGGGATTTTAACCAATCTTGTGCATCCAATAGGTGTGTTTGTGTCATTGGATGAACATTTAGGTCATTTTCGTCCTCCCTAGGCTTATTCTTGTCCAATTAGGGTTTCTAACCAATCTTGTGCATCCAATAGGTGTGTTTGTGTCATTGGATGAACATTTAGGTCATTTTCGTCCTCCCTATGCTTATTCTTGTCCGATTAGGGTTTTTAACCAATCTTGGGCATCCAATAGGTGTGTTTGTGTCATTGGATGAACATTTAGGTCATTTTCGTCCTCCCTAGGCTTATTCTTGTCCAATTAGGGTTTTTAACCAATCTTGTGCATCCAATAAGTTCATTTGTGTCATTGGATGAATAGTTAGGTCATTTTCGTCCTCCCTAGGCTTATTCTTGTCCAATTACGGTTTCTAACCAATCTTGTGCATCCAATAGGTGTGTTTAGTCATTTGATGAACATTTAGGTTATTTTCGTCCTCCCTAGGCTTATTCTTGTCCAATTAGGGTTTTTAACCAATCTTGTGCATCCAATAAGTTCATTTGTGTCATTGGATGAACATTTAGGTCATTTTCGTCCTCCCTAGGCTTATTCTTGTCCAATTAGGGTTTCTAACGAATCTTGTGCATCCAATAGGTGTGTTTGTTTCATTGGAGGAACATTTAGGTCATTTTCGTCCTCCCTATGCTTATTGTTGTCCAATTAGGGTTTTTAACCAATCTTGTGCATCCAATAGGTGTGTTTGTGTCATTGGATGAACATTTAGGTCATTTTCGTCCTCCCTAGGCTTATTCTTGTCCAATTAGGGTTTTTAACCAATCTTGTGCATCCAATAGGTGTGTTTAGTCATTTGATGAACATTTAGGTTATTTTCGTCCTCCCTAGGCTTATTCTTGTCCAATTAGGGTTTTTAACCAATCTTGGGCATCCAATAGGTGTGTTTGTGTCATTGGATGAACATTTAGGTTATTTTCATCCTCCCTAGGCTTATTCTTGTCCAATTAGGGTTTTTAAGCAATCTTGTGCATCCAATAAGTTCATTTGTGTCATTGGATTAACATTTAGGTCATTTTCGTCCTCCCTAGGCTTATTCTTGTCCAATTAGGGTTTTTAACCAATCTTGTGCATCCAATAAGTTCATTTGTGTCATTGGGTGAACATTTAGGTCATTTTCGTCCTCCCTAGGCTTATTCTTGTCCAATTAGGGTTTCTAACCAATCTTGTGCATCCAATAGGTGTGTTTAGTCATTTGATGAACATTTAGGTTATTTTCGTCCTCCCTAGGCTTATTCTTGTCCAATTAGGGTTTTTAACCAATCTTGTGCAACCAATAAGTTCATTTGTGTCATTGGATTAACATTTAGGTCATTTTCGTCCTCCCTAGGCTTATTCTTGTCCAATTAGGGTTTTTAACCAATCTTGTGCATCCAGTAGGTGTGTTTGTTTCATTGGATGAACATTTAGGTCATTTTCGTCCTCCCTAGGCTTATTCTTGTCCAATTAGGGTTTTTAACCAATCTTGTGCATCCAATAAGTTCATTTGTGTCATTGGGTGAACATTTAGGTCATTTTCGTCCTCCCTAGGCTTATTCTTGTCCAATTAGGGTTTCTAACCAATCTTGTGCATCCAATAGGTGTGTTTAGTCATTTGATGAACATTTAGGTCATTTTCGTCCTCCCAAGGCTTATTCTTGTCCAATTAGGGTTTCTAACCAATCTTGTGCATCCAATAGGTGTGTTTGTGTCATTGGATGAACATTTAGGTCATTTTCGTCCTCCCTAGTCTTATTCTTGTCGAATTAGGGTTTTAAGCAATCTTGTGCTTCCAATAAGTTCATTTGTGTCATTGGATGAATATTTAGGTCATTTTCGTCCTCCCTAGGCTTATTCTTGTCCAATTAGGGTTTTAAGCAATCTTGTGCATCCAATAAGTTCATTTGTGTCATTGGATGAATAGTTAGGTCATTTTCGTCCTCCCTAGGCTTATTCTTGTCCCATTAGGGTTTCTAAACAATCTTGTGCATCCAATAGGTGTGTTTGTGTCATTGGATGAACATTTAGGTATTTTCGTCCTCCCTAGGCTTATTCTTGTCCAATTAGGGTTTTTAACCAATCTTGTGCATCCAATAAGTTCATTTGTGTCATTGGATGAACATTTAGGTCATTTTCGTCCTCCCTAGGCTTATTCTTGTCCAATTAGGGTTTTTAACCAATCTTGTGCATCCAATAAGTTCATTTGTGTCATTGGATGAACATTTAGGTCATTTTCGTCCTCCCTAGGCTTATTCTTGTCCAATTAGGGTTTCTAACCAATCCTGTGCATCCAATAGGTGTGTTTGTGTCATTGGATAAACATTTATGTCATTTTCGTCCTCCCAAGGCTTATTCTTGTCCAATTAGGGTTTTTAACCAATCTTGTGCATCCAATAAGTTCATTTGTGTCATTGGATGAACATTTAGGTCATTTTCGTCCTCCCTAGGCTTATTCTTGTCCAATTAGGGTTTTAAGCAATCTTGTGCATCGAATATGTGTGTTTGTGTCATTGGATGAACATTTAGGTCATTTTCGTCCTCCCTATGCTTATTCTTGTCCAATTAGGGTTTTTAACCAATCTTGTGCATCCAATAAGTTCATTTGTGTCATTGGATGAACATTTAGGTCATTTTCGTCCTCCATAGTCTTATTTTTGTCCAATTAGGGTTTTTATGCAATCTTGTGCATCCAATAGGTGTGTGTGTGTCATTGGACGAACATTTAGGTCATTTTCGTCCTCCCTAGGCTTATTCTTGTCCATTTAGGGTTTTTAACCAATCTTGTGCATCCAATAATTTCATTTGTGTCATTGGATGAACATTTAGGTCATTTTCGTCCTCCCTAGGCTTATTCTTGTCCAATTAGGGTTTTTAACCAATCTTGTGCATCCAATAAGTTCATTTGTGTCATTGGATGAACATTTAGGTCATTTTCGTCCTCCCTAGGCTTATTCTTGTCCAATTAGGGTTTTTAACCAATCTTGTGCATCCAATAAGTTCATTTGTGTCATTGGATGAACATTTAGGTCATTATCGTCCTCCATAGTCTTATTCTTGTCTAATTAGGGTTTTAAGCAATCTTGTGCATCCAATATGTGTGTTTGTATCATTGGACGAACATTTAGGTCATTTTCGTCCTCCCTAGGCTTATTCTTGTCCAATTAGGGTTTTTAACCAATCTTGTGCATCCAATAAGTTCATTTGTGTCATTGGATGAACATTTAGGTCATTTTCGTCCTCCCTAGGCTTATTCTTGTCCAACTAGGGTTTTTAACCAATCATGTGCAACCAAAAAGTTGATTTGTGTCATTGGATGAACATTTAGGTCATTTTCGTCCTCCCTAGGCTTATTCTTGTCCAATTAGGGTTTTTAACCAATCTTGTGCATCCAATAAGTTCATTTGTGTCATTGGATGAACATTTAGGTCATTTTCGTCCTCCCTAGGCTTATTCTTGTCCAATTAGGGTTTTTATGCAAACTTGTGCATCCAATAGGTGTGTTTGTGTCATTGGATGAACATTTAGGTCATTTTCGTCCTCCCTAGGCTTATTCTTGTCCAATTAGGGTTTTTAACCAATCTTGTGCATCCAATAAGTTCATTTGTGTCATTGGATGAACATTTTGGTTATTTTCGTCCTCCCTAGGCTTATTCTTGTCCAATTAGGGTTTTTAACCAATCTTGTGCATCCAATAAGTTCATTTGTGTCATTGGATGAACATTTAGGTCATTTTCGTCCTCCCTAGGCTTATTCTTGTGCAATTAGGGTTTTTAACCTATCTTGTGCATCCAATTGGTGTGTTTGTGTCATTGGATGAACATTTAGGTCATTTTCGTCCTCCCTAGTCTTATTCTTGTCCAATTAGGGTTTTAAGCAATCTTGTGCATCCAATAAGTTCATTTGTGTCATTGGATGAATATTTAGGTCATTTTCATCCTCCCTAGGCTTATTCTTGTCCAATTAGGGTTTCTAACCAATCTTGTGCATCCAATAGGTGTGTTAGTGTCATTGGATGAACATTTAGGTCATTTTCGTCCTCCCTAGGCTTATTCTTGTCCAATTAGGGTTTCTAACCAATCTTGTGCATCCAATTGGTGTGTTTGTGTCATTGGATGGACATTTAGGTCATTTTCGTCCTCCCTATGCTTATTCTTGTCCAATTAGGATTTTAACAAACCTTGTGCATCCAATAGGTGTGTTTGTGTCATTGGATGAACATTTAGGTCATTTTCGTCTTCCCTAGGCTTATTCTTGTCCAATTAGGGTTTTTAACCAATCTTGTGCATCCAATAAGTTCATTTGTGTCATTGGGTGAACATTTAGGTCATTTTCGTCCTCCCTAGGCTTATTCTTGTCCAATTAGGGTTTCTAACCAATCTTGTGCATCCAATATGTTCATTTGTGTCATTGGATGAACATTTAGGTCATTTTCGTCCTCCCAAGGCTTATTCTTGTCCAATTAGGGTTTCTAAACAATCTTGTGCATCCAATAGGTATGTTTGTGTCATTGGATGAACATTTAGGTCATTTTCGTCCTCCCTAGGCTTATTCTTGTCCAATTAGGGTTTTTAACCAATCTTGTGCATCCAATAAGTTCATTTGTGTCATTGGATGAACATTTAGGTCATTTTCATCCTCCCTAGGCTTATTCTTATCCAATTAGGGTTTTTAACCAATCTTGTGCATCCAATAAGTTCATTTGTGTCATTGGATTAACATTTAGGTCATTTTCGTCCTCCCTAGGCTTATTCTTATCCAATTAGGGTTTCTAACCAATTTTGTGCATCCAATAGGTGTGTTTAGTCATTTGATGAACATTTAGGTCATTTTCGTCCTCCCTAGGCTTATTCTTGTCCAATTAGGGTTTCTAAACAATCTTGTGCATTCAATAGGTATGTTTGTGTCATTGGATGAACATTAAGGTCATTTTCGTCCTCCCTAAGCTTATTCTTGTCCAATTAGGGTTTCTAAACAATCTTGTGCATTCAATAGGTGTGTTTGTGTCATTGGATGAACATTTAGGTCATTTTCGTCCTCCCTAGGCTTATTCTTGTCCAATTAGGGTTTCTAACCAATCTTGTGCATCCAATAGGTGTGTTTGTGTCATTGGATGAACATTTAGGTCATTTTCGTCCTCCCTAGGCTTATTCTTGTCCAATTAGAGTTTTTAAGCAATCTTGTACATCCAATAAGTTCATTTGTGTCATTGGATGAACATTTAGGTCATTTTCGTCCTCCCCAGGCTTATTCTTGTCCAATTAGGGTTTTTAACCAATCTTGTGCATCAAATAGGTGTATTTGTGTCATTGGATGAACATTTAGGTCATTTTCGTCCTCCCTAGGCTTATTCTTGTCCAATTAGGGTTTCTAACCAATCTTGTGCATCCAATAGGTGTGTTTGTGTCATTGGATGAACATTTAGGTCATTTTCGTCCTCCCTAGGCTTATTCTTGTCCAATTAGGGTTTTTAACCAATCTTGTGCATCCAATAAGTTCATTTGTGTCATTGGGTGAACATTTAGGTCATTTTCGTCCTCCCTAGGCTCATTCTTGTGCAATTAGGGTTTCTAACCAATCTTGTGCATCCAATAGGTGTGTTTAGTCATTTGATGAACATTTAGGTTATTTTCGTCCTCCCTAGGCTTATTCTTGTCCAATTAGGGTTTTTAACCAATCTTGTGCATCCAATAAGTTCATTTGTGTCATTGGATTAACATTTAGGTCATTTTCGTCCTCCCTAGGCTTATTCTTGTCCAACTAGGGTTTCTAACCCATCTTGTGCATCCAATAGGTGTGTTTAGTCATTTGATGAACATTTAGGTTATTTTCGTCCTCCCTAGGCTTATTCTTGTCCAATTAGGGTTTTTAACCAATCTTGTGCATCCAATAAGTTCATTTGTGTCATTGGATTAACATTTAGGTCATTTTCGTCCTCCCTAGGCTTATTCTTGTCCAATTATGGTTTCTAACCAATCTTGTGCATCCAATAGGTGTGTTTGTGTCATTGGATGAACATTTAGGTCATTTTGGTCCTCCCTAGGCTTATTCTTGTCCAATTAGGGTTTTTAACCAATCTTGTGCATCCAATAAGTTCATTTGTGTCATTGGATGAATATTTAGGTCATTTTCGTCCTCCCTAGGCTTATTCTTGTCCAATTAGGGTTTCTAACCAATCTTGTGCATCCAATAGGTGTGTTTGTGTCATTGGATGAACATTTAGGTCATTTTTGTCTTCCCAATGCTTATTCTTGTCCAATTAGGGTTTTTAACCATTCTTGTGCATCCAATAGGTGTGTTTGTGTTATTGGATGAACATTTAGGTCATTTTCGTCCTCCCTAGGCTTATTCTTGTCCAATTAGGGTTTTTAACCAATCTTGTGCATCCAATAAGTTCATTTGTGTCATTGGATTAACATTTATGTCATTTTCGTCCTCCCTAGGCTTATTCTTGTCCAATTAGGGTTTCTAACCAATCTTGTGCATCCAATAGGTGTGTTTGTGTCATTGGATGAACATTTAGGTCATTTTTGTCCTCCCTAGGCTTATTCGTGTCCAATTAGGGTTTTTAACCAATCTTGTGCATCCAATAAGTTCATTTGTGTCATTGGATTAACATTTAGGTCATTTTCGTCCTCCATAGGCTTATTCTTGACCAATTATGGTTTGTAACCAATCTTGGGCATCCAATAGGTTTGTTTGTGTCATTGGATTAACAATTAGGTCATTTTCGTCCTCCCTAGGCTTATTCTTGTCCAATTAGGGTTTTTAACCAATCTTGTGCATCCAATAAGTTCATTTGTGTCATTGGATGAACATTTAGGTCATTTTCGTCCTCCCTAGGCTTATTCTTGTCCAATTAGGGTTTTTAACCAATCTTGTGCATCCAATAAGTTCATTTGTGTCATTGGATTAACATTTAGGTCATTTTCTTCCTCCCTAGACTTATTCTTGTCCAATTAGGTTTTCTAACCAACCTTGTGCATCCAATAGGTGTGTTTGTGTCATTGGATGAACATTTAGGTCATTTTCGTCCTCCCTAGGCTTATTCTTGTCCAATTAGGGTTTTTAACCAATCTTGTGCATCCAATAGGTGTGTTTGTATCATTGGATGAACATTTAGGTCATTTTCGTCCTCCCTAGGCTTATTCTTGTCCAATTAGGGTTTTTAACCAATCTTGTGCATCCAATAAGTTCATTTGTGTCATTGGATTAACATTTAGGTCATCTTTGTCCTCCCGAGTCTTATTTTTGTCCAATTAGGGTTTTAAGCAATCTTGTGCATCCAATAAGTTCATTTGTGTCATTGGATGAATATTTAGGTCATTTTCATCCTCCCTAGGCTTATTCTTGTCCAATTAGGGTTTCTAACCAATCTTGTGCATCCAATAGGTGTGTTTGTGTCATTGGATGAACATTTAGGTCATTTTCGTCCTCCCTAGGCTTATTCTTGTCCAATTAGGGTTTTTAACCAATCTTGTGCATCCAATAGGTGTGTTTGTGTCATTGGATGCATATTTAGGTCATTTTCATCCTCCCTAGGCTTATTCTTGTCCAATTAGGGTTTTTAACCAATCTTGTGCATCCAATAAGTTCATTTGTTTCATTGGATTAACATTTAGGTCATTTCGTCCTCCCTAGGCTTATTCTTGTCCAATTAGGGTTTTGTACCAATCTTGTGCATCCAATAGGTGTGTTTGTGTCATTGGATGAACATTTAGGTCATTTTCGTCCTCCCTAGGCTTATTCTTGTCCAGTTAGGGTTTTTAACTAATCTTGTGCATCCAATTAGTTCATTTGTGTATTGGATTAACATTTAGGTCATTTTCGTCCTCCCTTGGCTTATTCTTGTCCAATTAGGGTTTTTAACCAATCTTGTGCATCCAATAGGTGTGTTTGTGTCATTGGATGAACATTTAGGTCAATTTCATCCTCCCTAGGCTTATTATTGTTCAATTAGGGTTTTTAACCAATCTTGTGCATCCAATAAGTTCATTTGTGTCGTTGGATTAACATTTAGGTCATTTTCGTCCTCCCTAGTCTTATTCTTGTCCAATTAGGGTTTTAAGCAATCTTGTGCATCCAATAAGTTCATTTGTGTCATTGGATGAATATTTAGGTCATTTTCATCCTCCCTAGGCTTATTCTTGTCCAATTAGGGTTTCTAACCAATCTTGTGCATCCAATAGGTGTGTTTGTGTCATTGGATGAACATTTAGGTCATTTTCGTCCTCCCTAGGCTTATTCTTGTCCAATTAGGGTTTCTAACCAATCTTGTGCATCCAATAGGTGTGTTTGTGTCATTGGATGGACATTTATGTCATTTTCGTCCTCCCTATGCTTATACTTGTCCAATTAGAATTTTAACCAATCTTGTGCATCCAATAGGTGTGTTTGTGTCATTGGATGAACATTTAGGTCATTTTCGTCTTCCCTAGGCTTATTCTTGTCCAATTAGGGTTTTTAACCAATCTTGTGCATCCAATAAGTTCATTTGTGTCATTGGGTGAACATTTAGGTCATTTTCGTCCTCCCTAGGCTTATTCTTGTCCAATTAGGGTTTCTAACCAATCTTGTGCATCCAATAGGTGTGTTTAGTCATTTGATGAACATTTAGGTTATTTTCATCCTCCCTAGGCTTATTCTTGTCCAATTAGGGTTTTTAACCAATCTTGTGCATCCAATAAGTTCATTTGTGTCATTGGATTAACATTTAGGTCATTTTCGTCCTCCCTAGGCTTATTCTTGTCCAATTAGGGTTTGTAACCAATCTTGTGCATCCAATAGGTGTGTTTGTGTCATTGGATGAACATTTAGGTCATTTTCGTCCTCCCTAGGCTTATTCTTGTCCAATTAGGGTTTTTAACCAATCTTGTGCATCCAATAAGTTCATTTGTGTCATTGGATGAAAATTTAGGTCATTTTTGTCCTCCCAAGGCTTATTCTTGTCCAATTAGGGTTTCTAACCAATCTTGTGCATCCAATAGGTGTGTTTGTATCATTGGATGAACATTTAGGTCATTTTCGTCCTCCCTAGTCTTATTCTTGTCCAATTAGGATTTTAAGCAATCTTGTGCATCCAATAAGTTCATTTGTGTCATTGGATGAATATTTAGGTCATTTTCGTCCTCCCTAGGCTTATTCTTGTCCAATTAGGGTTTCTAACCAATCTTGTGCATCCAATAGGTGTGTTTGTGTCATTGGATGAACATTTAGGTCATTTTTGTCTTCCCAATGCATATTCTTGTCCAATTAGGGTTTTTAACCATTCTTGTGCATCCAATAGGTGTGTTTGTGCTATTGGATGAACATTTAGGTCATTTTCGTCCTCCCTAGGCTTATTCTTGTCCAATTAGGGTTTTTAACCAATCTTGTGCATCCAATAAGTTCATTTGTGTCATTGGATTAACATTTAGGTCATTTTCGTCCTCACTAGGCTTATTCTTGTCCAATTAGGGTTTCTAACCAATCTTGTGCATCCAATAGGTGTGTTTGTGACATTGGATGACCATTTAGGTCATTTTCGTCCTCCCTAGGCTTATTCTTGTCCCATTAGGGTTTTTAACCAATCTTGTGCATCCAATAAGTTCAATTGTGTCATTGGATGAACATTTAGGTCATTTTCTTCCTCCCTAGGCTTATTCTTGTCCAATTAGGGTTTTTAACCAATCTTGTGCATCCAATATGTTCATTTATGTTATTGGATGAACATTTAGGTCACTTTCGTCCTCCCTAGGCTTATTCTTGTCCAATTAGGGTTTCTAAACAATCTTGTGCATCCAATAGGTGTGTTTGTGTCATTGGACGAACATTTAGGTCATTTTCGTCCTCCCTAGGCTTATTCTTGTCCAATTAGGGTTTTAAGCAATCTTGTGCATCCAATAACTTCATTTGTGTCATTGGATTAACATTTAGGTATTTTTCGTCCTCCCTAGGCTTATTCTTGTCCAATTAGGGATTTTAACCAATCTTGTGCATCCAATAGGTGTGTTTGTGTCATTGGATGAACATTTAGGACATTTTCGTCCTCCCTAGGCTTATTCTTGTCCAATTAGGGTTTCTAACCAATCTTGTGCATCCAATAGGTGTGTTTAGTTATTTGATGAACATTTAGGTTATTTTCGTCCTCCCGAGGCCTATTCTTGTCCAATTAGGGTTTTTAACCAATCTTGTGCATCCAATAAGTTCATTTGTGTCATTGGATTAACATTTAAGTCATTTTCGTCCTCCCTAGGCTTATTCTTGTCCAATTAGGGTTTCTAACCAATCTTGTGCATCCAATAAGTGTGTTTGTGTCATTGGATGAACATTTAGGTCATTTTCGTCCTCCCTAGGCTTATTCTTGTCCAATTAGGGTTTTTAACCAATCTTGTGCATCCAATAAGTTCATTTGTGTCATTGGATGAATATTTAGGTCATTTTCGTCCTCCCTAGGCTTATTCTTGTCCAATTAGGGTTTCTAACCAATCTTGTGCATCCAATAGGTGTGTTTGTGTCATTGGATGAACATTTAGGTCATTTTCGTCCTCCCTAGGCTTATTCTTGTCCAATTAGGGTTTCTAACCAATCTTGTGCATCCAATAGGTGTGTTTGTGTCATTGGATGGACATTTATGTCATTTTCGTCCTCCCTATGCTTATACTTGTCCAATTAGGATTTTAACCAATCTTGTGCGTCCAATAGGTGTGTTTGTGTCATTGGATGAACATTTCGGTCATTTTCGTCTTCCCTAGGCTTATTCTTGTCCAATTAGGGTTTTTAACCAATCTTGTGCATCCAATAAGTTCATTTGTGTCATTGGGTGAACATTTAGGTCATTTTCGTCCTCCCTAGGCTTATTCTTGTCCAATTAGGGTTTCTAACCAATCTTGTGCATCCAATAGGTGTGTTTAGTCATTTGATGAACATTTAGGTTATTTTCGTCCTCCTTAGGCTTATTCTTGTCCAGTTAGGGTTTTTAACCAATCTTGTGCATCCAATAAGTTCATTTGTGTCATTGGATTAACATTTAGGTCATTTTCGTCCTCCCTAGGCTTATTCTTGTCCAATTAGGGTTTGTAACCAATCTTGTGCATCCAATAGGTGTGTTTGTGTCATTGGATGAACATTTAGGTCATTTTCGTCCTCCCTAGGCTTATTCTTGTCCAATTAGGGTTTTTAACCAATCTTGTGCATCCAATAAGTTCATTTGTGTCATTGGATGCACATTTAGGTCATTTTCGTCCTCCCAAGGCTTATTCTTGTCCAATTAGGGTTTCTAACCAATCTTGTGCATCCAATAGGTGTGTTTGTATCATTGGATGAACATTTAGGTCATTTTCGTCCTCCCTAGTCTTATTCTTGTCCAATTAGGATTTTAAGCAATCTTGTGCATCCAATAAGTTCATTTGTGTCATTGGATGAATATTTAGGTCATTTTCGTCCTCCCTAGGCTTATTCTTGTCCAATTAGGGTTTCTAACCAATCTTGTGCATCCAATAGGTGTGTTTGTGTCATTGGATGAACATTTAGGTCATTTTTGTCTTCCCAATACTTATTCTTGTCCAATTAGGGTTTTTAACCATTCTTGTGCATCCAATAGGTGTGTTTGTGTTATTGGATGAACATTTAGGTCATTTTCGTCCTCCCTAGGCTTATTCTTGTCCAATTATGGTTTTTAACCAATCTTGTGCATCCAATAAGTTCATTTGTGTCATTGGATTAACATTTAGGTCATTTTCGTCCTCCCTAGGCTTATTCTTGTCCAATTAGGGTTTCTAACCAATCTAGTGCATCCAATAGGTGTGTTTGGGTCATTGGATGAACATTTAGGTCATTTTCGTCCTCCCTAGGCTTATTCTTGTCCAATTAGGGTTTTTAACCAATCTTGTGCATCCAATAAGTTCATTTGTGTCATTGGATGAACATTTAGGTCATTTTCATCCTCCCTAGACTTATTCTTGTCCAATTACGGGTTTTAACCAATCTTGTGCATCCAATATGTTCATTTGTCTCATTGGATGTACATTCAGGTCTTTTTCATCCTCCCTAGGCTTATTCTTGTCCAATTAGGGTTTTTAACCAATCTTGTGCATCCAATAAGTTCATTTGTGTCATTGGATAAACATTTAGGTCATTTTCGTCCACCCTAGGCTTATTCTTGTCCAATTAGGGTTTTTAACCAATCTTGTGCATCCAATAAGTGTGTTTGTGTCATTGGATGAACATTTATGTCATTTTCGTCCTCCCTAGGCTTATTCTTGTCCAATTAGGGTTTCTAACCAATCTTGTGCATCCAATAGGTGTATTTGTGTCATTGGATGAACATTTAGGTCATTTTCGTCCTCCCTAGGCTTATTCTTGTCCAATTAGGGTTTTTAACCAATCTTGTGCATCCAATAGGTGTGTTTGTGTCATTGGATGAACATTTAGGTCATTTTCGTCCTCCCTAGGCTTATTCTTGTCCAATTAGGGTTTCTAACCAATCTTGTGCATCCAATAGGTGTGTTTGTGTCATTGGATGAACATTTAGGTCATTTTCGTCCTCCCTAGGCTTATGCTTGTCCAATTAGGATTTTTAACCAATCTTGTGCATCCTATAAGTTCATTTGTGTCATGGGATAAACATTTAGGTCATTTTCGTCCACCCTAGGCTTATTCTTGTCCAATTAGGGTTTTTAACCAATCTTGTGCATCCAATAGGTGTGTTTGTGTCATTGGATGAACATTTAGGTCAGTTTCGTCCTCCCTAGGCTTATTCTTGTCCAATTAGGGTTTCTAATCAATCTTGTGCATCCAATAAGTTCATTTGTGTCAATGGATGAACATTTAGGTCATTTTCGTCCTCCCTAGGCTTATTCTTGTCCAATTAGGGTTTTTAACCAATCTTGTGCATCCAATAAGTTCATTTGTGTCATTGGATGAACATTTAGGTCATTTTCGTCCTCCCTAGGCTTATTCTTGTCCAATTAGGGTTTTTAACCAATCTTGTGCATCCAATAGGTGTGTTTGTGTCATTGGATGAACATTTAGGTCATTTTCGTCCTCCCTCGGCTTATTCTTGTCCAATTAGGGTTTTTTACCAATCTTGTGCATCCAATAAGTTCATTTGTGTCATTGGATTAACATTTAGGTCATTTTCGTCCTTCCTAGGCTTATTCTTGTCCAATTACGGTTTCTAACCAATCTTGTGCATCAAATAGGTGTGTTTGTGTCATTGGATGAACATTTAGGTCATTTTCGTCCTCCCTAGGCTTATTCTTGTCCAATTAGGGTTTTTAACCAATCTTGTGCATCCAATAAGTTCATTTGTGTCATTGGATGAACATTTAGGTCATTTTCGTCCTCCCTAGGCTTATTCTTGTCCAGTTAGGGTTTTTAACCAACCTTGTGCATCCAATAAGTTCATTTGTGTCATTGGAGGAACATTTAGGTCATTTTTCGTCCTCCCTAGTCTTATTCTTGTCCAATTCGGGTTTTTATGCAATCTTGTACATCCATTAGGTGTGTTTGTGTCATTGGACGAACATTTAGGTCATTTTCGTCCTCCCTAGGCTTATTCTTGTCCAATTAGGGTTTTTAACCAATCTTGTGCATCCAATAAGTTCATTTGTGTCATTGGATGAACATTTAGGTCATTTTCGTCCTCCCTAGGCTTATTCTTGTCCAATTAGGGTTTTTAACCAATCTTGTGCATCCAATAAGTTCATTTGTGTCATTGGATGAACATTTAGGTCATTTTCGTCCTCCCTAGGCTTATTCTTGTCCAATTAGGGTTTTTATGCAATCTTGTGCATCCAATAGGTGTGTTTGTGTCATTGGACGAACATTTAGGTCATTTTCGTCATCCCAAAGCTTATTCTTGTCCAATTAGGGTTTTTATGCAATCTTGTGCATCCAATTGGTGTGTTTGTGTCATTGGACGAACATTTAGGTCATTTTCGTCCTCCCTAGGCTTATTCTTGTTCAATTAGGGTTTTTAACTAACCTTGTGCATCCAATAAGTTCATTTGTGTCATTGGTTGACCATTTAGGTCATTTTCGTCCTCCCTAGGCTTATTCTTGTCCAATTAGAGTTTTTAACCAACCTTGTGCATCCAATAAGTTCATTTGTGTCATTGGTGGATAATTTAGGTCATTTACGTCCTCCCTAGGCTTATTCTTGTCCAATTAGGGTTTTTAATCAATGTTGTGCGTCCAATAAGTTCATTTGTGTCATTGGATGAACATTTAGGTCATTTTCGTCCTCCCTAGGCTTATTCTTGTCCAATTAGGGTTTTTAACCAATCTTGTGCATCCAATAAGTTCATTTGTGTCATTGGATGAACATTTAGGTCATTTTCGTCCTCCCTAGGCTTATTCTTGTCCAATTTGGGTTTTTAACCAATCTTGTCCATCCAATAAGTTCATTTGTGTCATTGGATGAACATTTAGGTCATTTTCGTCCTCCCTAGGCTTATTCTTGTACAATTAAGGTTTTTAACCAATCTTTTGCATCCAATAAGGTCATTTGTGTCAATGGATGAACATTTAGGTCATTTTCGTCCTCCCTAGGCTTATTCTTGTCCAATTAGGGTTTTTAACCAATCTTGTGCATCCAATAAGTTCATTTGTGTCATTGGACGAACATTTAGGTCATTTTCGTCCTCCCTAGGCTTATTCTTGTCCAATAAGGGTTTTTATGCAATCTTGTGCATCCAATAGGTGTGTTTGTGTCATTGGACGAACATTTAGGTCATTTTCGTCCTCCCTAGGCTTATTCTTGTCCAATTAGGGTTTTTAACCAATCTTGTGCATCCAATAAGTTCATTTGTGTCATTGGATGAACATTTAGGTCATTTTCGTCCTCCCTAGGCTTATTCTTGTCCAACTAGGGTTTTTAACCAATCATGTGCAACCAAAAAGTTGATTTGTGTCATTGGATGAACATTTAGGTCATTTTCGTCCTCCCTAGGCTTATTCTTGTCCAATTAGGGTTTTTAACCAATCTTGTGCATCCAATAAGTTCATTTGTGTCATTGGATGAACATTTAGGTCATTTTCGTCCTCCCTAGGCTTATTCTTGTCCAATTAGGGTTTTTAACTATTCTTGTGCATCCAATAAGTTCATTTGTGTCATTGGATGAACATTTAGGTCATTTTCTTCCTCCCTAGGCTTATTCTTGTCCAATTAAGGTTTTTAATCAATCTTGTGCATCCAATAAGTTCATTTGTGTCATTGGATGCACATTTAGGTCATTTTCGTCCTCCCTAGGCTTATTCTTGTCCAATTAGGGTTTTTAACCAATCTTGTGCATCCAATAAGTTCATTTGTGTCATTGGATTAACATTTAGGTCATTTTCGTCCTCCCTAGGCTTATTCTTGTCCAATTAGGGTTTCTTACCAATCTTGTGCATCCAATAGGTGTGTTTAGTCATTTGATGAACATTTAGGTTATTTTCATCCTCCCTAGGCTTATTCTTGTCCAATTAGGGTTTTTAACCAATCTTGTGCATCCAATAAGTTCATTTGTGTCATTGGATTAACATTTAGGTCATTTTCGTCCTCCCTAGGCTTATTCTTGTCCAATTAGGGTTTTTAACCAATCTTGTGCATCCAATAAGTTCAGTTGTGTCATTGGATGAACATTTAGGTCATTTTCGTCCTCCCTAGTCTTATTCTTGTCCAATTAGGGTTTTTATGCAATCTTGTGCATCCAATAGGTGTGTTTGTGTCATTGGAGGAACATTTAGGTCATTTTCGTCATCCCTAGTCTTATTCTTGTCCAATTAGGGTTTTTAACCAATCTTGTGCATCCAATAAGTTCATTTGTTTCATTGGATGAACATTTAGGTCATTTTCGTCCTCCCTATGCTTATTCTTGTCCAATTAGGGTTTTTAACCAATCTTGTGCATCCAATAAGTTCATTTGTGTCATTGGATGAACATTTAGGTCATTTTCGTCCTCCCTAGTCTTATTCTTGTCCAATTCGGGTTTTTATGCAATCTTGTGCATCCAATAGGTGTGTTTGTGTCATTGGAGGAACATTTAGGTCATTTTCGTCCTCCCTAGTCTTATTCTTGTCTAATTAGGGTTTTTATGCAATCCTGTGCATCCAATAGGTGTGTTTGTGTCATTGGACGAACATTTAGGTCATTTTCGTCCTCCCTAGGCTTATTCTTGTCCAATTAGGGTTTTTAACCAATCTTGTGCATCCAATAAGTTCATTTGTGTCATTGGATGAACATTTAGGTCATTTTCGTCCTCCCTAGTCTTATTATTGTCTAATTAGGGTTTTTATGCAATCTTGTGCATCCAATAGGTGTGTTTGTGTCATTGGAGGAACATTTAGGTCATTTTCGTCCTCCCTAGTCTTATTCTTGTCCAATTAGGGTTTTTATGCAATCTTGTGCATCCAATAGGTGTGTTTGTGTCATTGGACGAACATTTAGGTCATTTTCGTCCTCCCTAGGCTTATTCTTGTCCGATTAGGGTTTTTAACCAATCTTGTGTATTCAATAAGTTCATTTGTGTCATTGGATGAACATTTAGGTCATTTTCGTCCTCCCTAGTCTTATTCTTGTTCAATTATGGTTTTTAAGCAATCTTGTGCATCCAATAGGTGTGTTTGTGTCATTGGAGGAACATTTAGGTCATTTTCGTCCTCCCTAGTCTTATTCTTGTCCAATTAGGGTTTTTATTCAATCTTGTGCATCCAATAGGTGTGTTTGTGTCATTGGAAGAACATTTAGGTCATTTTCGTCCTCCCTAGGCTAATTCTTGTCCGATTAGGGTTTTAACCAATCTTGTGCCTTCAATAAGTTCATTTGTGTCATTGGATGAACATTTAGGTCATTTTCGTCCTCCCTAGGCTTATTCTTGTCCAATTAGGGTTTTTAACCAATCTTGTGCATCCAATAAGTTCATTTGTGTCATTGGATGAACATTTAGGTCATTTTCGTCCTCCCTAGTCTTATTCTTGTCCAATTAGGGTTTTTATGCAATCTTGTGCATCCAATAGGTGTGTTTGTGTCATTGGAGGAACATTTAGGTCATTTTCGTCCTCCCTAGTCTTATTCTTGTCCAATTAGGGATTTTATGCAATCTTGTACATCCAATAGGTGTGTTTGTGTCATTGGACGAACATTTAGGTCATTTTCGTCCTCCCTAGGCTTATTCTTGTCCAATTAGGGTTTTTAACCAATCTTGTGCATCCAATAAGTTCATTTGTGTCATTGGATGAACATTTAGGTCATTTTCGTCCTCCCTAGGCTTATTCTTGTCCAATTAGGGTTTTCAACCAATCTGGTTCATCCAATAAGTTCATTTGTGTCATTGGATGAACATTTAGGTCATTTTCGTCCTCCCTAGGCTTATTCTTGTTCAATTAGGGTTTTTAACTAACCTTGTGCATCCAATAAGTTCATTTGTGTCATTGGTTGAACATTTAGGTCATTTTCGTCCTCCCTAGGCTTATTCTTGTCCCATTAGGGTTTTTAACCAACCTTGTGCATCCAATAAGTTCATTTGTGTCATTGGATGAACATTTAGGTCATTTTTGTCCTCCCTAGTCTTATTCTTGTCCAATTAGGGTTTTAAGCAATCTTGTGCATCCAATATGTGTGTTTGTGTCATTGGATGAACATTTAGGTCATTTTCGTTCTCCCTATGCTTATTCTTGTCCAATTAGGGTTTTTAACCAATCTTGTGCATACAATAAGTTCATTTGTGTCATTGGATGAACATTTAGGTCATTTTCGTCCTCGCTAGTCTTATTCTTGTCCAATTAGGGTTTTTATGCAATCTCGTGCATCCAATAGGTGTGTTTGTGTTATTGGACGAACATTTTGGTCATTTTCGTCCTCCCTAGGCTTATCCTTGTCCAATTAGGGTTTTTAACCAATCTTGTGCATCCAATAAGTTCATTTGTGTCATTGGATGAACATTTAGGTCATTTTCGTCCTCCCTAGGCTTATTCTTGTCCAATTAGGGTTTTTAACCAATCTTGTGCATCCAATAAGTTCATTTGTGTCATTGGATGAACATTTAGGTCATTTTCGTCCTCCCTAGGCTTATTCTTGTCCAATTAGGGTTTTTAACCAACCTTGTGCATCCAATAAGTTCATTTGTGTCATTGGAGGAACATTAAGGTCATTTTCGTCCTCCTTAATCTTATTCTTGTCCAATTAGGGTTTTTATGCAATCTTGTGCATCCAATAGGTGTGTTTGTGTAATTGGAGGAACATTTAGGTCATTTTCGTCCTCGCTAGGCTTATTCTTGTCCAATTAGGGTTTTTAATCAATCTTGTGCATCCAATAAGTTCATTTGTGTCATTGGATGAACATTTAGGTCATTTTCGTCCTCCCTAGGCTTATTCTTGTCCAATTAGGGTTTTTAACCAATCTTGTGCATCCAATAAGTTCATTTGTGTCATTGGATGAACATTTAGGTCATTTTCGTCCTCCTTAGGCTTATTCTTGTCCAATTAGGGTTTTTAACCAATCTTGTGCATCCAATAAGTTCATTTGTGTCATTGGTTGAACATTTATGTCATTTTCGTCCTCCCTAGTCTTATTCTTGTCCAATTAGGGTTTTAAGCAATCTTGTGCATCCAATAGGTGTGTTTGTGTCATTGGACGAACATTTAGGTCATTTTCGTCCTCCCTAGGCTTATTCTTGTCCAATTAGGGTTTTTAAGCAATCTTGTGCTTCCAATAAGTTCATTTGTGTCATTGGATGAACATTTAGGTCATTTTCGTCCTCCCTAGGCTTATTCTTGTTCAATTAGGGTTTCTAACCAATCTTGTGCATCCAATAGGTGTGTTTGTGTCATTGGATGAACATTTAGGTCATTTTCGTCCTCCCTAGGCTTATTCTTGTCCAATTAGGGTTTCTAAACAATCTTGTGCATCCAATAGGTGTGTTTGTGTCAATGGATGAACATTTAGGTCATTTTCGTCCTTCCTAGGCTTATTCTTGTCCAATTAGGGTTTCTAACCAATCTTGTGCATCCAATAGGTGTGTTTGTGACATTGGATGACCATTTAGGTCATTTTCGTCCTCCCTAGGCTTATTCTTGTCCCATTAGGGTTTTTAACCAATCTTGTGCATCCAATAAGTTCAATTGTGTCATTGGATGAACATTTAGGTCATTTTCTTCCTCCCTAGGCTTATTCTTGTCCAATTAGGGTTTTTAACCAATCTTGTGCATCCAATAAGTTCATTTGTGTCATTGGGTGAACATTTAGGTCATTTTCGTCCTCCCTAGGCTTATTCTTGTCCAATTAGGGTTTCTAACCAATCTTGTGCATCCAATAGGTGTGTTTAGTCATTTGATGAACATTTAGGTTATTTTCGTCCTCCCTAGGCTTATTCTTGTCCAATTAGGGTTTTTAACCAATCTTGTGCATCCAATAAGTTCATGTGTGTCATTGGATTAACATTTAGGTCATTTTCGTCCTTCCTAGGCTTATTCTTGTCCAATTAGGGTTTCTAACCAATCTTGTGCATCCAATAGGTGTGTTTGTTTCATTGGATGAACATTTAGGTCATTTTCGTCCTCCCTAGGCTTATTCTTGTCCAATTAGGGTTTCTAAACAATCTTGTGCATCCAATAGGTGTGTTTGTGTCATTGGATGAACATTTAGGTCACTTTCGTCCTCCTTAAGCTTATTCTTGTCCAATTAAGGTTTTAAGCAATCTTGTGCATCCAATAAGTTCATTTGTGTCATTGGATTAACATTTAGGTCATTTTCGTCCTCCTTAGGCTTATTCTTGTAAAATTAGGGTTTTTAACCAATCATGTGCATCCAATAAGTTCATTTGTGTCATTGGATGAACATTTAGGTCATTTTCGTCTTCCCTAGGCTTATTCTTTTCCAATTAGGGTTTTTAACCAATCTTGTGCATCCAATAAGTTCATTTGTGTCATTGGGTGAACATTTAGGTCATTTTCGTCCTCCCTAGGCTTATTCTTGTCCAATTAGGGTTTCTAACCAATCTTGTGCATCTAATAGGTGTGTTTAGTCATTTGATGAACATTTAGGTTATTTTCGTCCTCCCTAGGCTTATTCTTGTCCAATTAGGGTTTGTAACCAATCTTGTGCATCCAATAGGTGTGTTTGTGTCATTGGATGAACATTTAGGTCATTTTCGTCCTCCCTATGCTTATTCTTGTCCAATTAGGGTTTTTAACCAATCTTGTGCATCCAATAAGTTCATTTGTGTCATTGGATGAACATTTAGGTCATTTTCGTCCTCCCAAGGCTTATTCTTGTCCAATTAGGGTTTCTAACCAATCTTGTGCATCCAATAGGTTTATTTGTGTCATTGGATGAACATTTAGGTCATTTTCGTCCTCCCTAGGCTTATTCTTGTCCAATTAGGGTTTTTAACCAATCTTGTGCATCCAATAAGTTCATTTGTGTCATTGGATTAACATTTAGGTCATTTTCGTCCTCCCTAGGCTTATTCTTGTCCAATTACGGTTTTTAACCAATCTTGTGCATCCAATAAATTCATTTGTGTCATTGGGTGAACATTTAGGTCATTTTCGTCCTCCCGAGGCTTATTCTTGTCCAATTAGGGTTTCTAACCAATCTTGTGCATCCAATAGGTGTGTTTAGTCATTTGATGAACATTTAGGTTATTTTCGTCCTCCCTAGGCTTATTCTTGTCCAATTAGGGTTTTTAACCAATCTTGTGCATCCAATAAGTTCATTTGTGTCATTGGATTAACATTTAGGTCATTTTCGTCCTCCCTACGCTTATTCTTGTCCAATTAGGGTTTCTAACCAATCTTGTGCATCCAATAGGTGTGTTTGTGTCATTGGATAAACATTTAGGTCATTTTTGTCCTCTTTAGGCTTATTCTTGTCCAATTAGGGTTTTTAACAAATCTTGTGCATCCAATAGGTGTGTTTAGTCATTTGATGAACATTTAGCTTATTTTCATCCTCCCTAGGCTTATTCTTGTCCAATTAGGGTTTTTAACCAATCTTGTGCATCCAATAAGTTCATTTGTGTCATTGGATTAACATTTAGGTCATTTTCGTCCTCCCTAGGCTTATTCTTGTCCAATTAGGGTTTCTAACCAATCTTGTGCATCCAATAGGTGTGTTTAGTCATTTGATTAACATTTAGGTTATTTTCATCCTCCCTAGGCTTATTCTTGTCCAATTAGGGTTTTTAACCAATCTTGTGCATCCAATAAGTTCATTTGTGTCATTGGATTAACATTTAGGTCATTTTCGTCCTCCCTAGGCTTATTCTTGTCCAATTAGGGTTTCTAACCAATCTTGTGCAACCAATAGGTGTGTTTGTGTCATTGGATTAACATTTAGGTCATTTTCGTCCTCCCTAGGCTTATTCTTGTCCAATTAGGGTTTCTAACCAATCTTGTGCATCCAATAAGTGTGTTTGTGTCATTGGATGAACATTTAGGTCATTTTCGTCCTCCCTAGGCTTATTCTTGTCCAATTAGGGTTTTTAACCAATCTTGTGTATCCAATAAGTTCATTTGTGTCATTGGATGAACATTTAGGTCATTTTCGTCCTCCCAAGGCTTATTCTTGTCCAATTAGGGTTTCTAACCAATCTTGTGCATCCAATAGGTGTGTTTGTATCATTGGATGAACATTTAGGTCATTTTCGTCCTCCCTAGTCTTATTCTTGTCCAATTAGGATTTTAAGCAATCTTGTGCATCCAATAAGTTCATTTGTGTCATTGGATGAATATTTAGGTCATTTTCGTCCTCCCTAGGCTTATTCTTGTCCAATTAGGGTTTGTAACCAATCTTGTGCATCCAATAGGTGTGTTTGTGTCATTGGATGAACATTTAGGTCATTTTCGTCCTCCCTATGCTTATTTTTGTCCAATTAGGGTTTTTAACCAATCTTGTGCATCCAATAAGTTCAATTGTGCCATTGGGTGAACATTTAGGTCATTTTCGTCCTCCCTAGGCTTATTCTTGTCCAATTACGGTTTTTAACCAATCTTGTGCATCCAATAAGTTCATTTGTGTCATTGGATTAACATTTAGGTCATTTTCGTCCTCCCTAGGCTTATTCTTGTCCAATTAGGGTTTCTAACCAATCTTGTGCATCCAATAAGTGTATTTGTGTCATTGGATGAACATTTAGGTCATTTTCGTCCTCCCTAGGCTTATTCTTGTCCAATTAGGGTTTTTAAGCAATCTTGTGCATCCAATAGGTGTGTTTGTGTCATTGGATGAACATTTAGGTCAGTTTCGTCCTCCCTAAGCTTATTCTTGTCCAATTAGGGTTTTTAAGCAATCTTGTGCATCCAATAAGTTCATTTGTGTCATTGGATGAACATTTAGGTCATTTTCGTCCTCCCTAGGCTTATTCTTGTCCAATTAGGGTTTTTAACCAACCTTGTGCATCCAATAGGAGTGTTTGTGTCATTGGATGAACATTTAGGTCATTTTCGTCCTCCCTAGGCTTATTCTTGTCCAATTAGGGTTTTTAACCAATCTTGTGCATCCAATAAGTTCATTTGTGTCATTGGATGAACATTTAGGTCATTTTCGTCCTCCCAAGGCTTATTCTTGTCCAATTAGGGTTTCTAACCAATCTTGTGCATCCAATAGGTGTGTTTAGTCATTTGATGAACATTTAGGTTATTTTCGTCCTCCCTAGGCTTATTCTTGTTTAATTAGGGTTTTTAACCAATCTTGTGCATCCAATAAGTTCATTTGTGTCATTGGATTAACATTTAGGTCATTTTCGTCCTCCCTAGGCTTATTCTTGTCCAATTAGGGTTTTTAACCAATCTTGTGCATCCAATAGGTGTGTTTGTGTCATTGTATGACCATTTAGGTCATTTTCGTCCTCCCTAGGCTTATTCTTGTCCAATTAGGGTTTTTAACCAATCTTGTGCATCCAATAAGTTCATTTGTGTCATTGGATTAACATTTAGGTCATTTTCGTCCTCCCTAGGCTTATTCTTGTCCAATTAGGGTTTCTAACCAATCTTGTGCATCCAATAAGTGTGTTTGTGTCATTGGATGAACATTTAGGTCATTTTCGTCCTCCCTAGGCTTATTTTTGTCCAATTAGGGTTTTTAACCAATCTTGTGCATCCAATAAGTTCAATTGTGTCATTGGATGAACATTTAGGTCATTTTCGTCTTCCCTAGGCTTATTCTTGTCCAATTAGGGTTTTTAACCAATCTTGTGCATCTAATAAGTTCATTTGTGTCTTTCGGTGAACATTTAGGTCATTTTCGTCCTCGCTAGGCATATTCTTGTCCAATTAGGGTTTCTAACCAATCTTGTGCATCCAATAGGTGTGTTTGTGTCATTGGATGAACATTTAGGTCATTTTCGTCCTCCCTAGTCTTATTCTTGTCCAATTAGGGTTTTTAGCAATCTTGTGCATCCAATAAGTTCATTTGTGTCATTGGATGAATATTTAGGTCATTTTCGTCCTCCCTAGGCTTATTCTTGTCCAATTAGGGTTTCTAACCAATCTTGTGCATCCAATAGGTGTGTTTGTGTCATTGGATGAACATTTAGGTCATTTTTGTCTTCCCAATACTTATTCTTGTCCAATTAGGGTTTTTAACCATTCTTGTGCATCCAATAGGTGTGTTTGTGTTATTGGATGAACATTTAGGTCATTTTCGTCCTCCCTAGGCTTATTCTTGTCCAATTAGGGTTTTTAACCAATCTTGTGCATCCAATAAGTTCATTTGTGTCATTGGATTAACATTTAGGTCATTTTCGTCCTCCCTAGGCTTATTCTTGTCCAATTAGGGTTTCTAACCAATCTTGTGCGTCCATTAGGTGTCTTTGTGTCATTGGATGAACATTTAGGTCATTTTCGTCCTCCCTAGGCTTATTCTTGTCCAATTAGAGTTTTTAACCAATCTTGTGCATCCAATAAGTTCATTTGTGTCATTGGATGAACATTTAGGTCATTTTCGTCCTCCCAAGGCTTATTCTTGTCCAATTAGGGTTTCTAACCAATCTTGTGCATCCAATAGGTGTGTTTGTATCATTGGATGAACATTTAGGTCATTTTCGTCCTCCCTAGTCTTATTCTTGTCCAATTAGGGTTTTAAGCAATCTTGTGCATCCAATAAGTTCATTTGTGTCATTGGATGAATAGTTAGGTCATTTTCGTCCTCCCTAGGCTTATTCTTGTCCAATTAGGGTTTCTAACCAATCTTGTGCATCCAATAGGTGTGTTTGTGTTGTTGGATGAACATTTAGGTTATTTTCGTCCTCCCTAGTCTTATTCGTGTCCAATTAGGGTTTTAAACAATCTTGTGCATCCAATAAGTTCATTTGTGTCATTGGATGAATAGTTAGGTCATTTTCGTCCTCCCTAGGCTTATTCTTGTCAAATTAGGGTTTCTAACCAATCGTGTGCATCCAATAGGTGTGTTTGTGTCATTGGATAGGTCATTTTCGTCCTCCCTAGGCTTATTCTTGTCCAATTAGGGTTTTTAACCAATCTTGTGCATCCAATAAGTTCATTTGTGTCATTGGATTAACATTTAGGTCATTTTCGTCCTCCCTAGGCTTATTCTTGTCCAATTAGGGTTTGTAACCAATCTTGTGCATCCAATAGGTGTGTTTGTGTCATTGGATGATCAATTAGGTCATTTTCGTCCTCCATAGGCTTATTCTTGTCCAATTAGGGTTTTTAACCAATCTTGTGCATCCAATAAGTTGAGTTGTGTCATTGGATTAACATTTAGGTCGTTTTCGTCCTCCCTAGGCATATTCTTGTCCAATTAGGGTTTTTAACCAATCTTGTGCATCCAATAACTTGAGTTGTGTCATTGGATTAACATTTAGGTCATTTTCGTCCTCCCTAGGCTTATTCTTGTCCAATTAGGGTTTTTAACCAATCTTGTGCATCCAATAGGTGTGTTTGTGTCATTGGATGATCAATTAGGTCATTTTTGTCCTCCCTAGGCTTATTCTTGTCCAATTATGGTTTTTTACCAATCTTGTGCATCCAATAAGTTGAGTTGTGTCATTGGATTATCATTTAGGTCATTTTCGTCCTCCCTAGGCTTATTCTTGTGCAATTAGGGTTTTTAACCAATCTTGTGCATCCAATAGGTGTGTTTGTGTCATTGGATGATCAATTAGGTCATTTTCGTCCTCCATAGGCTTATTCTTGTCCAATTAGGGTTTTTAACCAATCTTGTGCATCCAATAAGTTGAGTTGTGTCATTGGATTAACATTTAAGTCATTTTCGTCCTCCCTAGGCTTATTCTTGTCCAATTAGGGTTTTTAACCAATCTTGTGCATCCAATAAGTTCATTTGTGTCATTGGATTAACATTTAGGTCATTTTCTTCCTCCCTAGGCTTATTCTTGTCCAATTAGGGTTTCTAACCAATCTTGTGCATCCAATAGGTGTGTTTAGTCATTTGATGAACATTTAGGTTATTTTCATCCTCCCTAGGCTTATTCTTGTCCAATTAGGGTTTTTAACCAATCTTGTGCATCCAATAAGTTCATTTGTGTCATTGGATTAACATTTAGGTCATTTTCGTCCTCCCTAGGCTTATTCTTGTCCAATTAGGGTTTTTAACCAATCTTGTGCATCCAATAAGTTCATTTGTGTCATTGGATTAACATTTAGGTCATTTTCGTCCTCCCTACGCTTATTCTTGTCCAATTAGGGTTTCTAACCAATCTTGTGCATCCAATAGGTGTTTTTGTGTCATTGGATGAACATTTAGGTCATTTTCGTCCTCTTTAGGCTTATTCTTGTCCAATTAGGGTTTTTAACCAATCTTGTGCATCCAATAGGTGTGTTTAGTCATTTGATGAACATTTAGGTTATTTTCATCCTCCCTAGGCTTATTCTTGTCCAATTAGGGTTTTTAACCAATCTTGTGCATCCAATAAGTTCATTTGTGTCATTGGATTAACATTTAGGTCATTTTCGTCCTCCCTAGGCTTATTCTTGTCCAATTAGGGTTTTTAACCAATCTTGTGCATCCAATAAGTTCAGTTGTGTCATTGGATGAACATTTAGGTCATTTTCGTCCTCCCTAGTCTTATTCTTGTCCAATTAGGGTTTTTATGCAATCTTGTGCATCCAATAGGTGTGTTTGTGTCATTGGACGAACATTTAGGTCATTTTTGTCCTCCCTAGGCTTATTCTTGTCCAATTAGGGTTTTTAACCAATCTTGTGCATCCAATAAGTTCATTTGTGTCATTGGCTGAACATTTAGGTCATTTTCGTCCTCCCTAGGCTTATTCTAGTCCAATTATGGTTTTTAACCAACCTTGTGCATCCAATAAGTTCATTTGTGTCATCGGAGGAACATTTAGGTCATTTTAGTCCTCCCTTGTCTTATTCTTGTCCAATTAGGGTTTTTATGCAATCTTGTGCATCTAATAGGTGTGTTTGTGTCATTGGACGAACATTTAGGTCATTTTCGTCCTCCCTAGGCTTATTCTTTTCCAATTAGGGTTTTTAACCAATCTTCTGCATCCAATAAGTTCATTTGTGTCATTGGACGAACATTTAGGTCATTTTCGTCCTCCCTAGGCTTATTCTTGTCCAATTAGGGTTTTTAACCAATCTTGTGCATCCAATAAGTTCATTTGTGTCATTGGATGAACATTTAGGTCATTTTCGTCCTCCCAAGGCTTATTCTTGTCCAATTAGGGTTTTTAACCAATCTTATGCATCCAATGGTGTGTTTGTGTCATTGGATGAACATTTACGTCATTTTCGTCATCCATAGTCTTATTCTTGTCCAATTAGGATTTTAAGCAATCTTGTGCATCCAATAAGTTCATTTGTGTCATTGGATGAATATTTAGGTCATTTTCGTCCTCCCTAGGCTTATTCTTATCCAATTAGGGTTTCTAACCAATCTTGTGTATCCAATAGGTGTGTTTGTGTCATTGGATGAACATTTAGGTCATTTTCGTCTTCCCAATGCTTATTCTTGTCCAATTAGGGTTTTTAACCAATCTTGTGCATCCAATAGGTGTGTTTGTGTCATTGGATTAACATTTAGGTCATTTTCGTCTTCCCTAGGCTTATTCTTGTCCAATTAGGGTTTCTAACCAATCTTGTGCATCCAATAGGTGTGTTTGTGACAATGGATGAACATTTAGGTCATTTTCGTCCTCCCTAGGCTTATTCTTGTCCCATTAGGGTTTTTAACCAATCTTGTGCATCCAATAAGTTCAATTGTGTCATTGGATGAACATTTAGGTCATTTTCTTCCTCCCTAGGCTTATTCTTGTCCAATTAGGGTTTTTAACCAATCTTGTGCATCCAATATGTTCATTTGTGTCATTGGATGAACATTTAGGTCATTTTCGTCCTCCCTAGGCTTATTCTTGTCCAATTAGGGTTTCTAAACAATCTTGTGCATCCAATAGGTATGTTTGTGTCATTGGATGAACATTTAGGTCATTTTCGTCCTCCCTATGCTTATTCTTGTACAATTAGGGTTTTTAACCAATCTTGTGCATCCAATAGGTGTGTTTGTGTCATTGGATGAACATTTAGGTCATTTTCGT
Source organism: Cicer pinnatifidum (assembly GCA_037974775.1). NCBI lineage: Eukaryota > Viridiplantae > Streptophyta > Magnoliopsida > Fabales > Fabaceae > Cicer > Cicer pinnatifidum. The sequence goes on along the minus strand of JBBPBR010000482.1, from coordinate 340,485 downwards.
CCTCACTAAGCTTATTCTTGTCCAATTAGGGTTTTTAACCAATCTTGTGCATCCAATAAGTTCATTTGTGTCATTGGATTACTATTTAGGTCATTTTCACCCTCCCTAGGCTTATTCTTGTCCAATTAGGGTTTCTAACCAATCTTGTGCATCCAATAGGTGTATTTGTGTCATTGGATGAACATTTAGGTCATTTTCGTCCTCCCTAGGCTTATTCTTGTCCAATTAGGGTTTTTAACCAATCTTGTGCATCCAATAAGTTCATTTGTGTCATTGGATGAACATTTAGGTCATTTTCGTCCTCCCTATGCTTATTCTTGTCCAATTAGGGTTTTTAACCAATCTTATGCATCCAATAGGTGTGTTTGTGTCATTGGATGAACATTTAGGTCATTTTCGTCCTCCCTAGGCTTATTCTTGTCCAATTAGGGTTTCTAACCAATCTTGTGCATCCAATAGGTGTGTTTAGTCATTTGATGAACATTTAGGTTATTTTCGTCCTCCCTAGGCCTATTCTTGTGCAATTAGGGTTTTTAACCAATCTTGTGCATCCAATAGGTGTGTTTGTGTCATTTGATGAACATTTATGTTATTTTCGTCCTCCCTAGACTTATTCTTGTCCAATTAGGGTTTTTAACCAATCTTGTGCATCCAATAAGTTCATTTGTGTCATTGGATTAACATTTAGGTCATTTTCGTCCTCCCTAGGCTTATTCTTGTCCAATTAGGGTTTCTAACCAATCTTGTGCATCCAATAAGTGTGTTTGTGTCATTGGATGAACATTTAGGTCATTTTCGTCCTCCCTAGGCTTATTCTGGTCCAATTAGGGTTTTTAACCAATCTTGTGCATCCAATAAGTTCATTTGTGTCATTGGATGAATATTTAGGTCATTTTCGTCCTCCCTAGGCTTATTCTTGTCCAATTAGGGTTTCTAACCAATCTTGTGCATCCAATAGGTGTGTTTGTGTCATTGGATGAACATTTAGGTCATTTTCGTCCTCCCTAGTCTTATTCTTGTCCAATTAGGGTTTTAAGCAATCTTGTGCATCCAATAAGTTCATTTGTGTCATTGGATGAATATTTTGGTCATTTTCATCCTCCCTATTCTTATTCTTGTCCAATTAGGGTTTCTAACCAATCTTGTGCATCCAATAGGTGTGTTTGTGTCATTGGATGAACATTTAGGTCATTTTCATCCTCCCTAGTCTTATTCTTGTCCAATTAGGGTTTTAAGCAATATTGTGCATCCAATAAGTTCATTTGTGTCATTGGATGAACATTTAGGTCATTTTCGTCCTCCCTAGTCTTATTCTTGTCCAATTAGGGTTTTTAACCAATCTTGTGCATCCAATAAGTTCATTAGTGTTATTGGATGAACATTTAGGTAATTTTCTTCCTCCCTGGGCTTATTCTTGTCCAATTAGGGTTTTTAACCAATCTTGTGCATCCAATAAGTTCATTTGTGTCATTGGGTGAACATTTAGGTCATTTTCGTCCTCCCTAGGCTTATTCTTGTCCAATTAGGGTTTCTAACCAATCTTGTGCATCCAATAGGTGTGTTTAGTCATTTGATGAAAATTTAGGTTATTTTCGTCCTCCCTAGGCTTATTCTTGTCCAATTAGGGTTTGTAACCAATCTTGTGCATCCAATAGGTGTGTTTGTGTCATTGGATGAACATTTAGGTCATTTTCGTCCTCCCTAGGCTTATTCTTGTCCAATTAGGGTTTTTAACCAATCTTGTGCATCCAATAAGTTCATTTGTGTCATTGGATGAACATTTAGGTCATTTTCGTCCTCCCAAGGCTTATTCTTGTCCAATTAGGGTTTCTAACCAATCTTGTGCATCCAATAGGTGTGTTTGTATCATTGTATGAACATTTAGGTCATTTTCGTCCTCCCTAGTCTTATTCTTGTCCAATTAGGATTTTAAGCAATCTTGTGCATCCAATAAGTTCATTTGTGTCATTGGATGAATATTTAGGTCATTTTCGTCCTCCCTAGGCTTATTCTTGTCCAATTAGGGTTTCTAACCAATCTTGTGCATCCAATAGGTGTGTTTGTGTCATTGGATGAACATTTAGGTCATTTTTGTCTTCCCAATACTTATTCTTGTCCAATTAGGGTTTTTAACCATTCTTGTGCATCCAATAGGTGTGTTTGTGTTATTGGATGAACATTTAGGTCATTTTCGTCCTCCCTAGGCTTATTCTTGTCCAATTATGGTTTTTAACCAATCTTGTGCATCCAATAAGTTCATTTGTGTCATTGGATTAACATTTAGGTCATTTTCGTCCTCCCTAGGCTTATTCTTGTCCAATTAGGGTTTCTAACCAATCTTGTGCATCCAATAGGTGTGTTTGTGTCATTGGATGAACATTTAGGTCATTTTCGTCCTCCCTGCGCTTATTCATGTCCAATTAGGGTTTTTAACCAATCTTGTGCATCCAATAAGTTCATTTGTGTCATTGGATGAACATTTAGGTCATTTTCGTCCTCCTTAGGATTATTCTTGTCAATTAGGGTTTCTAAGCAATCTTGTGCATCCAATAGGTGTGTTTGTGTCGTTGGATGAACATTTAGGTCAATTTCGTCCTCCCTAGTCTTATTCTTGTCCAATTAGTGTTTTAAGCAATCTAGTGCATCCAATAAATTCATTTGTGTCACTGGATGAATATTTAGGTCCTTTTCCTCCTCCCCAGGCTTATTCTTGTCCAATTAGGGTTTTTAACCAATCTTGTGCATCCAATAAGTTCGTTTGTATCATTGGATTAACATTTAGGTCATTTTCGTCCTCCCTAGGCTTATTCTTGTCCAATTAGGGTTTCTAACCAATCTTGTGCATCCAATAGGTGTGTTTGTGTCATTGGATGAACATTTAGGTCATTTTCGTCCTCCCTAGGCTTATTCTTGTCCAATTAGGGTTTTTAACCAATCTTGTGCATCCAATAAGTTCATTTGTGTCATTGGATGAACATTTAGGTCATTTTCGTCCTCCCAAGGCTTATTCTTGTCCAATTAGGGTTTCTAACCAATCTTGTGCATCCAATAGGTGTGTTTGTGTCATTGGATGAACATTTAGGTCATTTTCATCCTCCCTAGGCTTATTCTTGTCCAATTAGGGTTTTTAACCAATCTTGTGCCTCCAATAAGTTCATTTGTGTCATTGGATTAACATTTAGGTAATTTTCGTCCTTCCTAGGCTTATTCTTGACCAATTAGGGTTTTTAACCAATCTTGTGCATCAAATAAGTTCATTTGTGTCATTGGATTAACATTTAGGTCATTTTCGTCCTCCCTAGGCTTATTCTTGTCCAATTAGGGTTTCTAACCAATCTTGTGCATCCAATAGGTGTGTTTGTGTCATTGGATGAACATTTAGGTCATTTTCGTCCTCCCTAGGCTTATTCTTGTCCAATTAGGGTTTTTAACCAATCTTGTGCATCCAATAAGTTCATTTGTGTCATTGGATGAATAGTTAGGTCATTTTCGTCCTCCCTAGGCTTATTCTTGTCCAATTAGGGTTTTTAACCAATCTTGTGCATCCAATGGGTGTGTTTGTGTCATTGGATGAACATTTAGGTCATTGTCGTCCTCCCTAGGCTTATTGTTGTCAAATTAGGGTTTTTAACCAATCATGGGCATCCAATAAGTTCATTTGTGTCATTGGATGAACACTTAGGTCATTTTCGTTCTCCCTAGGCTTATTCTTGTCCAATTAGGGTTTCTAACCAATCTTGTGCATCCAATAGGTGTGTTTGTGTCATTGGATGAACATTTAGGTCATTTTCGTCCTCCCTAGTCTTATTCTTGTCCAATTAGGGTTTTAAGCAATCTTGTGCATCCAATAAGTTCATTTGTGTCATTGGATGAATATTTAGGTCATTTTCGTCCTCCCTAGGCTTATTCTTGTGCAATTAGGGTTTCTAACCAATCTGGTGCATCCAATAGGTGTGTTTGTGTCATTGGATGATCATTTAGGTCATTTTCGTCCTCCCTAGGCTTATTCTTGTCCAATTAGGGTTTCTAACCAATCTTGTGCATCCAATAGGTGTGTTTGTGTCATTGGATGAACATTTAGGTCATTTTCGTCCTCCCTAGTCTTATTCTTGTCCAATTAGGGTTTTAAGCAATCTTGTGCATCCAATAAGTTCATTTGTGTCATTGGATGAATATTTTGGTCATTTTCGTCCTCCCTAGGCTTATTCTTGTCCAATTAGGGTTTCTAACCAATCTTGTGCATCCAATAGGTGTGTTTGTGTCATTGGATGAACATTTAGGTCATTTTCGTCCTCCCTAGGCTTATTCTTGTCCTATTAGGGTTTCTAACCAATCTTGTGCATCCAATAGGTGTGTTTAGTCATTTGATGAACATTTAGGTTATTTTCGTCCTCCCTAGGCTTATTCTTGTCCAATTAGGGTTTTTAACCAATCTTGTGCATCCAATAGGTGTATTTGTGTCATTGGATGAACATTTAGGTCATTTTCGTCCTCCCTAGGCTTATTCTTGTCCAATTAGGGTTTTTAACCAATCTTGTGCATCCAATAAGTTCATTTGTGTCATTGGATAAACATTTAGGTCATTTTCGTCCTCCCCAGGCTTATTCTTGTCCAATTAGGGTTTTTAACCAATCTTGTGCATCCAATAAGTTCATTTGTGTCATTGGATGAACATTTAGGTCATTTTCGTCCTCCCTAGGCTTATTCTTGTCCAATTAGGGTTTTTAACCAATCTTGTGCATCCAATAGGTGTGTTTGTGTCATTAGATGAACATTCAGGACATTTTCATCCTCCCTAGGCTTATTGTTGTCCAATTAGGGTTTTTAACAATTCTTGTGCATCCAATAGGTGTGTTTGTGTCATTGGATGAACATTTAGGTCATTTTCGTCCTCCCTAGTCTTATTCTTGTCCAATTAGGGTTTTAAGCCAATCTTGTGCATCCAATAGGTGTGTTTGTGTCATTTGATGAACATTTAGGTCATTTTCGTCCTCCCAAGGCTTATTCTTATGCAATTAGGGTTTTAAGCAATCTTGTGCATCCAATAAGTTCATTTTTGTCATTGGATTAAGATTTAAGTCATTTTCGTCCTCCCTAGGCTTATTCTTGTCCAATTAGGGTTTTTAACCAATCTTGTGCATCCAATAAGTTCATTTGTGTCATTGGATGAACATTTAGGTCATTTTCGTCCTCCCTAGGCTTATTCTTGTCCAATTAGGGTTTTTAACCAATCTTGTGCATCCAATAAGTTCATTTGTGTCATTGGATGAACATTTAGGTCATTTTCGTCCTCCCAAGGCTTATTCTTGTCCAATTAGGGTTTCTAACAAATCTTGTGCATCCAATAGGTGTGTTTGTGTCATTGGATGAACATTTAGGTCATTTTCGTCCTCCCTAGTCTTATTCTTGTCAAATTAGGGTTTTAAGCAATCTTGTGCATCCAATAAGTTCATTTGTGTCATTGGATTAACATTTAGGTCATTTTCGTCCTCCCTAGGCTTATTTTTGTCCAATTAGGGTTTCTAACCAATCTTGTGCATCCAATAGGTGTGTTTGTGTCATTTGATGAACATTTAGGTCATTTTCGTCCTCCCTAGGCTTATTCTTGTCCAATTAGGGTTTTTAACCAATCTTGTGCATCCAATAAGTTCATTTGTGTCATTGGATGAACATTTAGGTCATTTTCGTCCTCCCAAGGCTTATTCTTGTCCAATTAGGGTTTCTAACCAATCTTGCGCATCCAATAGGTGTGTTTGTGTCATTGGATGAACATTTAGGTCATTTTCGTCCTCCCTAGGCTTATTCTTGTCCAATTAGGGTTTTTAACCAATCTTGTGCATCCAATAAGTTCATTTGTGTCATTGGATTAACATTTTGGTCATTTTCGTCCTTCCTAGGCTTATTCTTGTCCAATTAGGTTTTCTAACCAATCTTGTGCATCCAATAGGTGTGTTTGTGTCATTGGATTAACATTTAGGTTATTTTCGTCCTCCCTAGTCTTATTCTTGTCCAATTAGAGTTTTAAGCAATCTTGTGCATCCAATAAGTTCATTTGTGTCATTAGATGAATATTTAGGTCATTTTCATCCTCCCTAGGCTTATTCTTGTCCAATTAGGGTTTCTAACCAATCTTGTGCATCCAATAGGTGTGTTTGTGTCATTGGATGAACATTTAGGTCATTTTCGTCCTCCCTAGTCTTATTCTTGTCCAATTAGGGTTTTAAGCAATCTTGTGCATCCAATAAGTTCATTTGTGTCATTGGATGAATATTTAGGTCATTTTCGTCCTCGCTAGACTTATTCTTGTCTAATTAGGGTTTCTAACCAATCTTGTGCATCCAATAGGTGTGTTTGTGTCATTGGATGAACATTTAAATCATTTTCGTCCTTCCTATGCTTATTCTTGTCCAATTAGGGTTTTTAACCAATCTTGTGCATCCAATAGGTGTGTTGGTGTCATTGGATGAACATTTAGGTCATTTTCGTCCTCCCTTGGCTTATTCTTGTCCAATTAGGGTTTTTAACCAATCTTTTGCATCCAATGGGTGTGTTTGTGTCATTGGATGAACATTTAGGTCATTTTCGTCCTCCCTAGTCTTATTCTTGTCCAATTAGGATTTTAAGCAATCTTGTGCATCCAATAAGTTCATTTGTGTCATTGGATGAATATTTAGGTCATTTTCGTCCTCCCTAGGCTTATTCTTGTGCAATTAGGGTTTCTAACCAATCTGGTGCATCCAATAGGTGTGTTTGTGTCATTGGATGAACATTTAGGTCATTTTCGTCCTCCCTAGGCTTATTCTTGTCCAATTAGGGTTTCTAACCAATCTTGTGCATCCAATAGGTGTGTTTGTGTCCTTGGATGAACATTTAGGTCATTTTCGTCCTCCCTAGTCACTTTCTAGTCCAATTAGGGTTTTTAACCAATCATGTGCATCCAATAAGTTCATTTGTGTCATTGGATGAACAATTAGGTCATTTTCGTCCACCCTAGGCTTATTCATGTCCGATAAGGGTTTCTAACCAATCTTGTGAATCCAATAGGTGTGTTTGTGTCATTGGATGAACATTTAGGTCATTTTCGTCCTCCCTAGGCTTATTCTTGTCCCATTAGGGTTTTTAACCAATCTTGTGCATCCAATAAGTTCAATTGTGTCATTGGATGAACATTTAGGTCATTTTCATCCTCCCTAGGCTTATTCTTGTCCAATTAGGGTTTTTAACCAATCTTGTGCATCCAATATGTTCATTTATGTCATTGGATGAACATTTAGGTCACGTTCGTCCTCCCTAGGCTTATTCTTGTCCAATTAGGGTTTCTAAACAATCTTGTGCATCCAATAGGTGTGTTAGTGTCATTGGACGAACATTTAGGTCATTTTCGTCCTCCCTAGGCTTATTCTTGTCCAATTAGGGTTTTAAGCAATCTTGTGCATCCAATAACTTCATTTGTGTCATTGGATTAACATTTAGGTCATTTTCGTCCTCCCTAGGCTTATTCTTATCCAATTAGGGATTTTAACCAATCTTGTGCATCCAATAGGTGTGTTTGTGTCATTGGATGAACATTTAGGTCATTTTCGTCCTCCCTAGGCTTATTCTTGTCCAATTAGGGTTTCTAACCAATCTTGTGCATCCAATAGGTGTGTTTGTGTTATAGGATGAACATTTAGGTCATTTTCGTCCTCCCTAGGCTTATTCTTGTCCAATTAGGGTTTTTAACCAATCTTGTGCATCCAATAAGTTCATTTGTGTCATTGGATGAAAATTTAGGTCATTTTCGTCCTCCCAAGGCTTATTCTTGTCCAATTAGGGTTTCTAACCAATCTTGTGCATCCAATAGGTGTGTTTGTGTCATTGGATGAACATTTAGGTCATTTTCGTCCTCCCTAGTCTTATTCTTGTCCAATTAGGGTTTTAAGCAATCTTGTGCATCCAATAAGTTCATTTGTGTCATTGGATGAATATTTAGGTCATTTTCGTCTTCCCTAGGCTTATTCTTGTCCAATTAGGGTTTCTAACCAATCTTGTGCATCCAATAGGTGTGTTTGTGTCATTGGATGAACATTTAGGTCATTTTCGTCCTCCCTATGCTTATTCTTGTCCAGTTAGGGTTTTTAACCAATCTTGTGCATCCAATAAGTTCATTTGTGTCATTGGGTGAACATTTAGGTCATTTTCGTCCTCCCTAGGCTTATTCTTGTCCAATTAGGGTTTCTAACCAATCTTGTGCATCCAATAGGTGTGTTTGTGTCATTGGATGAACATTTAGGTCATTTTCGTCCTCCCTAGTCTTATTCTTGTCCAATTAGGGTTTTAAGCTATCTTGTTCATCCAACAAGTTCATTTGTGTCATTGGATGAATAGTTAGGTCATTTTCGTCCTCCCTAGGCTTATTCTTGTCCAATTAGGGTTTCTAACCATTCTTGTGCATCGAATAGGTGTGTTTAGTCATTTGATGAACATTTAGGTTATTTTCGTCCTCCCTAGGCTTATTCTTGTCCAATTAGGGTTTTTAACCAATCTTGTGCATCCAATAAGTTCATTTGTGTCATTGGATTAACATTTAGGTCATTTTCGTCCTCCCTAGGCTTATTCTTGTCCAATTAGGGTTTCTAACCAATCTTGTGCATCCAATAGGTGTGTTTGTGTCATTGGATGAACATTTAGGTCATTTTCGTCCTCCCTAGGCTTATTCTTTTCCAATTAGGGTTTTTAACCAATCTTGTGCATCCAATAAGTTCATTTGTGTCATTGGATGAATAGTTAGGTTATTTTCGTCCTCCCTAGGCTTAATCTTGTCAAATTAGTGTTTCTAACCAATCGTGTGCATCCAATAGGTGTGTTTGTGTCATTGGATGAACATTTAGGTCATTTTCGTCCTCCCTAGGCATATTCTTGTCCAAGTAGGGTTTCTAACCAATCTTGTGCATCCAATAAGTTCAATTGTGTCATTGGATGAACATTTATGTCATTTTCGTCCTCCCTAGGCTTATTCTTGTCCAATTAGGGTTTTTAACCAATCTTGTGCATCCAATAAGTTCATTTGTGTCATTGGATTAACATTTAGGTCATTTTCGTCCTCCCTAGGCTTATTCTAGTCCAATTAGGGTTTCTAACCAATCTTGTGCATCCAATAGGTGTTTTTGTGTCATTGGATGAACATTTAGGTCATTTTCGTCCTCCCTAGTCTTATTCTTGTCCAATTAGGGTTTTAAGCTATCTTGTGCATCCAATAAGTTCATTTGTGTCATTGGATGAATAGTTAGGTCATTTTCGTCCTCCCTAGGCTTATTCTTGTCCAATTAGGGTTTTTAACCAATCTTGTGCATCCAATAGGTGTGTTTGTGTCATTGGATGAACATTTAGGTCATTTTCGTCTCCCAAGTCTTATTCTTGTCCAATTAGGGTTTTAAGCAATCTTGTGCTTCCAATAATTTCATTTGTGTCATTGGATGAATATTTAGGTCATTTTCATCCTCCCTAGGCATATTCTTGCCCAATTAGGGTTTCTAACCAATCTTGTGCATCCAATAGGTGTGTTTGTGTCATTGGATGAACATTTAGGTCATTTTCGTCCTCTGTAGGCTTATTCTTGTCCAATTAGGGTTTTTAACCAATCTTGTGCATCCAATAAGTTCATTTGTGTCATTGGATGAACATTTAGGTCATTTTCGTCCTCCCAAGGCTTATTCTTGTCCAATTAGGGTTTCTAACAAATCTTGTGCATCCAATAGGTGTGTTTGTTTCATTGGATGAACATTTAGGTCATTTTCATCCTCCCTAGGCTTATTCTTGTCCAATTAGGGTTTTTAACCAATCTTGTGCATCCAATAAGTTCATTTGTGTCATTGGATTAACATTTAGGTCATTTTCGTCCTTCCTAGGCTTATTCTTGTCCAATTAGGGTTTCTAACCAATCTTGTGCATCCAATAGGTGTGTTTGTGTCATTGGATGAACATTTAGGTCATTTTCGTCCTCCCTAGTCTTATTCTTGTCCAATTAGGGTTTTAAGCAATCTTGTGCATCCAATAAGTTCATTTGTGTCATTGGATGAATATTTAGGTCGTTTTCGTCCTCCCTAGGCTTATTCTTGTCCAATTAGGGTTTCTAACCAATCTTGTGCATCCAATAGGTGTGTTTGTGTCATTGGATGAACATTTAGGTCATTTTCGTCCTCCCTATGCTTATTCTTGTCCAATTAGGGTTTTTAAGCAATCTTGTGCATCCAATATGTTCATTTGTGTCATTGGATGAACATTTAGGTCATTTTCGTCCTCCCAAGGCTTATTCTTGTCCAATTAGGGTTTGTAACCAATCTTGTGCATCCAATAGGTGTGTTTGTGTCATTGGATGAACATTTAGGTCATTTTCGTCCTCCCTAGGCTTATTCTTGTCCAATTAGGGTTTTTAACCAATCTTGTGCATCCAATAAGTTCATTTGTGTCATTGGATGTACATTTAGGTCATTTTCATCCTCCCTAGGCTTATTCTTGTCCAATTAGGGTTTCTAACCAATCTTGTGCATCCAATAGGAGTGTTTAGTCATTTGATGAACATTTAGGTCATTTTCGTCCTCCCTAGGCTTATTCTTGTCCAATTAGGGTTTTTAACCAATCTTGTGCATCCAATAAGTTCATTTGTGTCATTGGATGAACATTTAGGTCATTTTCGTCCTCCCAAGTCTTATTCTTGTCCAATTAGGGTTTTTAACCAACCTTGTGCATCCAATAAGTTCATTTGTGTCAATGGTGGAACATTTAGGTCATTTACGTCCTCCCTAGTCTTATTCTTGTCCAATTAGGGTTTTTATGCAATCTTGTGCATCCAATAGGTGTGTTTGTGTCATTGGAGGAACATTTAGGTCATTTTCGTCCTCCCTAGTCTTATTCTTGTCGAATTAGGGTTTTTATGCAATCTAGTGCATCCAATAGGTGTGTTTGTGTCATTGGAGGAACATTTAGGTCATTTTCTTCCTCCCTAGTCTTATTCTTGTCCAATTAGGGTTTTTATGCAATCTTGTGCATCCAATAGGTGTGTTTGTGTCATTGGACGAACATTTAGGTCATTTTCGTCCTCCCTAGGCTTATTCTTGTCCAATTAGGGTTTTAAACCAACCTTGTGCATCCAATAAGTTCATTTGTGTCATTGGATGAACATTTAGGTCATTTTCGTCCTCCCTAGTCTTATTCTTGTCCAATTAGGGTTTTAAGCAATCTTGTGCATCCAATATGTGTGTTTGTGTCATTGGATGAACATTTAGGTCATTTTCGTCCTCCCTATGCTTATTCTTGTCCAATTAGGGTTTTTAACCAATCTTGTGCATCCAATAAGTTCATTTGTGTCATTGGATGAACATTTAGGTCATTTTCGTCCTCCCTAGGCTTATTCTTGTCCGATTAGGGTTTTTATGCAATCTTGTGCATCCAATAGGTGTGTTTGTGTCATTGGACGAACATTTAGGTCATTTTCATCCTACCTGGGCTTATTCTTGTCCAATTAGGGTTTTTATTAAATCTTGTGCATCCAATATGTCTGTTTGTGTCACTAGATGAACATTTAGGTCATTTTCGTCCTCCCTATGCTTGTTCTTGTCCAATTAGGGTTTTTAACCAATCTTGTGCATACAATAAGTTCATTTGTGTCATTGGATGAACATTTAGGTCATTTTCGTCCTCCCTAGGCTTATTCTTGTCCATTTAGGGATTTTATGCAATCTTGTGCATCCAATAGGTGTGTTTGTGTCATTGGACGAACATTTAGGTCATTTTCGTCCTCCCTAGGCTTATTCTTGTCCAATTAGGGTTTTTAACCAATCTTGTGCATCCAATAAGTTCATTTGTGTCATTGGATGAATATTTAGGTCATTTTCGTCCTCCCTAGGCTTATTCTTGTCCAATTAGGGTTTTCAACCAATCTTGTGCATCCAATAAGTTCATTTGTGTCATTGGATGAACATTTAGGTCATTTTCGTCCTCCCTAGGCTTATTCTTGTCCAATTAGGGTTTTTAACCAATCTTGTGCATCCAATAAGTTCATTTGTGTCATTGGATGAACATTTAGGTCATTTTCGTCCTCCCTAGTCTTATTCTTGTCCAATTAGGGTTTTTATGCAATCTTGGGCATCCAATATGTGTGTTTGTGTCATTGGACGAACATTTAGGTCATTTTCGTCCTCCCTAGGCTTATTCTTGTCCAATTAGGGTTTTTAACCAATCTTGTGCATCCAATAAGTTCATTTGTGTCATTGGATGAACATTTAGGTCATTTTCGTCCTCCCAAGTCTTATTCTTGTCCAATTAGGGTTTTAAGCAATCTTGTGCATCCAATATGTGGGTTTGTGTCATTGGATGAACGTTTAGGTCATTTTCGTCCTCCCTATGCTTATTCTTGTCCAATTAGGGTTTTTAACCAATCTTGTGCATCCAATAAGTTCATTTGTGTCATTGGATGAACATTTAGGTCATTTTCGTCCTCCCTAGTCTTATTCTTGTCCAATTAGGATTTTAAGCAATCTTGTGCATCCAATAAGTTCATTTGTGTCATTGGATGAATATTTAGGTCATTTTCGTCCTCCCTAGGCTTATTCTTGTGCAATTAGGGTTTCTAACCAATCTGGTGCATCCAATAGGTGTGTTTGTGTCATTGGATGAACATTTAGGTCATTTTCGTCCTCCCTAGGCTTATTCTTGTCCAATTAGGGTTTCTAACCAATCTTGTGCATCCAATAGGTGTGTTTGTGTCCTTGGATGAACATTTAGGTCATTTTCGTCCTCCCTAGTCACTTTCTAGTCCAATTAGGGTTTTTAACCAATCATGTGCATCCAATAAGTTCATTTGTGTCATTGGATGAACAATTAGGTCATTTTCGTCCACCCTAGGCTTATTCATGTCCGATAAGGGTTTCTAACCAATCTTGTGAATCCAATAGGTGTGTTTGTGTCATTGGATGAACATTTAGGTCATTTTCGTCCTCCCTAGGCTTATTCTTGTCCCATTAGGGTTTTTAACCAATCTTGTGCATCCAATAAGTTCAATTGTGTCATTGGATGAACATTTAGGTCATTTTCATCCTCCCTAGGCTTATTCTTGTCCAATTAGGGTTTTTAACCAATCTTGTGCATCCAATAAGTTCATTTGTGTCATTGGATGAACATTTAGGTCATTTTCTTCCTCCCTAGGCTTATTCTTGTCCAATTAGGGTTTTTAACCAATCTTGTGCATCTAATAGGTGTGTTTGTGTCATTGGACGAACATTTAGGTCATTTTCGTCCTCCCTAGGCTTATTCTTGTCCAATTAGGGTTTTTAACCAATCTTGTGCATCCAATAAGTTCATTTGTGTCATTGGATGAACATTTAGGTCATTTTCGTCCTCCCAAGTCTTATTCTTGTCCTATTAGGTGTGTTTGTGTCATTGGATGAACATTTAGGTCATTTTCGTCCTCCCTAGTTTTATTCTTATCAAATTAGGGTTTTTATGCAATCTTGTGCATCCAATAGGTGTGTTTGTGTCATTGGACGAACATTTAGGTCATTTTCGTCCTCCCTAGGCTTATTCTTGTCCAATTAGGGTTTTTAACCAATCTTGTGCATCCAATAAGTTCATTTGTGTCATTGGATGAACATTTAGGTCATTTTCGTCCTCCCAAGTCTTATTCTTGTCCAATTAGGGTTTTTATGCAATCTTGTGCATCCAATATGTGGGTTTGTGTCATTGGATGAACATTTAGGTCATTTTCGTCCTCCCTATGCTTATTCTTGTCCAATTAGGGTTTTTAACCAATCTTGTGCATCCAATAAGTTCATTTGTGTCATTGGATGAACATTTAGGTCATTTTCGTCCTCCCTAGTCTTATTCTTGTCCAATTAGGGTTTTATGCAATCTTGTGCATCCAATAGGTGTGTTTGTGTCATTGGACGAACATTTAGGTCATTTTCGTCCTCCCTAGGCTTATTCTTGTCCAATTAGGATTTTTAACCAATCTTGTGCATCCAATAAGTTCATTTGTGTCATTAGATGAACATTTAGGTCATTTTCGTCCTCCCTAGGCTTATTCTTGTCCAATTAGGGTTTTTAACCAATCTTGTGCTTCCAATATGTTCATTTGTGTCATTGGATGAACATTTAGGTCATTTTCGTCCTCCCTAGGCTTATTCTTGTCCAATTAGGGTTTTTAACCAATCTTGTGCATCCAATAAGTTCATTTGTGTCATTGGATGAACATTTAGGTCATTTTCGTCCTCCCAAGGCTTATTCTTGTCCAATTAGGGTTTCTAACCAATCTTGTGCATCCAATAAGTTCATTTGTGTCATTGGATGAACATTTAGGTCATTTTCATCCTCCCTAGGCTTATTCTTGTCCAATTAGGTTTTTTAACCAATCTTGTGCATCGAATAAGTTCATTTGTGTCATTGGATGAACATTTAGGTCATTTTCGTCCTCCCAATGCTTATTCTTGTCCAATTAGGGTTTCTAACCAATCTTGTGCATCCAATAGGTGTGTTTATGTCATTGGATGAACATTTAGGTCATTTTCGTCCTCCCTATGCTTATTCTTGTCCAATTAGAGTTTTTAACCAATCTTGTGCATCCAATAGGTGTGTTTGTGTCATTGGATGAACATTTAGGTCATTTTCGTCCTCCCTAGGCTTATTCTTGTCCAATTAGGGTTTTTAACCAATCTTGTGCATCCAATAAGTTCATTTGTGTCATTGGGTGAACATTTAGGTCATTTTCGTCCTATCTAGGCTTATTGTTGTCCAATTAGGGTTTCTAACCAATCTTGTGCATCCAATAGGTGTGTTTAGTCATTTGATGAACATTTAGGTTATTTTCGTCCTCCCTAGGCTTATTCTTGTCCAATTAGGGTTTTTAACCAATCTTGTGCATCCAATAAGTTCATTTGTGTCATTGGATTAACATTTAGGTCATTTTCGTGCTTCCTATGGTTATTCTTGTCCAATTAGGGTTTCTAACCAATCTTGTGCATCTAATAGGTGTGTTTGTGTCATTGGATGAACATTTAGGTCATTTTCGTCCTCCCTAGGCTTATTCTTGTCCAATTAGGGTTTTTAACCAATCTTGTGCATCCAATAAGTTCATTTGTGTCATTGGGTGAACATTTAGGTCATTTTCGTCCTCCCTAGGCTTATTCTTGTTCAATTAGGGTCTCTAACCAATCTTGTGCATCCAATAGGTGTGTTTAGTCATTTGATGAACATTTAGGTCATTTTCGTCCTCCCTAGGCTTATTCTTGTCCAATTAGGGTTTTTAACCAATCTTGTGCATCCAATAAGTTCATTTGTGTCATTGGGTGAACATTTAGGTCATTTTCGTCCTCCCTAGGCTTATTCTTGTCCAATTAGGGTTTCTAACCAATCTTGTGCATCCAGTAGGTGTGTTTAGTCATTTGATGAACATTTAGGTTATTTTCGTCCTCACTAGGCTTATTCTTGTCCAATTAGGGTTTTTAACCAATCTTGTGCATCCAATAAGTTCATTTGTGTCATTGGATTAACATTTAGGTCATTTTCGTCCTCCCTAGGCTTATTCTTGTCCAATTAGGGTTTTTAACCAATCTTGTGTATCCAATAGGTGTGTTTGTGTCATTGGATGTTCAATTAGGTCATTTTCGTCCTCCCTAGGCTTATTCTTGTCCAATTAGGGTTTTTAACCAATCTTGTGCATCCAATAGGTGTGTTTGTGTCATTGGATGATCAATTAGGTCATTTTCGTCCTCCCTAGGCTTATTCTTGTCCAATTAGGGTTTTTAACCAATCTTGTGCATCCAATAGGTGTGTTTTTGTCATTGGATGATCAATTAGGTCATTTTCGTCCTCCCTAGGCTTATTCTTGTCAAATTAGGGTTTTTAACCAATCTTGTGCAGCCAATAGGTGTGTTTGTGTCTTTGGATGATCAATTAGGTCATTTTCGCCCTCCGTAGGCCTATTCTTGACCAATTAGGGTTTTTAACCAATCTTGTGCATCCGATAAGTTTGTTTGTGTCATTGAATTAATATTTAGGTCA
Source organism: Cicer pinnatifidum (assembly GCA_037974775.1). Taxonomy (NCBI): domain Eukaryota; kingdom Viridiplantae; phylum Streptophyta; class Magnoliopsida; order Fabales; family Fabaceae; genus Cicer; species Cicer pinnatifidum. The sequence continues at coordinate 324,453 of JBBPBR010000482.1, read as the reverse complement.
TTTTCGTCCTCCCTAGGCATATTCTTGTCCAATTAGGGTTTTTAACCAATCTTGTGCATCCAATAGGTGTGTTTGTGTCATTGGATGATCAAATAGGTCATTTACGTCCTCCCAGGGCATATTCTTGTCCAATTAGGGTTTTTAACCAATCTTGTGCATCCAATAGGTGTGTTTGTGTCATTGGATGATCAATTAGGTCATTTTCGTCCTCCCTAGGCTTATTCTTGTCCAATTAGGGTTTTTAACCAATCTTGTGCATCCAATAAGGTGAGTTGTGTCATTGGATTAACATTTAGGTCATTTTCGTCCTCCCTAGGCTTATTCTTGTCCAATTAGGGTTTTTAACCAATCTTGTGCATCCGATAAGTTTGTTTGTGTCATTGAATTAATATTTAGGTCATTTTCGTCCTCCCTAGGCATATTCTTGTCCAATTAGGGTTTTTAACCAATCTTGTGCATCCAATAGGTGTGTTTGTGTCATTGGATGATCAATTAGGTCATTTTCGTCCTCCCTAGGCATATTCTTGTCCAAGTTGGGTTTTTAAGAAATCTTGTGCATCCAATAGGTGTGTTTGTGTCGTTGGATGATCAATTAGGTCATTTTCGTCCTCCCTAGGCTTATTCTTGTCCAATTAGGGTTTTTAACCAATCTTGTGCATCCAATAGGTGTGTTTGTGTCATTGGATGATCAATTAGGTCATTTTCGTCCTCCCTAGGCTTATTCTTGTCCAATTAGGGTTTTTAACTAATCTTGTGCATCCAAAAAGTTCATTTGTGTCATTGGAATAACATTTAGGTCATTTTCGTTCTCCCTAGGCATATTCTTGTCCAATTAGGGTTTTTAACTAATCTTGTGCATCCAATAAGTGTGTTTGTGACATTGGATGATCAATTAGGTCATTTTCGTCCTCCCTAGGCTTATTCTTGTCCAATTAGGGTTTTTAACCAATCTTGTGCATCCAATAGGTGTGTTTGTGTCATTGGATGATCAATTAGGTTATTTTCGTCCTCCCTCGGCATATTCTTGTCCAATTAGGGTTTTTAACCAATCTTGTGCATCCAATAAGTTGAGTTGTGTTATTGGATTAACATTTAGGTCATTTTCGTCCTCCCTAGGCATATTCTTGTCCATTTAGGGTTTTTAACCAATCTTGTGCATCCAATAAGTTGAGTTGTGTCATTGGATTAACATTTAGGTCATTTTCGTCGTCCCTAGGCTTATTCTTTTCCAATTAGGGTTTTTAATCAATCTTGTGCATCCGATAAGTTTGTTTGTGTCATTGAATTAATATTTAGGTCATTTTCGTCCTCCCTAGGCATATTCTTGTCCAATTAGGGTTTTTAACCAATCTTGTGCATCCAATAGGTGTGTTTGTGTCATTGGATGATCAATTAGGTCATTTTCGTCCTCCCTAGGCTTATTCTTGCCAAATTAGGGTTGTTAACCAATCTTGTGCATCCAATAAGTTAAGTTGTGTCATTGGATTAATATTTAGGTCATTTTCGTCCTCCCTAGGCTTATTCTTGTCCAATTAGGGTTTTTAACCAATCTTGTGCATCCAATAAGTTCATTTGTGTCATTGGATTAACATTTAGGTCATTTTCGTCCTCCCTAGGCTTATTCTTGTCCAATTAGGGTTTCTTACCAATCTTGTGCATCCAATAGGTGTGTTTAGTCATTTGATGAACATTTAGGTTATTTTCATCCTCCCTAGGCTTATTCTTGTCCAATTAGGGTTTTTAACCAATCTTGTGCATCCAATAAGTTCATTTGTGTCATTGGATTAACATTTAGGTCATTTTCGTCCTCCCTAGGCTTATTCTTGTCCAATTAGGGTTTCTAACAAATCTTGTGCATCCAATTGGTGTGTTTGTGTCGTTGGATGAATATTTAGGTCATTTTCGTCCTCCCTAGTCTTATTCTTGTCCAATTAGGGTTTTAAGCAATCTTGTGCATTCAATAAGTTCATTTGTGACATTGGATGAATATTTAGGTCATTTTCATCCTCCCTAGGCTTATTCTTGTCCAATTAGGGTTTCTAACCAATCTTGTGCATCCAATAGGTGTGTTTGTGTCATTGGATGAACATTTAGGTCATTTTCGTCCTCCCTAGTCTTATTCTTGTCCAATTAGGGTTTTAAGCAATCTTGTGCATCCAATAAGTTCATTTGTGTCATTGGATGAATATTTTGGTCATTTTCATCCTCCCTATTCTAATTCTTGTCCAATTAGGGTTTCTAACCAATCTTGTGCATCCAATAGGTGTGTTTGTGTCATTGGATGAACATTTAGGTCATTTTCGTCCTCCCTAGTCTTATTCTTGTCCAATTAGGGTTTTTAACCAATCTTGTGCATCCAATAAGTTCATTTGTGTCATTGGGTGAACATTTAGGTCACTTTCGTCCTCCTTAAGCTTATTCTTGTCCAATTAGGGTTTTAAGCAATCTTGTGCATCCAATAAGTTCATTTGTGTCATTGGATTAACATTTAGGTCATTTTCGTCCTCCCTAGGCTTATTCTTGTAAAATTAGGGTTTTTAACCAATCATGTGCATCCAATAAGTTCATTTGTGTCATTGGATGAACATTTAGGTCATTTTCGTCCTCCCTAGTCTTATTCTTGTCCAATTAGGGTTTTAAGCAATCTTGTGCATCCAATAAGTTCATTTGTGTCATTGGATGAATATTTAGGTCATTTTCTTCCTCCCTAGGCTTATTCTTGTCCAATTAGGGTTTCTAACCAATCTTGTGCATCCAATAGGTGTGTTTGTGTCATTGGATGAACATTTAGGTCATTTTCGTCCTCCCTAGTCTTATTCTTGTCCAATTAGGGTTTTAAGCAATCTTGTGCATCCAATAACTTCATTTGTGTCATTGGATGAATATTTAGGTCATTTTCGTCCTCCCTAAGCTTATTCTTGTCCAATTAGGGTTTCTAAACAATCTTGTGCATCCAATAGGTGTGTTTGTGTCATTGGATGAACATTTAGGTCACTTTCGTCCTCCCTAGGCTTATTCTTGTCCAATTAGGGTTTTAAGCAATCTTGTGCATCCAATAAGTTCTTTTGTGTCATTGGATTAACATTTAGGTAATTTTCGTCCTCCCTAGGCTTATTCTTGTCAAATTAGGGTTTTTAACCAATCATGTGCATCCAATAAGTTCATTTGTGTCATTGGATGAACAATTAGGTCATTTTCGTCCACCCTAGGATTATTCATGTCCAATTAGGGTTTCTAACCAATCTTGTGAATCCAATAGGTGTGTTTGTGTCATTGGATGAACATTTAGGTCATTTTCATCCTCCCTAGTCTTATTCTTGTCCAATTAGGGTTTTAAGCAATCTTGTGCATCCAATAAGTTCATTTGTGTCATTGGATGAATATTTAGGTCATTTTCGTCCTCCCTAGGCTTATTCTTGTGCAATTAGGGTTTCTAGCCAATCTGGTGCATCCAATAGGTGTGTTTGTAACATTGGATGAACATTTAGGTCATTTTCGTCCTCCCTAGGCTTATTCTTGTCCAATTAGGGTTTCTAAACAATCTTGTGCATCCAATAGGTGTGTTTGTGTCATTGGATGAACATTTAGGTCACTTTCGTCCTCCCTAAGCTTATTCTTGTCCAATTAGGGTTTTAAGCAATCTTGTGCATCCAATAAGTTCATTTGTGTCATTGGATTAACATTTAGGTCATTTTCGTCCTCCCTAGGCTTATTCTTGTCAAATTAGGGTTTTTAACCAATCATGTGCATCCAATAAGTTCATTTGTGTCATTGGATGAACAATTAGGTCATTTTCGTCCACCCTAGGCTTATTCTTGTCCAATTAGGGTTTTAAGCAATCTTGTGCATCCAATAAGTTCATTTGTGTCATTGGATGAATATTTAGGTCATTTTCTTCCTCCCTAGGCTTATTCTTGTCCAATTAGGGTTTCTAACCAATCTTGTGCATCCAATAGGTGTGTTTGTGTCATTGGATGAACATTTAGGTCATTTTCGTCCTCCCTAGTCTTATTCTTGTCCAATTAGGGTTTTAAGCAATCTTGTGCATCCAATAAGTTCAATTGTGTCATTGGATGAACATTTAGGTCATTTTCGTCCTCGCTAGGCTTATTGTTGTCCAATTAAGGTTTTTAACCAATCTTGTGCATCCAATAGGTGTGTTTGTGTCATTAGATGAACATTTAGGTCATTTTCGTCCTCCCTAGTGTTATTCTTGTCCAATTAGGGTTTTAAGCAATCTTGTGCATCCAATAACTTCATTTGTGTCATTGGATTAACATTTAAGTCATTTTCGTCCTCCCTAGGCTTATTCTTGTCCAATTAGGGTTTTTAACCAATCTTGTGCATCCAATAGGTGTGTTTGTGTCATTGGATGAACATTTAAGTCATTTTCGTCCTCCCTAGGCTTATTCTTGTCCAATTACGGTTTTTAACCAATCTTTTGCATCCAATAGGTGTGTTTGGGTCATTGGATGAACATTTAAGTCATTTTCGTCCTCCCTAGGCTTATTTTTGTGCAATTAGGGTTTTTAACCAATCTTGTGCATCCAATAGGTGTGTTTGTGTCATTAGATGAACATTTAGGTCATTTTCATCCTCCCTAGGCTTATTGTTGTCCAATTAGGGTTTTAAGCAATCTTGTGCATCCAATAAGTTCATTTGTGTCATTGGATGAACATTTAGGTCATTTTCGTCCTCCCTAGGCTTATTCTTGTCCAATTAGGGTTTCTAACCAATCTTGTGCATCCAATAGGTGTGTTTGTGTCATTGGATGAACATTTAGGTCATTTTCGTCCTCCCTAGTCTTATTCTTGTCCAATTAGGGTTTTAAGCAATCTTGTGCATCCAATAAGTTCAATTGTGTCATTGGATGAACATTTAGGTCATTTTCGTCCTCCCGAGGCTTATTCTTGTCCAATTAGGGTTTTTAACCAATATTGTGCATCCAATAAGTTCATTTGTGTCATTGGATGAACATTTAGGTCATTTTCGTCCTCCCTAGGCTAATTCTTGTCCAATTAGGGTTTTTAAGCAATCTTGTGCATCCAATAAGTTCATTTGTGTCATTGGATGAACATTTAGGTCATTTTCGTCCTCCCTAGGCTTATTCTTGTCCAATTAGGGTTTTTAAGCAATCTTGTGCATCCCATAGGTGTGTTTGTGTCATTGGATGAACATTTAAGTCATTTTCGTACTCCCTAGTCTTATTCTTGTCCAATTAGGGTTTTAAGCAATCTTGTGCATCCAATAAGTTCATTTGTGTCATTGGATGAACATTTAGGTCATTTTCGTCCTCCCTAGGCTTAATTTTGTGCAATTAGGGTTTTTAACCAATCTTGTGCATCCAATAGGTGTTTTGTGTCATTGGATGAATATTTAGATCATTTTCATCCTCCCTAGGCTGATTTTTGCCCAATTAGGGATTTTAACCAATCTTGTATATCCAATAGGTGTGTTTGTTTCATTGGATGAATATTTATGTCATTTTCGTCCTCCCGAGGCTTATTCTTGTCCAATTAGGGTTTTTAAGCAATCTTGTGCATCCAATAAGTTCATTTGTGTCATTGGATTAAGATTTAACTCATTTTCGTCCTTCCTAGGCTTATTCTTGTCCAATTAGGGTTTTTAACCAATCTTGTGCATCCAATAAGTTCATTTGTGTCATTGGATGAACATTTAGGTCATTTTCGTCCTCCCTAGGCTTATTCGTGTTCAATTAGGGTTTTTAAGCAGTCTTGTGCATCCAATAAGTTCATTTGTGTCATTGGATGAACATTTAGGTCATTTTCGTCCTCCCTAGGCTTATTCTTGTCCAATTAGGGTTTCTAACCAATCTTGTGCATCCAATAGGTGTGTTTGTGTCATTGGATGAACATTTAGGTCATTTTCGTCCTCCCTAGTCTTATTCTTGTCCAATTAGGGTTTTAAGCAATCTTGTGCATCCAATAAGTTCATTTGTTTCATTGGATGAACAATTAGGTCATGTTCGTCCACCCTAGGCTTATTCTTGTCCAATTAGGGTTTTTAACCAATCTTGTGCATCCAATATGTTCATTTGTGTCATTGGATTCACATTTAGGTCATTTTCGTCCTTCCTAGTCTTATTCTTGTCCAATTAGGGTTTTTAACCAATCTTGTGCATCCAATAAGTTCATTTGTGTCATTGGATGAACATTTAGGTCATTTTCGTCCTCCCTATGCTTATTCATGTCCAATTAGGGTTTCTAACCAATCTTGTGCATCCAATAGGTGTGTTTGTGTCATTGGATGAACATTTAGGTCATTTTCGTCCTCCCTAGTCTTATTCTTGTCCAATTAGGGTTTTAAGCAATCTTGTGCATCCAATAAGTTCATTTGTGTCATTGGATGAATATTTAGGTCATTTTCATCCTCCCTAGGCATATTGTTGTCCAATTAGGGTTTCTAACCAATCTTGTGCATCCAATAGGTGTGTTTGTGTCATTGGATGAACATTTAGGTCATTTTCGTCCTCCCTAGTCTTATTCTTGTCCAATTAGGGTTTTAAGCAATCTTGTGCATCCAATAAGTTCATTTGTGTCATTGGATGAACAATTAGGTCATTTTCGTCCACCCTAGGCTTATTCTTGTCCAATTAGGGTTTCTAACCAATCTTGTGAATCCAATAGGTGTGTTTGTGTCATTGGATGAACATTTAGGTCATTTTCGTCCTCCCTAGTCTTATTCTTGTCCAATTAGGGTTTTTAACCAATCTTGTGCATCCAATAAGTTCATTTGTGTCATTGGATTAACATTTAGGTCATTTTCGTCCTTCCTAGGCTTATTCTTGTCCAATTAGGGTTTCTAACCAATCTTGTGCATCCAATAGGTGCGTTTGTGTCATTGGATGAACATTTAGGTTATTTTCGTCCTCCCTAGTCTTATTCTTGTCCAATTAGGGTTTTAAGCAATCTTGGGCATCCAAAAAGTTCATTTGTGTCATTGGATGAATATTTAGGTCATTTTCGTCCTCCCTAAGCTTATTCTTGTCCAATTAGGGTTTCTAAACAATCTTGTGCATCCAATAGGTGTGTTTGTGTCATTGGATGAACATTTAGGTCACTTTCGTCCTCCCTAGGCTTATTCTTGTCCAATTAGGGTTTTAAGCAATCTTGTGCATCCAATAAGTTCATTTGTGTCATTGGATTAACATTTAGGTCATTTTCGTCCTCCCTAGGCTTATTCTTGTCAAATTAGGGTTTTTAACCAATCATGTGCATCCAATAAGTTCATTTGTGTCATTGGATGAATAATTAGGTCATTTTCGTCCACCCTAAGCTTATTCATGTCCAATTAGGGTTTCTAACCAATCTTGTGAATCCAATAGGTGTGTTTGTGTCATTGGATGAACATTTAGGTCATTTTCGTCCTCCCTAGTCTTATTCTTGTCTAATTAGGGTTTTAAGCAATCTTGTGCATCCAATAAGTTCATTTGTGTCATTGGATGAATATTTAGGTCATTTTCGTCCTCCCTAGGCTTATTCTTGTGCAATTAGGTTTTCTAACCAATCTGGTGCATCCAATAGGTGAGTTTGTGTCATTGGATGAACATTTAGGTCATTTTCGTCCTCCCTATGCTTATTCTTGTCCAATTAGGGTTTTTAACCAATCTTGTGCATCCAATAGGTGTGTTTGTGTCATTGGATGAACATTTAGGTCATTTTCGTCCTCCCTAGGCTTATTCTTGTCCAATTAGGGTTTCTAACCAATCTTGTGCATCCAATAGGTGTGATTGTGTCATTGGATGAACATTTAGGTCATTTTGTCCTCCCTAGTCTTATTCTTGTCCAATTAGGGTTTTTAACCAATCTTGTGCATCCAATAAGTTCATTTGTGTCATTGGATGAACATTTAGGTTATTTTCGTCCTCCCTAGGCTTATTCTTGTGCAATTAGGGTTTTTAACCAATCTTGTGCATCCAATTGGTGTGTTTGTGTCATTGGATGAATATTTAGGTCATTTTCGTCCTCCCTAGTCTTATTCTTGTCCAATTAGGGTTTTAAGCAATCTTGTGCATCCAATAAGTTCATTTGTGTCATTGGATGAATATTTAGGTCATTTTCATCCTCCCTATGCTTATTCTTGTCCAATTAGGGTTTCTAACCAATCTTGTGCATCCAATAGGTGTGTTTGTGTCATTGGATGAACATTTAGGTCATTTTCGTCCTCCCTAGGCTTATTCTTGTCCAATTAGGGTTTTTACCCAATCTTGTGCATCCAATAAGTTCATTTGTGTCATTGGATGAACATTTAGGTCATTTTTGTCCTCCCAAGGCTTATTCTTGTCCAATTAGGGTTTCTAACCAATCTTGTGCATCCAATAGGTGTGTTTGTGTCATTGGATGAACATTTAGGTCATTTTCGTCCTCCCTAGTCTTATTCTTGTCCAATTAGGGTTTTAAGCAATCTTGTGCATCCAATAAGTTCATTTGTGTCATTGGATGAATATTTAGGTCATTTTCATCCTCCCTTGGCATATTCTTGTCCAATTAGGGTTTCTAACCAATCTTGTGCATCCAATAGGTGTGTTTGTGTCATTCGATGAACATTTAGGTCATTTTCGTCCTCCCTAGTCTTATTCTTGTCCAATTAGGGTTTTAAGCAATCTTGTGCATCCAATAAGTTCATTTGTGTCATTGGATGAATAGTTAGGTCATTTTGGTCCTCCCTATGCTTATTCTTGTCAAATTAGGGTTTCTAACCAATCTTTTGCATCCAATAGGTGTGTTTGTGTCATTGGATGAACATTTAGGTTATTTTCGTCCTCCCTAGTCTTATTCTTGTCAAATTAGGGTTTTGAGCAATCTTGTGCATCCAATAAGTTCATTTGTGTCATTGGATTAACAATTAGGTCATTTTCGTCCTCCCTAGGCTTATTCTTGTTTAATTAGGGTTTCTAACCAATCTTGTGCATCCAATAGGTGTGTTTGTGTCATTGGATGAACATTTAGGTCATTTTCGTCCTCCCTAGGCTTATTCTTGTCCAATTAGGGTTTTTAACCAATCTTGTGCATCCAATAAGTTCATTTATGTCATTGGATGAACATTTAGGTCATTTTCGTCCTCCCTAGGATTATTCTTGTCCATTTAGGGTTTCTAACCTATCTTGTGCATCCAATAGGTGTGTTTGTGTCGTTGGATGAACATTTAGGTCATTTTCGTCCTCCCTAGTCTTATTCTTGTCCAATTAGGGTTTTAAGCAATCTTGTGCATCCAATAAGTTCATTTGTGTCATTAGATGAATATTTAGGTCATTTTCATCCTCCCTAGGCTTATTCTTGTCCAATTAGGGTTTCTAACCAATCTTGTGCATCCAATAGGTGTGTTTGTGTAATTGGATGAACATTTAGGTCATTTTCGTCCTTCCTAGGCTTATTCTTGTCCAATTAGGGTTTCTAACCAATCTTGTGCATCCAATAGGTGTGTTTAGTCATTTGATGAACATTTAGGTCATTATCGTCCTCCCTAGGCTTATTCTTGTCCAATTAGGGTTTCTAAACAATCTTGTGCATCCAATAGGTGTGTTTGTGTCATTGGTTGAACATTTAAGTCACTTTCGTCCTCCCTAAGCTTATTCTTGTCCAATTAGGGTTTTAAGCAATCTTGTGCATCCAATAAGTTCATTTGTGTCATTGGATTAACATTTAGGTCATTTTCGTCCTCCCTAGGCTTATTCTTGTCAAATTAGGGTTTTTAACCAATCATGTGCATCCAATAAGTTCATTTGTGTCATTGGATGAACAATTAGGTCATTTTCGTCCACCCTAGGCTTATTCTTGTCCAATTAGGGTTTCTAACCAATCTTGTGAATCCAATAGGTGTGTTTGTGTCATTGGATGAACATTTAGGTCATTTTCGTCCTCCCTAGTCTTATTCTTGTCCAATTAGGGTTTTAAGCAATCTTGTGCATGCAATAAGTTCATTTGTGTCATTGGATGAATATTTAGGTCATTTTCATCCTCCCTAGGCTTATTCTTGTCCAATTAGGGTTTCTAACCAATCTTGTGCATCCAATAGGTGTGTTTGTGTCATTGGATGAACATTTAGGTCACTTTCGTCCTCCCTAGGCTTATTCTTGTCCAATTAGGGTTTTAAGCAATCTTGTGCATCCAATAAGTTCATTTGTGTCATTGGATTAACATTTAGGTCATTTTCGTCCTCCCTAGGCTTATTCTTGTCAAATTAGGGTTTTTAACCAATCATGTGCATCCAATAAGTTCATTTGTGTCATTGGATGAACAATTAGGTCATTTTCGTCCACCCTAGGCTTATTCATGTCCAATTAGGGTTTCTAACCAATCTTGTGAATCCAATAGGTGTGTTTGTGTGATTGGATGAACATTTAGGTCATTTTCGTCCTCCCTAGTCTTATTCTTGTCCAATTAGGGTTTAAAGCAATCTTGTGCTTCCAATAAGTTCATTTGTGTCATTGGATGAATATTTAGGTCATTTTCGTCCTCCCTAGGCTTATTCTTGTGCAATTAGGGTTTCTAACCAATCTGGTGCATCCAATAGGTGTGTTTGTGTCATTGGATGAACATTTAGGTCATTTTCGTCCTCCCTAGGCTTATTCTTGTCCAATTAGGGTTTCTAACCAATCTTGTGCATCCAATAGGTGTGTTTGTGTCCTTGGATGATCATTTAGGTCATTTTCGTCCTCCCTAGTCACTTTCTTGTCCAATTAGGGTTTTTAACCAATCATGTGCATCCAATAAGTTCATTTGTGTCATTGGATGAACAATTAGGTCATTTTCGTCCACCCTAGGTTTATTCATGTCCGATAAGCGTTTCTAACCAATCTTGTGAATCCAATAGGTGTGTTTGTGTCATTGGATGAACATTTAGGTCATTTTCGTCCTCCCTAGTCTTATTCTTGTCCAATTAGGGTTTTAAGAAATCTTGTGCATCCAATAAGTTCATTTGTGTCATTGGATGAATATTTAGGTCATTTTCGTCCTCCCTTGGCTTATTCTTGTGCAATTTGGGTTTCTAACCAATCTGGTGCATCCAATAGGTGTGTTTGTGTCATTGGATGAACATTTAGGTCATTTTCGTCCTCCCTATGCTTATTCTTGTCCAATTAGGGTTTTTAACCATTCTTGTGCATCCAATTGGTGTGTTTGTGTCATTGGATGAACATTTAGGTCATTTTCGTCCTCCCTAGGCTTATTCTTGTCCAATTAGGGTTTCTAACCAATCTTGTGCATCCAATAGGTGTGATTGTGTCATTGGATGAACATTTAGGTCATTTTCGTCCTCCCTAGTCTTATTCTTGTCCAATTAGGGTTTTTAACCAATCTTGTGCATCCAATAAGTTCATTTGTGTCATTGGATGAACAATTAGGTCATTTTCGTCCACCCTAGGCTTATTCATGTCCAATTAGGGTTTCTAACCAATCTTGTGAATCCAATAGGTGTGTTTGTGTCATTGGATGAACATTTAGGTCATTTTCGTCCTCCCTAGTCTTATTCTTGTCCAATTAGGGTTTTAAGAAATCTTGTGCATCCAATAAGTTCATTTGTGTCATTGGATGAATATTTAGGTCATTTTCGTCCTCCCTTGGCTTATTCTTGTGCAATTTGGGTTTCTAACCAATCTGGTGCATCCAATAGGTGTGTTTGTGTCATTGGATGAACATTTAGGTCATTTTCGTCCTCCCTATGCTTATTCTTGTCCAATTAGGGTTTTTAACCATTCTTGTGCATCCAATTGGTGTGTTTGTGTCATTGGATGAACATTTAGGTCATTTTCGTCCTCCCTAGGCTTATTCTTGTCCAATTAGGGTTTCTAACCAATCTTGTGCATTCAATAGGTGTGATTGTGTCATTGGATGAACATTTAGGTCATTTTCGTCCTCCCTAGTCTTATTCTTGTCCAATTAGGGTTTTTAACCAATCTTGTGCATCCAATAAGTTCATTTGTGTCATTGGATGAACATTTAGGTCATTTTCGTCCTTCCTAGGCTTATTCTTGTGCAATTAGGGTTTTTAACCATTCTTGTGCATCCAATTGGTGTGTTTGTGTCATTGGATGAACATTTAGATCATTTTCGTCCTCCCTAGTCTTATTCTTGTCCAATTAGGGTTTTAAGCAATCTTGTGCATCCAATAAGTTCATTTGTGTCATTGGATGAATATTTAGGTCATTTTCATCCTCCCTAGGCTTATTCTTGTACAATTAGGGTTTCTAACCAATCTTGTGCATCCAATAGGTGTGTTTGTGTCATTGGATGAACATTTAGGTCATTTTCATCCTCCCTAGGCTTATTCTTGTCCAATTAGGGTTTCTAACCATTCTTGTGCATCCAATAGGTGTGTTTGTGTCATTGGATGAACATTTAGGTCATTTTCGTCCTCCCTAGGCTTATTCTTGTCCAATTAGGGTTTCTAAACAATCTTGTGCATCCAATAGGTGTGTTTGTGTCATTGGATGAACATTTAGGTCACTTTCGTCCTCCCTAAGCTTATTCTTGTCCAATTAGGGTTTTAAGCAATCTTGTGCATCCAATAAGTTCATTTGTGTCATTGGATTAACATTTAGGTCATTTTCGTCCTCCCTAGGCTTATTCTTGTCAAATTAGGGTTTTTAACCAGTCATGTGCATCCAATAAGTTCATATGTGTCATTGGATGAACAATTAGGTCATTTTCGTCCACCCTAGGCTTATTCTTGTCCAATTAGGGTTTCTAACCAATCTTGTGAATCCAATAGGTGTGTTTGTGTCATTGGATGAACATTTAGGTCATTTTCGTCCTCCCTAGTCTTATTCTTGTCCAATTAGGGTTTTAAGCAATCTTGTGCATCCAATAAGTTCATTTGTGTCATTGGATGAATATTTAGGTCATTTTCATCCTCCCTATGCTTATTCTTGTCCAATTAGGGTTTCTAACCAATCTTGTGCATCCAATAGGTGTGTTTGTGTCATTGGATGAACATTTAGGGCATTTTCGTCCTCCATAGTCTTATTCTTGTCCAATTAGGGTTTTAAGCAATCTTGTGCATCCAATAAGTTCATTTGTGTCATTGGATGAATATTTAGGTCATTTTCGTCCTCCCTAGGCTTATTCTTGTCCAATTAGGGTTTCTAACCAATCTGGTGCATCCAATAGGTGTGTTTGTGTCATTGGATGAACATTTAGGTCATTTTCGTCCTCCCTATGCTTATTCTTGTCCAATTAGGGTTTTTAACTAATCTTGTGCATCCAATAGGTGTGTTTGTGTCATTGGATGAACATTTAGGTCATTTTCGTCCTCCCTAGGCTTATTCTTGTCCAATTAGGGTTTTTAACCGATCTTGTGCATCCAATAAGTTCATTTGTGTCATTGGATTAACATTTAGGTCATTTTCGTCCTTCCTAGGCTTATTCATGTCCAATTAGGGTTTCTAACCAATCTTGCGCATTCAATAGGTGTGTTTGTGTCATTGGATGAACATTTAGGTCATTTTCGTCCTCCCTAGGCTTATTCTTGTCCAATTAGGGTTTTTAACCAATCTTGTGCATCCAATAAGTTCATTTGTGTCATTGGATTAACATTTAGGTCATTTTCGTCCTTCCTAGGCTTATTCTTGTCCAATTAGGGTTTCTAACCAATCTTGTGCATTAAATAGGTGTGTTTGTGTCATTGGATGAACATTTAGGTCATTTTCATCCTCCCTAGTCTTATTCTTGTCCAATTAGGGTTTTTAAACAATCTTGTGCATCCAATAAGTTCATTTGTGTCATTGGATTAACATTTAGGTCATTTTCGTCCTTCCTAGGCTTATTCTTGTCCAATTAGGGTTTCTAACCAATCTTGTGCATCCAATAGGTGTGTTTGTGTCATTGGATGAACATTTAGGTCATTTTCGTCCTCCCTAGTCTTATTCTTGTCCAATTAGGGTTTTAAGCAATCTTGTGCATCCAATAAGTTCATTTGTGTCATTGGATGAATATTTAGGTCATTTTCATCCTCCCTAGGCATATTGTTGTCCAATTAGGGTTTCTAACCAATCTTGTGCATCCAATAGGTGTGTTTGTGTCATTGGATGAACATTTAGGTCATTTTCGTCCTCCCTAGTCTTATTCTTGTCCAATTAGGGTTTTAAGCAATCTTGTGCATCCAATAAGTTCATTTGTGTCATTGGATGAACAATTAGGTCATTTTCGTCCACCCTAGGCTTATTCTTGTCCAATTAGGGTTTCTAACCAATCTTGTGAATCCAATAGGTGTGTTTGTGTCATTGGATGAACATTTAGGTCATTTTCGTCCTCCCTAGTCTTATTCTTGTCCAATTAGGGTTTCTAAACAATCTTGTGCATCCAATAGGTGTGTTTGTGTCATTGGATGAACATTTAGGTCATTTTCGTCCTCCCTAAGCTTATTCTTGTCCAATTAGGGTTTCTAAACAATCTTGTGCATGCAATAGGTGTGTTTGTGTCATTGGATGAACATTTAGGTCATTTTCGTCCTCCCTAGGCTTATTCTTGTCCAATTAGGGTTTCTAACCAATCTTGTGCATCCAATAGGTGTGTTTGTGTCATTGGATGAACATTTAGGTCATTTTCGTCCTCCCTACGCTTATTCTTGTACAATTAGGGTTTTAACCAATCTTGTGAATCCAATAGGTGTGTTTGTGTCATTAGATGAACATTTAGGTTATTTTCGTCCTCCCTAGGCTTATTCTTGTCCAATTAGGGTTTTTAACCAATCTAGTGCATCCAATAAGTTCATTTGTGTCATTGGGTGAACATTTAGGTCATTTTCGTCCTCCCTAGGCTTATTCTTGTCCAATTAGGGTTTCTAACCAATCTTGTGCATCCAATAGGTGTGTTTAGTCATTTGATGAACATTTAGGTTATTTTCGTCCTCCCTAGGCTTATTCTTGTCCAATTAGGGTTTTAACCAATCTTGTGCATCCAATAAGTTCATTTGTGTCCTTGGATTAACATTTAGGTCATTTTCGTCCTCTCTAGGCTTATTCTTGTCCAATTAGGGTTTCTAACCAATCTTGTGCATCCAATAGGTGTGTTTGTGTCATTGGATGAACATTTAGGTCATTTTCGTCCTCCCTATGCTTATTCTTGTCCAATTAGGGTTTCTAACCAATCTTGGGCATCCAATAGGTGTGTTTGTGTCATTGGATGAACATTTAGGTCATTTTCTTCCTCCCTAGGCTTATTCTTGTCCAATTAGGGTTTTTAACCAATCTTGTGCATCCAATATGTTCATTTGTGTCATTGGGTGAACATTTAGGTCATTTTCGTCCTCCCTAGGCTTATTCTTGTCCAATTAGGGTTTCTAACCAATCTTGTGCATCCAATAGGTGTGTTTAGTCATTTGATGAACATTTAGGTTATTTTCGTCCTCCCTCGGCTTATTCTTGTCCAATTAGGGTTTTTAACCAATCTTGTGCATCCAATAAGTTCATTTGTGTCATTGGATTAACATTTAGGTCATTTTCGTCCTCCCTAGGCTTATTCTTGTCCAATTAGGGTTTCTAACCAATCTTGTGCATCCAATAGGTATGTTTGTGTCATTGGATGAACATTTAGGCCATTTTCGTCCTCCCTAGGCTTATTCTTGTTTAATTAGGGTTTTTAACCAATCTTGTGCATCCAATAAGTTCATTTGTGTCATTGGATGAACATTTAGGTCATTTTCGTCCTCCCTAGGCTTATTCTTGTCCAATTAGGGTTTTTAACCAATCTTGTGCATCCAATAAGTTCATTTGTGTCATTGGATGAACATTTAGGTTATTTTCGTCCTCCCTAGGCTTATTCTTGTCCAATTATGGTTTTTAACCAATCTTGTGCATCCAATTAGTTCATTTGTGTCATTTGATTAACATTTAGGTCATTTTCGTCCTCCCTTGGCTTATTCTTGTCCAATGACGGTTTCTAACAAATCTTGGGCATCCAATAGGTGTGTTTGTGTCATTGGATGAACATTTAGGTCATTTTCGTCCTCCCTAGGCTTATTCTTGTCCAATTAGGGTTTTTAACCAATCTTGTGCATCCAATAAGTTCATTTCTGTCATTGGATGAACATTTAGGTCATTTTCGTCCTCCCTAGGCTTATTCTTGTCCAATTAGGGTTTTTAACCAATCTTGTGCATCCAATAGGTGTGTTTGTGTCATTGGATGAACATTTAGGTCACTTTCGTCCTCCCTAGGCTTATTCTTGTCCAATTAGGGTTTTAAGCAATCATGTGCATCCAATAAGTTCATTTGTGTCATTGGATGAACAATTAGGTCATTTTCGTCCACCCTAGGCTTGTTGATGTCCTATTAGGGTTTCTAACCAATCTTGTGAATCCAATAGGTGTGTTTGTGTCATTGGATGAACATTTAGGTCATTTTCGTCCTCCCTAGTCTTATTCTTGTCCAATTAGGGTTTCTAAACAATCTTGTGCATCCAATAGGTGTGTTTGTGTCATTGGATGAACATTTAGGTCATTTTCGTCCTCCCTAGGCTTATTCTTGTCCAATTAGGGTTTCTAACCATTCTTGTGCATCCAATAGGTGTGTTTGTGTCATTGGATGAACATTTAGGTCATTTTCGTCCTCCCTAGGCTTATTCTTGTCCAATTAGGGTTTCTAAACAATCTTGTGCATCCAATAGGTGTGTTTGTGTCATTGGATGAACATTTAGGTCACTTTCGTCCTCCCTAAGCTTATTCTTGTCCAATTAGGGTTTTAAGCAATCTTGTGCATCCAATAAGTTCATTTGTCTCATTGGATTAACATTTAGGTCATTTTCGTCCTCCCTAGGCTTATTCTTGTCCAATTACGGTTTTAAGCAATCTTGTGCATCCAATAAGTTCATTTGTGTCATTGGATGAACATTTAGGTCATTTTCGTCCTCCCTAGTCTTATTCTTGTCCAATTAGGGTTTTAAGCAATCTTGTGCTTCCAATAAGTTCATTTGTGTCATTGGATGAATATTTAGGTCATTTTCGTCCTCCCTAGGCTTATTCTTGTGCAATTAGGGTTTCTAACCAATCTGGTGCATCCAATAGGTGTGTTTGTGTCATTGGATGAACATTTAGGTCATTTTCGTCCTCCCTAGGCTTATTCTTGTCCAATTAGGGTTTCTAACCAATCTTGTGCATCCAATAGGTTGTTTGTGTCATTGGATGAACATTTAGGTCATTTTCGTCCTCCCTAGTCACTTTCTTGTCCAATTAGGGTTTTAAGCAATCTTGTGCATCCAATAAGTTCATTTGTGTCATTGGATGAATATTTAGGTCATTTTCGTCCTCCCTAAGCTTATTCTTGTCCAATTAGGGTTTCTAAACAACCTTGTGCATCCAATAGGTGTGTTTGTGTCATTGGATGAACATTTAGGTCACTTTCGTCCTCCCTAGGCTTATTCTTGTCCAATTAGGGTTTTTAACCAATCATGTGCATCCAATAAGTTCATTTGTGTCATTGGATGAACAATTAGGTCATTTTCGTCCACCCTAGGCTTATTCATGTCCAATTAGGGTTTCTAACCAATCTTGTGAATCCAATAGGTGTGTTTGTGTGATTGGATGAACATTTAGGTCATTTTCGTCCTCCCTAGTCTTATTCTTGTCCAATTAGGGTTTAAAGCAATCTTGTGCTTCCAATAAGCTCATTTGTGTCATTGGATGAATATTTAGGTCATTTTCGTCCTCCCTAGGCTTATTCTTGTGCAATTAGGGTTTCTAACCAATCTGGTGCATCCAATAGGTGTGTTTGTGTCATTGGATGAACATTTAGGTCATTTTCGTCCTCCCTAGGCTTATTCTTGTCCAATTAGGGTTTCTAACCAACCTTGTGCATCCAATAGGTGTGTTTGTGTCCTTGGATGAACATTTAGGTCATTTTCGTCCTCCCTAGTCACTTTCTTGTCCAATTAGGGTTTTTAACCAATCATGTGCATCCAATAAGTTCATTTGTGTCATTGGATGAACAATTAGGTCATTTTCGTCCACCCTAGGCTTATTCATGTCCGATAAGCGTTTCTAACCAATCTTGTGAATCCAATAGGTGTGTTTGTGTCATTGGATGAACATTTAGGTCATTTTCGTCCTCCCTAGTCTTATTCTTGTCCAATTAGGGTTTTAAGAAATCTTGTGCATCCAATAAGTTCATTTGTGTCATTGGATGAATATTTAGGTCATTTTCGTCCTCCCTTGGCTTATTCTTGTGCAATTTGGGTTTCTAACCAATCTGGTGCATCCAATAGGTGTGTTTGTGTCATTGGATGAACATTTAGGTCATTTTCGTCCTCCCTATGCTTATTCTTGTCCAATTAGGGTTTTTAACCATTCTTGTGCATCCAATTGGTGTGTTTGTGTCATTGGATGAACATTTAGGTCATTTTCGTCCTCCCTAGGCTTATTCTTGTCCAATTAGGGTTTCTAACCAATCTTGTGCATCCAATAGGTGTGATTGTGTCATTGGATGAACATTTAGGTCATTTTCGTCCTCCCTAGTCTTATTCTTGTCCAATTAGGGTTTTTAACCAATCTTGTGCATCCAATAAGTTCATTTGTGTCATTGGATGAACATTTAGGTCATTTTCGTCCTTCCTAGGCTTATTCTTGTGCAATTAGGGTTTTTAACCAATCTTGTGCATCCAATTGGTGTGTTTGTGTCATTGGATGAACATTTAGATCATTTTCGTCTTCCCTAGTCTTATTCTTGTCCAATTAGGGTTTTAAGCAATCTTGTGCATCCAATAAGTTCATTTGTGTCATTGGATGAATATTTAGGTCATTTTCATCCTCCCTAGGCTTATTCTTGTACAATTAGGGTTTCTAACCAATCTTGTGCATCCAATAGGTGTGTTTGTGTCATTGGATGAACATTTAGGTCATTTTCGTCCTCCCTAGGCTTATTCTTGTCCAATTAGGGTTTTTAACCAATCTTGTGCATCCAATAAGTTCACTTGTGTCATTGGATGAACATTTAGGTCATTTTCGTCCTCCCAAGGCTTATTCTTGTCCAATTAGGGTTTCTAACCAATCTTGTGCATCCAATAGGTGTGTTTGTGTCATTGGATGAACATTTAGGTCATTTTCGTCCTCCCTAGTCTTATTCTTGTCCAATTAGGGTTATAAGCAATCTTGTGCATCCAATAAGTTCATTTGTGTCATTGGATGAACATTTAGGTTATTTTCGTCCTCACTAGGCTTAGTTTTGTGCAATTAGGGTTTTTAACCAATCTTGTGCATCCAATAGGTGTGTTTGTGTCATTGCATGAACATTTAGGTCATTTTCGTCCTCCCTAGTCTTATTCTTGTCCAATTAGGGTTTTAAGCAATCTTGTGCATCCAATAAGTTCATTTGTGTCATTGGATTAAGATTTAAGTCATTTTCGTCCTCCCTAGGCTTATTCTTGTTCCATTAGGGTTTCTAACCAATCTTGTGCATCCAATAGGTGTGTTTGTGTCATTGGATGAACATTTAGGTCATTTTCGTCCTCCCTAGTCTTATTCTTGTCCAATTAGGGTTTTAAGCAATCTTGTGCATCCAATAAGTTCATTTGTGTCATTGTATTAAGATTTAAGTCATTTTCGTCCTCCCTAGGCTTATTCTTGTTCAATTAGGGTTTCTAACCAATCTTGTGCATCCAATAGGTGTGTTTGTGTCATTGGATGAACATTTAGGTCATTTTCGTCCTCCCAAGTCTTATTCTTGTCCAATTAGGGTTTTAAGCAATCTTGTGCATCCAATAAGTTCATTTGTGTCATTGGATGAATATTTAGGTCATTTTCATCCTCCCTAGGCTTATTCTTGTCCAATTAGGGTTTCTAACCAATCTTGTGCATCCAATAGGTGTGTTTGTGTCATTGGATGAACATTTAGGTCATTTTCGTCCTCCCTAGTCTTATTCTTGTCCAATTAGGGTTTTAAGCAATCTTGTGCATCCAATAAGTTCATTTGTGTGATTGGATGAATATTTAGGTCATTTTCGTCCTCCCTAGGCTTATTCTTGTCCAATTAGGGTTTTTAACTAATCTTGTGCATCCAATAAGTTCATTTGTGTCATTGGGTGAACATTTAGGTCATTTTCGTCCTCCCTAGGCTTATTCTTGTCCAATTAGGGTTTTTAACTAATCTTGTGCATCCAATAAGTTCATTTGTGTCATTGGGTGAACATTTAGGTCATTTTCGTCCTCCCTAGGCTTATTCTTGTCCAATTAGGGTTTCTAACCAATCTTGTGCATCCAATAGGTGTGTTTAGTCATTTGATGAACATTTAGGTTATTTTCGTCCTCCCTCGGCTTATTCTTGTCCAATTAGGGTTTTTAACCAATCTTGTGCATCCAATAAGTTCATTTGTGTCATTGGATTAACATTTAGGTCATTTTCGTCCTCCCTAGGCTTATTCTTGTCCAATTAGGGTTTCTAACCAATCTTGTGCATCCAATAGGTATGTTTGTGTCATTGGATGAACATTTAGGCCATTTTCGTCCTCCCTAGGCTTATTCTTGTTTAATTAGGGTTTTTAACCAATCTTGTGCATCCAATAAGTTCATTTGTGTCATTGGATGAACATTTAGGTCATTTTCGTCCTCCCTAGGCTTATTCTTGTCCAATTAGGGTTTTTAACCAATCTTGTGCATCCAATAAGTTCATTTGTGTCATTGGATGAACATTTAGGTTATTTTCGTCCTCCCTAGGCTTATTCTTGTCCAATTATGGTTTTTAACCAATCTTGTGCATCCAATTAGTTCATTTGTGTCATTTGATTAACATTTAGGTCATTTTCGTCCTCCCTTGGCTTATTCTTGTCCAATGACGGTTTCTAACAAATCTTGGGCATCCAATAGGTGTGTTTGTGTCATTGGATGAACATTTAGGTCATTTTCGTCCTCCCTAGGCTTATTCTTGTCCAATTAGGGTTTTTAACCAATCTTGTGCATCCAATAAGTTCATTTCTGTCATTGGATGAACATTTAGGTCATTTTCGTCCTCCCTAGGCTTATTCTTGTCCAATTAGGGTTTTTAACCAATCTTGTGCATCCAATAGGTGTGTTTGTGTCATTGGATGAACATTTAGGTCACTTTCGTCCTCCCTAGGCTTATTCTTGTCCAATTAGGGTTTTAAGCAATCATGTGCATCCAATAAGTTCATTTGTGTCATTGGATGAACAATTAGGTCATTTTCGTCCACCCTAGGCTTGTTGATGTCCTATTAGGGTTTCTAACCAATCTTGTGAATCCAATAGGTGTGTTTGTGTCATTGGATGAACATTTAGGTCATTTTCGTCCTCCCTAGTCTTATTCTTGTCCAATTAGGGTTTCTAAACAATCTTGTGCATCCAATAGGTGTGTTTGTGTCATTGGATGAACATTTAGGTCATTTTCGTCCTCCCTAGGCTTATTCTTGTCCAATTAGGGTTTCTAACCATTCTTGTGCATCCAATAGGTGTGTTTGTGTCATTGGATGAACATTTAGGTCATTTTCGTCCTCCCTAGGCTTATTCTTGTCCAATTAGGGTTTCTAAACAATCTTGTGCATCCAATAGGTGTGTTTGTGTCATTGGATGAACATTTAGGTCACTTTCGTCCTCCCTAAGCTTATTCTTGTCCAATTAGGGTTTTAAGCAATCTTGTGCATCCAATAAGTTCATTTGTGTCATTGGATTAACATTTAGGTCATTTTCGTCCTCCCTAGGCTTATTCTTGTCCAATTACGGTTTTAAGCAATCTTGTGCATCCAATAAGTTCATTTGTGTCATTGGATGAACATTTAGGTCATTTTCGTCCTCCCTAGTCTTATTCTTGTCCAATTAGGGTTTTAAGCAATCTTGTGCTTCCAATAAGTTCATTTGTGTCATTGGATGAATATTTAGGTCATTTTCGTCCTCCCTAGGCTTATTCTTGTGCAATTAGGGTTTCTAACCAATCTGGTGCATCCAATAGGTGTGTTTGTGTCATTGGATGAACATTTAGGTCATTTTCGTCCTCCCTAGGCTTATTCTTGTCCAATTAGGGTTTCTAACCAATCTTGTGCATCCAATAGGTGTGTTTGTGTCCTTGGATGATCATTTAGGTCATTTTCGTCCTCCCTAGTCACTTTCTTGTCCAATTAGGGTTTTTAACCAATCATGTGCATCCAATAAGTTCATTTGTGTCATTGGATGAACAATTAGGTCATTTTCGTCCACCCTAGGCTTATTCATGTCCGATAAGCGTTTCTAACCAATCTTGTGAATCCAATAGGTGTGTTTGTGTCATTGGATGAACATTTAGGTCATTTTCGTCCTCCCTAGTCTTATTCTTGTCCAATTAGGGTTTTAAGAAATCTTGTGCATCCAATAAGTTCATTTGTGTCATTGGATGAATATTTAGGTCATTTTCGTCCTCCCTTGGCTTATTCTTGTGCAATTTGGGTTTCTAACCAATCTGGTGCATCCAATAGGTGTGTTTGTGTCATTGGATGAACATTTAGGTCATTTTCGTCCTCCCTATGCTTATTCTTGTCCAATTAGGGTTTTTAACCATTCTTGTGCATCCAATTGGTGTGTTTGTGTCATTGGATGAACATTTAGGTCATTTTCGTCCTCCCTAGGCTTATTCTTGTCCAATTAGGGTTTCTAACCAATCTTGTGCATCCAATAGGTGTGATTGTGTCATTGGATGAACATTTAGGTCATTTTCGTCCTCCCTAGTCTTATTCTTGTCCAATTAGGGTTTTTAACCAATCTTGTGCATCCAATAAGTTCATTTGTGTCATTGGATGAACATTTAGGTCATTTTCGTCCTTCCTAGGCTTATTCTTGTGCAATTAGGGTTTTTAACCAATCTTGTGCATCCAATTGGTGTGTTTGTGTCATTGGATGAACATTTAGATCATTTTCGTCTTCCCTAGTCTTATTCTTGTCCAATTAGGGTTTTAAGCAATCTTGTGCATCCAATAAGTTCATTTGTGTCATTGGATGAATATTTAGGTCATTTTCATCCTCCCTAGGCTTATTCTTGTACAATTAGGGTTTCTAACCAATCTTGTGCATCCAATAGGTGTGTTTGTGTCATTGGATGAACATTTAGGTCATTTTCGTCCTCCCTAGGCTTATTCTTGTCCAATTAGGGTTTTTAACCAATCTTGTGCATCCAATAAGTTCACTTGTGTCATTGGATGAACATTTAGGTCATTTTCGTCCTCCCAAGGCTTATTCTTGTCCAATTAGGGTTTCTAACCAATCTTGTGCATCCAATAGGTGTGTTTGTGTCATTGGATGAACATTTAGGTCATTTTCGTCCTCCCTAGTCTTATTCTTGTCCAATTAGGGTTATAAGCAATCTTGTGCATCCAATAAGTTCATTTGTGTCATTGGATGAACATTTAGGTTATTTTCGTCCTCACTAGGCTTAGTTTTGTGCAATTAGGGTTTTTAACCAATCTTGTGCATCCAATAGGTGTGTTTGTGTCATTAGATGAACATTTAGGTCATTTTCATCCTCCCTAGGCTTATTGTAGTCCAATTAGGGATTTTAACCAATCTTGTGCATCCAATAGGTGTGTTTGTGTCATTTGATGAACATTTAGGTCATTTTCATCCTCCCTAGTCTTATTCTTGTCCAATTAGGGTTTAAAGCAATCTTGTGCATCCAATAAGTTCATTTGTGTCATTGGATTAAGATTTAAGTCATTTTCGTCCTCTCTAGGCTTATTCTTGTTCAATTAGGGTTTCTAACCAATCTTGTGCATCCAATAGGTGTGTTTGTGTCATTGGATGAACATTTAGGTCATTTTCGTCCTCCCTAGTCTTATTCTTGTCCAATTAGGGTTTTAAGCAATCTTGTGCATCCAATAAGTTCATTTGTGTCATAAGATGAATATTTACGTCATTTTCATCCTCCCTAGGCTTATTCTTGTCCAATTAGGGTTTCTAACCAATCTTGTGCATCCAATAGGTGTGTTTGTGTCATTGGATGAACATTTAGGTCATTTTCGTCCTCCCTAGTCTTATTCTTGTCCAATTAGGGTTTTAAGCAATCTTGTGCATCCAATAAGTTCATTTGTGTCATTGGATGAATAGTTAGGTCATTTTCGTCCTCCCTAGGCTTATTCTTGTCCAATTAGGGTTTTTAACCAATCTTGTGCATCCAATGGGTGTGTTTGTGTCATTGGATGAACATTTAGGTCATTGTCGTCCTCCCTAGGCTTATTGTTGTCAAATTAGGGTTTTTAACCAATCATGGGCATCCAATAAGTTCATTTGTGTCATTGGATGAACACTTAGGTCATTTTCGTTCTCCCTAGGCTTATTCTTGTCCAATTAGGGTTTCTAACCAATCTTGTGCATCCAATAGGTGTGTTTGTGTCATTGGATGAACATTTAGGTCATTTTCGTCCTCCCTAGTCTTATTCTTGTCCAATTAGGGTTTTAAGCAATCTTGTGCATCCAATAAGTTCATTTGTGTCATTGGATGAATATTTAGGTCATTTTCCTCCTCCCTAGGCTTATTCTTGTCCAATTAGGGTTTCTAACCAATCTTGTGCATCCAATAGGTGTGTTTGTGTCATTGGATGAACATTTAGGTCATTTTCGTCCTCCCTAGGCTTATTCTTGTCCAATTAAGGTTTTTAACCAATCTTGTGCATCCAATAAGTTCATTTGTGTCATTGGATTAACATTTAGCTCATTTTCGTCCTTCCTAGGCTTATTCTTGTTCAATTAGGGTTTCTAACCAATCTTGTGCATCCAATAGGTGTGTTTGTGTCATTGGATGAACATTTAGGTCATTTTCGTCCTCCCTAGGCTTATTCTTGTCCAACTAGGGTTTTTAACCAATCTTGTGCATCCAATAAGTTCATTTGTATCATTGGATTAACATTTAGGTCATTTTCGTCCTTCCTAGGCTTATTCTTGTCCAATTAGGGTTTCTAACCAATCTTGTGCATCCAATAGGTGTGTTTGTGTCATTGGATGAACATTTTGGTCATTTTCGTCCTCCCTAGGCTTATTCTTGTCCGATTAGGGTTTTTAACCAATCTTGTGCATCCAATAAGTTGATTTGTGTCATTGGATTAACATTTAGGTCATTTTCGTCCTTCCTAGGCTTATTCTTGTCCAATTAGAATTTCTAACCAATCTTGTGCATCCAATAGGTGTGTTTGTGTCATTGGATGAACATATAGGTTATTTTCGTCCTCCCTAGTCTTATTCTTGTCCAATTAGGGTTTTAAGCAATCTTGTGCATCCAATAAGTTCATTTGTGTCATTAGATGAATATTTAGGTCATTTTCATCCTCCCTAGGCTTATTCTTGTCCAATTAGGGTTTCTAACCAATCTTGTGCATCCAATAGGTGTGTTTGTGTCATTGGATGAACATTTAGGTCATTTTTGTCCTCCCTATGCTTATTCTTGTCCAATTAGGGTTTTTAACCAATCTTGTGTATCCAATAGGTGTGTTTGTGACATTGGATGAATATTTAGGTCTTTTTCGTCCTCCCTAGGCTTATTCTTGTCCAATTAGGGTTTTTAACCAATCTTGTGCATCCAATAAGTTCATTTGTGTCATTGGATGAACATTTAGGTCATTTTCGTCCTCCCAAGGCTTATTCTTGTCCAATTAGGGTTTCTCACCAATCTTGTGCATCCAATAGGTGTGTTTGTGTCATTGGATGAACATTTAGGTCATTTTCGTCCTCCCTAGTCTTATTCTTGTCCAATTAGGATTTTAAGCAATCTTGTGCATCCAATAAGGTGTGTTTGTGTCATTGGATGAACATTTAGGTTATTTTCGTCCTCCCTAGGCTTATTCTTGTCCAATTAGGGTTTCTAACCAATCTTGTGTATCCAATAGGTGTGTTTGTGTCATTGGATGAACATTTAGGTCATTTTCGTCCTCCCAATGCTTATTCTTGTCCAATTAGGGTTTTTAACCATTCTTGTGCATCCAATAGGTGTGTTTGTGTTATTGGATGAACATTTAAGTCATTTTCGTCCTCCCTAGGCTTATTCTTGTCCAATTAGGGTTTTTAACCAATCTTGTGCATCCAATAAGTTCATTTGTGTCATTGGATTAACATTTAGGTCATTTTCGTCCTCCCTAGGCTTATTCTTGTCCAATTAGGGTTTCTAACCAATCTTGTGCATCCAATAGTTGTGTTTGTGACATTGGATGACCATTTAGGTCATTTTCGTCCTCCCTAGGCTTATTCTTGTCCCATTAGGGTTTTTAACCAATCTTGTCCATCCAATATGTTCAATTGTGTCATTGGATGAACATTTAGGTCATTTTCGTCCTCCCTAGGTTTATTCTTGTCCAATTAGGGTTTCTAACCAATCTTGTGCATCCAATAGGTTGTTTGTGTCATTGGATGAACATTTAGGTCATTTTCGTCCTCCCTAGTCACTTTCTTGTCCAATTAGGGTTTTAAGCAATCTTGTGCATCCAATAAGTTCATTTGTGTCATTGGATGAATATTTAGGTCATTTTCGTCCTCCCTAAGCTTATTCTTGTCCAATTAGGGTTTCTAAACAACCTTGTGCATCCAATAGGTGTGTTTGTGTCATTGGATGAACATTTAGGTCACTTTCGTCCTCCCTAGGCTTATTCTTGTCCAATTAGGGTTTTAAGCAATCATGTGCATCCAATAAGTTCATTTGTGTCATTGGATGAACAATTAGGTCATTTTCGTCCACCCTAGGCTTGTTGATGTCCTATTAGGGTTTCTAACCAATCTTGTGAATCCAATAGGTGTGTTTGTGTCATTGGATGAACATTTAGGTCATTTTCGTCCTCCCTAGTCTTATTCTTGTCCAATTAGGGTTTCTAAACAATCTTGTGCATCCAATAGGTGTGTTTGTGTCATTGGATGAACATTTAGGTCATTTTCGTCCTCCCTATGCTTATTCTGGTCCAATTAGGGTTTTTAACCAATCTTGTGCATCCAATAGGTGTGTTTGTGTCATTGGATGAACATTCAGGTCATTTTCGTCCTCCCTAGGCTTATTCTTGTCCAATTAGGGTTTCTAACCAATCTTGTGCATCCAATAGGTGTGTTTGTGTCATTGGATGAACATTTAGGTCATTTTCGTCCTCCCTAGTCTTATTCTTGTACAATTAGGGTTTTTAACCAAACTTGTGCATCCAATAAGTTCATTTCTGTCATTGGATGAACATTTAGGTCATTTTCGTCATCCCTAGGCTTATTCTTGTGCAATTAGGGTTTTTAACCAATCTTGTGCATCCAATTGGTGTGTTTGTGTCATTGGATGAACATTTAGGTCATTTTCGTCCTCCCTAGTCTTATTCTTGTCCAATTAGGGTTTTAAGCAATCTTGTGCATCCAATAAGTTCATTTGTGTCATTGGATGAATATTTAGGTCATTTTCATCCTCCCTAGGCTTATTCTTGTCCAATTAGGGTTTCTAACCAATCTTGTGCATCCAATAGGTATGTTAGTGTCATTGGATGAACATTTAGGTCATTTTCGTCCTCCCTAGGCTTATTCTTGTCCAATTAGGGTTTTTAACCAATCTTGTGCATCCAATAAGTTCATTTGTGTCATTGGATGAACATTTAGGTCATTTTCGTCCTCTCAAGGCTTATTCTTGTCCAATTAGGGTTTCTAACCAATCTTGTGCATCCAATAGGTGTGTTTGTGTCATTGGATGAACATTTAGGTCATTTTCGTCCTCCCTAGTCTTATTCTTGTCCAATTAGGGTTTTAAGCAATCTTGTGCATCCAATAAGTTCATTTGTGTCATTGGATGAATATTTAGGTCATTTTCATCCTCCCTAGGCTTATTCTTGTCCAATTAGGGTTTTTAACCAATCATGTGCGTCCAATAAGTTCATTTGTGTCATTGGATGAACAATTAGGTCATTTTCGTCCACCCTAAGCTTATTCTTGTCCAATTAGGGTTTTTAACCAATCTTATGCATCCAATAAGTTCATTTGTGTCGTTGGATGAACATTTCGGTCATTTTCGTCCTCCCAAGGCTTATTCTTGTCCAATTAGGGTTTCTAACCAATCTTGTGCATCCAATAGGTGTGTTTGTGTCATTGGATGAACATTTAGGTCATTTTCGTCCTCCCTAGGCTTATTCTTGTCCAATTAGGGTTTTTAACCAATCTTGTGCATCCAATAAGTTCATTTGTGTCATTGGATTAACATTTAGGTCATTTTCGTCCTTCCTAGGCTTATTCTTGTCCAATTAGGGTTTCTAACCAATCTTGTGCATTAAATAGGTGTGTTTGTGTCATTGGATGAACATTTAGGTCATTTTCATCCTCCCTAGTCTTATTCTTGTCCAATTAGGGTTTTTAAACAATCTTGTGCATCCAATAAGTTCATTTGTGTCATTGGATTAACATTTAGGTCATTTTCGTCCTTCCTAGGCTTATTCTTGTCCAATTAGGGTTTCTAACCAATCTTGTGCATCCAATAGGTGTGTTTGTGTCATTGGATGAACATTTAGGTCATTTTCGTCCTCCCTAGTCTTATTCTTGTCCAATTAGGGTTTTAAGCAATCTTGTGCATCCAATAAGTTCATTTGTGTCATTGGATGAATATTTAGGTCATTTTCATCCTCCCTAGGCACATTCTTGTCCAATTAGGGTTTCTAACCAATCTTGTGCATCCAATAGGTGTGTTTGTGTCATTGGATGAACATTTAGGTCATTTTCGTCCTCCCTAGTCTTATTCTTGTCCAATTAGGGTTTTAAGCAATCTTGTGCATCCAATAAGTTCATTTGTGTCATTGGATGAACATTTAGGTCATTTTCGTCCTCCCTAGGCTTATTCTTGTCCAATTAGGGTTTTTAACCAATCTTGTGCATCCAATAAATTCATTTGTGTCATTGGATGAACATTTAGGTCATTTTCATTCTCCCTAGGCATATTCTTGTCCAATTAGGGTTTCTAACCAATCTTGTGCATCCAATAGGTGTGTTTGTGTCATTGGATGAACATTTAGGTCATTTTCGTCCTCCCTAGTCTTATTCTTGTCCAATTAGGGTTTTAAGCAATCTTGTGCATCCAATAAGTTCATTTGTGTCATTGGATTAACATTTAGGTCATTTTCGTCCTTCCTAGGCTTATTCTTGTCCAATTATGGTTTCTAACCAATCTTGTGCATCAAATAGGTGTGTTTGTGTCATTGGATGAACATTTAGGTCATTTTCGTCCTCCCTAGGCTTATTCTTGTCCAATTAGGGTTTTTAACCAATCTTGTGCATCCAATAAGTTCATTTGTGTCATTGGATGAACATTTAGGTTATTTTCGTCCTCCCTAGGCTTATTCTTGTCCAATTAGGGTTTTTAACCAATCTTGTGCATCCTATAAGTTCATTTGTGTCATTGGATTAACATTTAGGTCATTTTCGTCCTCCCTAGGCTTATTCTTGTCCAATTAGGGTTTCTTACCAATCTTGTGCATCCAATAGGTGTGTTTGTGTCATTGGATGAACATTTAGGTCATTTTCGTCCTCCCTAGGCTTATTCTTGTCCAATTAGGGTTTTTAACCAATCTTGTGCATCCAATAAGTTCATTTGTGTCATTGGATGAACATTTAGGTTATTTTCGTCCTCCCTATGCTTATTCTTGTCCAATTAGGGTTTTTAACCAATCTTGTGCATCCAATAAGTTCATTTGTGTCATTGGATGAACATTTAGGTCATTATCATCCTCCATAGTCTTATTCTTGTCCAATTAGGGTTTTTATGCAATCTTGTGCATCCAATAGGTGTGTTTGTGTCATTGGATGAACATTTTGGTCATTTTCGTCCTCCCTAGTCTTATTCTTGTCCAATTAGGGTTTTTAACCAATCTTGTGCATCCAATAGGTGTGTTTGTGTCATTGGATGAACATTTAGGTCATTTTCGTCCTCCCTAGGCTTATTCTTGTCCAATTAGGGTTTTTAACCAATCTTGTGCATCCAATAAGTTCATTTGTGTCATTGGATGAACATTTAGGTTATTTTCGTCCTCCCTAGGCTTATTCTTGTCCAATTAGGGTTTTTAACCAATCTTGTGCATCCTATAAGTTCATTTGTGTCATTGGATTAACATTTAGGTCATTTTCGTCCTCCATAGGCTTATTCTTGTCCAATTAGGGTTTCTTACCAATCTTGTGCATCCAATAGGTGTGTTTGTGTCATTGGATGAACATTTAGGTCATTTTCGTCCTCCCTAGGCTTATTCTTGTCCAATTAGGGTTTTTAACCAATCTTGTGCATCCAATAAGTTCATTTGTGTCATTGGATGAACATTTAGGTCATTTTCGTCCTCCCAAGGCTTATTCTTGTCCAATTAGGGTTTTAATCAATCTTGTGCATCCAATAAGTTCATTTGTGTCATTGGATTAAGATTTAAGTCATTTTCGTCCTCCCTAGGCTTATTCTTGTCCAATTAGGGTTTTTAACCAATCTTGTGCATCCAATAAGTTCATTTGTGTCATTGGATGAACATTTAGGTCATTTTCGTCCTCCCAAGGCTTATTCTTGTCCAATTAGGGTTTCTAACCAATCTTGTGCATCCAATAGGTGTGTTTGTGTCATTGGATGAACATTTAGGTCATTTTCGTCCTCCCTAGTCTTATTCTTGTCCAATTAGAGTTTTTAACCAATCTTGTGCATCTAATAGGTGTGTTTGTGTCATTGGATGAACATTTAGGTCATTTTCGTCCTCCCTAGGCTTATTCTTGTCCAATTAGGGTTTCTAACCAATCTTGTGCATCCAATAGGTGTGTTTGTGTCATTGGATGAACATTTAGGTCATTTTCGTCCTCCCTAGGCTTATTCTTGTCCAATTAGAGTTTTTAAGCAATCTTGTACATCCAATAAGTTCATTTGTGTCATTGGATGAACATTTAGGTCATTTTCGTCCTCCCCAGGCTTATTCTTGTCCAATTAGGGTTTTTAACCAATCTTGTGCATCAAATAGGTGTATTTGTGTCATTGGATGAACATTTAGGTCATTTTCGTCCTCCCTAGGCTTATTCTTGTCCAATTAG
Organism: Cicer pinnatifidum; assembly: GCA_037974775.1. Taxonomy (NCBI): domain Eukaryota; kingdom Viridiplantae; phylum Streptophyta; class Magnoliopsida; order Fabales; family Fabaceae; genus Cicer; species Cicer pinnatifidum. The sequence goes on along the minus strand of JBBPBR010000482.1, from coordinate 293,498 downwards.
GGTTTCTAACCAATCTTGTGCATCCAATAGGTGTGTTTGTGTCATTGGATGAACATTTAGGTCATTTTCGTCCTCCCTAGGCTTATTCTTGTCCAATTAGGGTTTTTAACCAATCTTGTGCATCCAATAAGTTCATTTGTGTCATTGGGAGAACATTTAGGTCATTTTCGTCCTCCCTAGGCTTATTCTTGTCCAATTAGGGTTTCTAACCAATCTTGTGCATCCAATAGGTGTGTTTAGTCATTTGATGAACATTTAGGTTATTTTCGTCCTCCCTAGGCTTATTCTTGTCCAATTAGGGTTTCTAACCAATCTTGTGCATCCAATTGGTGTGTTTGTGTCATTGGATGGACATTTAGGTCATTTTCGTCCTCCCTATGCTTATTCTTGTCCAATTAGGATTTTAACAAACCTTGTGCATCCAATAGGTGTGTTTGTGTCATTGGATGAACATTTAGGTCATTTTCGTCTTCCCTAGGCTTATTCTTGTCCAATTAGGGTTTTTAACCAATCTTGTGCATCCAATAAGTTCATTTGTGTCATTGGGTGAACATTTAGGTCATTTTCGTCCTCCCTAGGCTTATTCTTGTCCAATTAGGGTTTCTAACCAATCTTGTGCATCCAATAGGTGTGTTTAGTCATTTGATGAACATTTAGGTTATTTTCGTCCTCCCTAGGCTTATTCTTGTCCAATTAGGGTTTTTAACCAATCTTGTGCATCCAATAACTTCATTTGTGTCATTGGATGAACATTTAGGTCATTTTCGTCCTCCCTATGCTTATTCTTGTCCAATTAGGGTTTTTAACCAATCTTGTGCATCCAATAGGTGTGTTTGTGTCATTGGATGAACATTTAGGTCATTTTCGTCCTCCTTAGGCATGTTCTTGTCCAATTAGGGTTTCTAACCAATCTTGTGCATCCAATAGGTGTGTTTGTGTCATTGGATGAACATTTAGGTCATTTTCGTCCTCCCTAGGCTTATTCTTGTCCAATTAGGGTTTTTAACCAATCTTGTGCATCCAATAAGTTCATTTGTGTCATTGGATTAACATTTATGTCATTTTCGTCCTTCCTAGGCTTATTATTGTCCAATTAGGGTTTCTAACCAATCTTGTGCATCCAATAGGTGTGTTTGTGTCATTGGATGAACATTTAGGTCATTTTCGTCCTCCCTAGTCTTATTCTTGTCCAATTAGGGTTTATAACCAATCTTGTGCATCCAATAGGTGTGTTTGTGTCATTGGATGAACATTTAGGTCATTTTCGTCCTCCCTAGTCTTATTCTTGTCCAATTAGGGTTTTAAGCAATCTTGTGCGTCCAATAAGTTCATTTGTGTCATTGGATGAACATTTAGGTCATTTTCGTCCTTCCTAGGCTTATTCTTGTCCAATTAGGGTTTCTAACCAATCTTGTGCATCCAATAGGTGTGTTTGTGTCATTGGATGAACATTTAGGTCATTTTCGTCCTCCCTAGGCTTATTCTTGTCCAATTAGGGTTTTTAACCAATCTTGTGCATCCAATAAGTTCATTTGTGTCATTGGGTGAACACTTAGGTCATTTTGTCCTCCCTAGGCTTATTCTTGTCCAATTAGGGTTTCTAACCAATCTTGTGCATCCAATAGGTGTGTTTAGTCATTTGATGAACATTTAGGTTATTTTCGTCCTCTCTAGGCTTATTCTTGTCCAATTAGGGTTTTTAACCAATCTTGTGCATCCAATAAGTTCATTTGTGTCATTGGATTAACATTTAGATCATTTTCGTCCTCCCTAGGCTTATTCTTGTCCAATTATGGTTTCTAACCAATCTTGGGCATCCAATAGGTGTGTTTAGTCATTTGAGGAACATTTAGGTTATTTTCGTCCTCTCTAGGCTTATTCTTGTCCAATTAGGGTTTTTAACCAGTCTTGTGCATCCAATAAGTTCATTTGTGTCATTGGATTAACATTTAGGTCATTTTGGTCCTCCCTAGGCTTATTCTTGTCCAATTATGGTTTCTAACCAATCTTGGGCATCCAATAGGTGTGTTTAGTCATTTGATGAACATTTAGGTTATTTTCGTCCTCTCTAGGCTTATTCTTGTCCAATTAGGGTTTTTAACCAATCTTGTGCATCCAATAAGTTCATTTGTGTCATTGGATGAACATTTAGGTCATTTTCGTCCTCCCTAGTCTTATTCTTGTCCAATTAGTGTTTTAAGCAATCTTGTGCATCCAATAAGTTCATTTGTGTCATTGGATGAACATTTAGGTCATTTTCGTCCTCCCTATGCTTATTCTTATCCAATTAGGGTTTTTAACCAATCTTGTGCATCCAATAGGTGTGTTTGTGTCATTGGAAGAACATTTAGATCATTTTCGTCCTCCCTAGGCTTATTCTTGTCCAATTAGGGTTTTTAACCAATTTTGTGCATCCAATAAGTTCATTTTTGTCATTGGGTGAACACATAGGTCATTTTCGTCCTCCCTAGGCTTATTCTTGTCCAATTAGGGTTTCTAACCAATCTTGTGCATCCAATAGGTGTGTTTGTGTCATTGGATGAACATTTAGGTCATTTTCGTCCTCCCTAGGCTTATTCTTGTCCAATTAGGGTTTTTAACCAATCTTGTGCATCCAATAAGTTCATTTGTGTCATTGGGTGAACACTTAGGTCATTTTCGTCCTCCCTAGGCTTATTCTTGTCCAGTTAGGGTTTCTAACCAATCTTGTGCATCCAATAGGTGTGTTTAGTCATTTGATGAACATTTAGGTTATTTTCGTCCTCTCTAGGCTTATTCTTGTCCAATTAGGGTTTTTAACCAATCTTGTGCATCCAATAAGTTCATTTGTGTCATTGGATTAACATTTAGGTCATTTTCGTCCTCCCTAGGGTTATGCTTGTCCAATTAGGGTTTTTAACCAATCTTGTGCATCCAATAGGTGTGTTTGTGTCATTGGATGAACATTTAGGTCATTTTCGTCCTCCCTAGGCTTATTCTTGTCCAATTAGGGTTTTTAACCAATCTTGTGCATCCAATAAGTTCATTTGTGTCATTGGATGAACATTTAGGTCATTTTCGTCCTCCCAAGGCTTATTCTTGTCCAATTAGGGTTTCTAACCAATCTTGTGCATCCAATAGGTGTGTTTGTGTCATTGGATGAACATTTAGGTCATTTTCATCATCCGTAGTCTTATTCTTGTCCAATTAGGGTTTTAAGCAATCTTGTGCTTCCAATAAGTTCATTTGTGTCATTGGATGAACATTTAGGTCATTTTCGTCCTCCCTAGGTTTATTCTTGTCCAATTAGGGTTTTTAACCAATCTTGTTCATCCAATAAGTTCATTTGTGTCATTGGATTAACATTTGTCATTTTCGTCCTCCCTAGGCTTATTCTTGTCCAATTAGGGTTTGTAAACATTCTTGTGCATCCAATAGGTGTGTTTGTGTCATTGGATGAACATTTAGGTCATTTTCGTCCTCCCTAGGCTTATTCTTGTCCAATTAGGGTTTTTAACCAATCTTGTGCATCCAATAAGTTCATTTGTGTCATTGGATGAACATTTAGGTCATTTTCGTCCACCCTAGGCTTATTCTTGTCCAATTAGGGTTTTTAACCAATCTTGTGCATCCAATAAGTTCATGTGTGTCATTGGATGAACATTTAGGTCATTTTCGTCCTCCCAAGGCTTATTCTTGTCCAATTAGGGTTTCTAACCAATCTTGTCCATCCAATAAGTTCATTTGTGTCATTGGATGAACATTTAGGTCATTTTCGTCCTCCCTAGGCTTATTCTTGTCCAATTAGGGTTTTTAAGCAATCTTGTGCATCCAATAAGTTCATTTGTGTCATTGCATGAACATTTAGGTCATTTTCGTCCTCCCTTGGCTTATTTTCGTGCAATTAGGGTTTTTAACCAATCTTGTGCATCCAATAGGTGTGTTTGTGTCATAAAATGAACATTTAGGTCATTTTCATCCTCCCTAGGCTTATTGTTGTCCCATTAGTGTTTTTAACCAATCTTGTGCATCCAATAGGTGTGTTTGTGTCATTGGATGAACATTTAGGTCATTTTCGTCCTCCCTAGTCTTATTCTTGTCCAATTAGGGTTTCTAACCAATCTTGTGCATCCAATAGGTGTGTTTGTGTCATTGGATGAACATTTAGGTCATTTTCGTCCTCCCTAGTCTTATTCTTGTCCAATTAGGGTTTTAAGCAATCTTGTGCATCCAATAAGTTCATTAGTGTCATTGGATGAACATTTAGGTCATTTTCGTCCTCCCTAGTCTTATTCTTGTCCAATTAGGGTTTTAAGCCAATCTTGTGCATCCAATAGGTGTGTTTGTGTCATTTGATGAACATTTAGGTCATTTTCATCCTCCCAAGGCTTATTCTTATCCAATTAGGGTTTTAAGCAATCTTGTGCATCCAATAAGTTCATTTGTGTCATTGGATTAAGATTTAAGTCATTTTCGTCCTCCCTAGGCTTATTCTTGTCCAGTTAGGGTTTTTAACCAATCTTGTGCATCCAATAGGTGTGTTTGTGTCATTGGATGAACATTTAGGTCATTTTCGTCCTCTCTAGGCTTATTCTTGTCCAATTAGGGTTTTTAACCAATCTTGTGCATCCAATAGGTGTGTTTGTGTCATTGGATGAACATTTAGGTCATTTTCGTCCTCCCTAGGCTTATTCTTGTCCAATTAGGGTTTTTAACCAATCTTGTGCATCCAATAAGTTCATTTGTGTCATTGGATGTACATTTAGGTCATTTTCGTCCACCCTAGGCTTATTCTTGTCCAATTAGGGTTTTTATTAATCTTGTCCATCCAATAAGTTCATTTGTGTCATTGGATGAACATTTATGTCATTTTCGTCCTCCCAAGGCTTATTCTTGTCCAATTAGGGTTTTTAAACAAATCTTGTGCATCCAATAAGTTAATTTGTGACATTGGATGAACATTTAGGTCATTTTCGTCCTCCCTAGTCTTATTCTTGTCCAATTAGGGTTTTAAGCTATCTTGTGCATCCAATAAGTTCATTTGTGTCATTGGATGAACATTTAGGTTATTTTCGTCCTCCCTAGGCTTTTTATTGTCCAATTAGGGTTTTTAAGCAATCTTGTGCATCCAATAAGTTCATTTGTGTCATTGGATGAACATTTAGGTCATTTTCGTCCTCCCTAGGCTTATTCTTGTCCAATTAGGGTTTCTAACCAATCTTGTGCATCCAATAGGTGTGTTTGTGTCATTGGATGAACATTTAGGTCATTTTCGTCATCCCTAGTCTTATTCTTGTCCAATTAGGGTTTTAAGCAATCTTTTGCATCCAATAAGTTCATTTGTGTCATTGGATGAACATTTAGGTCATTTTCGTCCTCCCTAGGCTTATTCTTGTTCAATTAGGGTTTCTAACCAATCTTGTGCATCCAATAGGTGTGTTTGTGTCATTGGATGAACATTTAGGTCATTTTCGTCCTCCCTAGTCTTATTCTTGTCCAATTAGGGTTTTAAGCAATCTTGTGCATCCAATAAGTTCATTTGTGTCATTGGATGAATATTTAGGTCATTTTCATCCTCCCTAGGCTTATTCTAGTCCAATTAGGGTTTGTAACCAATCTTGTGAATCCAATAGGTGTGTTTGTGTCATTGGATGAACATTTAGGTCATTTTAGTCCTCCCTAGTCTTATTCTTGTCCAATTAGGGTTTTTAACCAATCTTGTGCATCCAATAAGTTCATTTGTGTCATTGGGTGAACATTTAGGTCATTTTCGTCCTCCCTAGGCTTATTCTTGTCCAATTAGGGTTTCTAACCAATCTTGTGCATCCAATAGGTGTGTTTAGTCATTTGATGAACATTTAGGTTATTTTCGTCCTCCCTAGGCTTATTCTTGTCCAATTAGGGTTTTTAACCAATCTTGTGCATCCAATAACTTCATTTGTGTCATTGGATGAACATTTAGGTCATTTTCGTCCTCCCTATGCTTATTCTTGTCCAATTAGGGTTTTTAACCAATCTTGTGCATCCAATAGGTGTGTTTGTGTCATTGGATGAACATTTAGGTCATTTTCGTCCTCCCTAGGGTTATTCTTGTCCAATTAGGGTTTTTAACCAATCTTGTGCATCCAATAAGTTCATTTGTGTCATTGGGTGAACATTTAGGTCATTTTCGTCCTCCCTAGGCTTATTCTTGTCCAATTAGGGTTTCTAACCAATCTTGTGCATCCAATAGGTGTGTTTGTGTCATTGGATTAACATTTAGGTCATTTTCGTCCTCCCTAGTCTTATTCTTGTCCAATTAGGGTTTTTAACCAATCTTGTGCATCCAATAAGTTCATTTGTGTCATTGGATGAACATTTAGGTCATTTTCGCCCTCCCTAGGCTTATTCTTGTGCAATTAGGGTTTTTAACCAATCTTGTGCATCCAATAGGTGTGTTTGTGTCATTGGATGAACATTTAGGTCATTTTCGTCCTCCCTAGGCTTATTCTTGTCCAATTAGGGTTTTTAACCAATCTTGTGCATCTAATAAGTTCATTTGTGTCATTGGATTAACATTTAGGTCATTTTCGTCATCCCTAGGCTTATTCTTGTCCAATTAGGGTTTTTACCCAATCATGTGCGTCCAATAAGTTAATTTATGTCATTGGATGAACATTTAGGTCATTTTCGTCCTCCCTAGTCTTATTCTTGTCCAATTAGGGTTTTTAACCAATCTTGTGCATCCAATAAGTTCATTTGTGTCATTGGATGAACATTTAGGTCATTTTCGCCCTCCCTAGGCTTATTCTTGTCCAATTAGGGTTTTTAACCAATCTAGTGCATCCAATAAGTTCATTTGTGTCATTGGATGAACATTTAGGTCATTTTCGTCCTCCCAAGGCTTATTCTTGTCCAATTAGGGTTTCTAACCAATCTTGTGCATCCAATAGGTGTGTTTGTGTCATTGGATGAACATTTAGGTCATTTTCGTCCTCTCTAGTCTTATTCTTGTCCAATTAGGGTTTTAAGCAATCTTGTGCTTCCAATAAGTTCATTTGTGTCATTGGATGAATATTTAGGTCATTTTCATCCTCCCTAGGCATATTCTTGTCCAATTAGGGTTTCTAACCAATCTTGTGCATCCAATAGGTGTGTTTGTGTCATTGGATGAACATTTAGGTCATTTTCGTCCTCCCTAGTCTTATTCTTGTCCAATTAGGGTTTTAAGCAATCTTGTGCATCCAATAAGTTCATTTGTGTCATTGGATGAATAGTTAAGCCATTTTCGTCCTCCCTAGGCTTATTCTTGTCCAATTAGGGTTTCTAACCAATCTTGTGCATCCAATAGGTGTGTTTGTGTCATTGGATGAACATTTAGGTCATTTTCGTCCTCCCTAGTCTTATTCTTGTCCAATTAGGGTTTTAAGCAATCTTGTGCATCCAATAAGTTCATTTGTGTCATTGGATGAATAGTTAGGTCATTTTCGTCCTCCCTAGGCTTATTCTTGTCCAATTAGGGTTTTTAACCAATCTTGTGCATCCAATGGGTGTGTTTGTGTCATTGGATGAACATTTAGGTCATTGTCGTCCTCCCTAGGCTTATTGTTGTCAAATTAGGGTTTTTAACCAATCATGGGCATCCAATAAGTTCATTTGTGTCATTGGATGAACACTTAGGTCATTTTCGTTCTCCCTAGGCTTATTCTTGTCCAATTAGGGTTTCTAACCAATCTTGTGCATCCAATAGGTGTGTTTGTGTCATTGGATGAACATTTAGGTCATTTTCGTCCTCCCTAGTCTTATTCTTGTCCAATTAGGGTTTTAAGCAATCTTGTGCATCCAATAAGTTCATTTGTGTCATTGGATGAATATTTAGGTCATTTTCATCCTCCCTAGGCTTATTCTTGTCCAATTAGGGTTTCTAACCAATCTTGTGCATCCAATAGGTATGTTAGTGTCATTGGATGAACATTTAGGTCATTTTCGTCCTCCCTAGGCTTATTCTTGTCCAATTAGGGTTTTTAACCAATCTTGTGCATCCAATAAGTTCATTTGTGTCATTGGATGAACATTTAGGTCATTTTCGTCCTCTCAAGGCTTATTCTTGTCCAATTAGGGTTTCTAACCAATCTTGTGCATCCAATAGGTGTGTTTGTGTCATTGGATGAACATTTAGGTCATTTTCGTCCTCCCTAGTCTTATTCTTGTCCAATTAGGGTTTTAAGCAATCTTGTGCATCCAATAAGTTCATTTGTGTCATTGGATGAATATTTAGGTCATTTTCATCCTCCCTAGGCTTATTCTTGTCCCATTAGGGTTTCTAACCAATCTTGTGCATCCAATAGCTGTGTTAGTGTCATTGGATGAACATTTAGGTCATTTTCGTCCTCCCTAGGCTTATTCTTGTCCAATTAGGGTTTCTAACCAATCTTGTGCATCCAATAGGTGTGTTTGTGTCATTGGATGGACATTTAGGTCATTTTCGTCCTCCCTATGCTTATTCTTGTCCAATTAGGATTTTAACCAACCTTGTGCATCCAATAGGTGTGTTTGTGTCATTGGATGAACATTTAGGTCATTTTCGTCTTCCCTAGGCTTATTCTTATCCAATTAGGGTTTTTAACCAATCTTGTGCATCCAATAAGTTCATTTGTGTCATTGGGTGAACATTTAGGTCATTTTCGTCCTCCCAAGGCTTATTCTTGTCCAATTAGGGTTTCTAACCAATCTTGTGCATCCAATAGGTGTGTTTAGTCATTTGATGAACATTTAGGTTATTTTCGTCCTCCCTAGGCTTATTCTTGTCCAATTAGGGGTTTTAACCAATCTTGTGCATCCAATAAGTTCATTTGTGTCATTGGATGAATATTTAGGTCATTTTCGTCCTCCCTAAGCTTATTCTTATCCAATTAGGGTTTCTAAACAATCTTGTGCATCCAATAGGTGTGTTTGTGTCATTGGATGAACATTTAGGTCATTTTCGTCCTCCCTAGTCTTATTCTTGTCCAATTAGGGTTTTAAGCAATCTTGTGCATCCAATAAGTTCATTTGTGTCATTGGATGAATATTTAGGTCATTTTCGTCCTGCCTAAGCTTATTCTTATCCAATTAGGGTTTCTAAACAATCTTGTGCATCCAATAGGTGTGTTTGTGTCATTGGATGAACATTTAGGTCATTTTCGTCCTCCCTAGTCTTATTCTTGTCCAATTAAGGTTTTTAACCAATCTTGTGCATCCAATAAGTTCATTTGTGTCATTGGATTAACATTTAGGTCATTTTCGTCCTCCCTAGGCTTATTCTTGTCCAATTAGGGTTTCTAACCAATCTTGTGCACCCAATAGGTGTGTTTGTGACATTGGATGACCATTTAGGTCATTTTCGTCCTCCCTAGGCTTATTCTTGTCCCATTAGGGTTTTTAACCAATCTTGTGCATCCAATAAGTTCATTTGTGTCATTGGATGAACATTTAGGTCATTTTCGTCCTCCCAAGGCTTATTCTTGTCCAATTAGGGTTTCTAACCAATCTTGTGCATCCAATAGGTGTGTTTGTGTCATTGGATGAACATTTAGGTCATTTTCGTCCTCCCTAGTCTTATTCTTGTCCAATTAGGGTTTTAAGCAATCTTGTGCATCCAATAAGTTCATTTGTGTCATTGGATGAATATTTAGGTCATTTTCATCCTCCCTAGGCACATTCTTGTCCAATTAGGGTTTCTAACCAATCTTGTGCATCCAATAGGTGTGTTTGTGTCATTGGATGAACATTTAGGTCATTTTCGTCCTCCCTAGTCTTATTCTTGTCCAATTAGGGTTTTAAGCAATCTTGTGCATCCAATAAGTTCATTTGTGTCATTGGATGAACATTTAGGTCATTTTCGTCCTCCCTAGGCTTATTCTTGTCCAATTAGGGTTTTTAACCAATCTTGTGCATCCAATAAATTCATTTGTGTCATTGGATGAACATTTAGGTCATTTTCATTCTCCCTAGGCATATTCTTGTCCAATTAGGGTTTCTAACCAATCTTGTGCATCCAATAGGTGTGTTTGTGTCATTGGATGAACATTTAGGTCATTTTCGTCCTCCCTAGTCTTATTCTTGTCCAATTAGGGTTTTTAACCAATCTTGTGCATCCAATAAGTTCATTTGTGTCATTGGATTAACATTTTGGTCATTTTCGTCCTCCCTAGGCTTATTCTTGTCCAATTAGGGTTTCTAACCAATCTTGTGCATCCAATAGGTGTGTTTGTGTCATTGGATGAACATTTAGGTCATTTTCGTCCTCCCTATGCTTATTCTTGTCCAATTAGTGTTTTTAATCAATCTTGTGCATCCAATAGGTGTGTTTGTATCATTTGATGAACATTTAGGTCATTTTCGTCCTCCCTAGTCTTATTCTTGTCCAATTAGGGTTTCTAACAAATCTTTTGCATCCAATAGGTGTGTTTGTGTCATTGGATGAACATTTAGGTCATTTTCGTCCTCCCTAGGCTTATTCTTGTCCAATTAGGGTTTCTAACCAATCTTGTGCATCCAATAGGTGTGTTTGTGTCATTGGATGAACATTTAGGTCATTTTCGTCCTCCCTATGCTTATTATTGTCCAATTAGGGTTTTTAACCAATCTTGTGCATCCAATAGGTGTGTTTGTGTCATTGGATGAACATTTAGGTCATTTTCGTCCTCCCTAGGCTTATTCTTGTCAAATTAGGGTTTCTAACCAATCTTGTGCATCCAATAGGTGTGTTTAGTCATTTGATGAACATTTAGGTCATTTTCGTCCTCCCTAGGCTTATTCTTGGCCAATTAGTGTTTTTAACCAATCTTGTGCATCCAATAAGTTCATTTGTGTCATTGGATTAACATTTAGGTCATTTTCGTCATCCGTAGGCTTATTCTTGTCCAATTAGGGTTCCTAACCAATCTAGTGCATCCAATAGTTGTGTTTGTGTCATTGGATGAACATTTAGGTCATTTTCGTCCTCCCTAGGCTTATTCTTGTCCAATTAGGGTTTTTAACCAATCTTGTGCATCCAATAAGTTCATTTGTGTCATTGGATGAACATTTAGGTCATTTTCGTCCACCCTAGGCTTATTCTTGTCCAATTAGGGTTTTTAACCAATCTTGTGCATCCAATAAGTTCATGTGTGTCATTGGATGAACATTTAGGTCATTTTCGTCCTCCCAAGGCTTATTCTTGTCCAATTAGGGTTTCTAACCAATCTTGTCCATCCAATAAGTTCATTTGTGTCATTGGATGAACATTTAGGTCATTTTCGTCCTCCCTAGGCTTATTCTTGTCCAATTAGGGTTTTTAAGCAATCTTGTGCATCCAATAAGTTCATTTGTGTCATTGCATGAACATTTAGGTCATTTTCGTCCTCCCTTGGCTTATTTTCGTGCAATTAGGGTTTTTAACCAATCTTGTGCATCCAATAGGTGTGTTTGTGTCATAAAATGAACATTTAGGTCATTTTCATCCTCCCTAGGCTTATTGTTGTCCCATTAGTGTTTTTAACCAATCTTGTGCATCCAATAGGTGTGTTTGTGTCATTGGATGAACATTTAGGTCATTTTCGTCCTCCCTAGTCTTATTCTTGTCCAATTAGGGTTTCTAACCAATCTTGTGCATCCAATAGGTGTGTTTGTGTCATTGGATGAACATTTAGGTCATTTTCGTCCTCCCTAGTCTTATTCTTGTCCAATTAGGGTTTTAAGCAATCTTGTGCATCCAATAAGTTCATTAGTGTCATTGGATGAACATTTAGGTCATTTTCGTCCTCCCTAGTCTTATTCTTGTCCAATTAGGGTTTTAAGCCAATCTTGTGCATCCAATAGGTGTGTTTGTGTCATTTGATGAACATTTAGGTCATTTTCGTCCTCCCATGGCTTATTCTTATCCAATTAGGGTTTTAAGCAATCTTGTGCATCCAATAAGTTCATTTGTGTCATTGGATTAAGATTTAGGTCATTTTCGTCCTACCTAGGCTTATTCTTGTCCAATTATGGTTTCTAACCAATCTTGTGCATCCAATAGGTGTATTTGTGTCATTGGATGAACATTTAGGTCATTTTTGTCCTCCCTAGGCTTATTCTTGTCCAATTAGGGTTTTTAAGCAATCTTGTGCCTCCAATAAGTTCATTTGTGTCATTGGATGAACATTTAGGTCATTTTCGTCCTCCCTAGGCTTATTCTTGTCCAATTAGGGTTTCTAACCAATCTTGTGCATCCAATAGGTGTGTTTGTGTCATTGGATGAACATTTAGGTCATTTTCGTCCTCCCTAGACTTATTGTTGTCCAATTAGGGTTTTTAACCAATCTTGTGCAACCAATAAGTTCAATTGTGTCATTGGATGAACATTTAGGTCATTTTCGTCCTCCCTAGGCTTATTCTTGTCCAATTAGGGTTTCTAAACAATCTTGTGCATCCAATAGGTGTGTTTGTGTCATTGGATGAACATTTAGGTCATTTTCGTCCTCCCTAAGCTTATTCTTGTCCAATTAGGGTTTCTAAACAATCTTGTGCATTCAATAGATGTGTTTGTGTCATTGGATGAACATTTAGGTCATTTTCGTCCTCCCTAGGCTTATTCTTGTCCAATTAGGGTTTCTAACCAATCTTGTGCATCCAATAGGTGTGTTTGTGTCATTGGATGAACATTTAGGTCATTTTCGTCCTCCCTAGGCTTGTTCTTGTCCAATTAGGGTTTCTAACCAATCTTGTGCATCCAATAGGTGTGTTTGTGTCATTGGATGAACATTTAGGTCATTTTCGTCCTCCCTAGTCTTATTCTTGTCCAATTAGGGTTTTAAGCAATCTTGTGCATCCAATAAGTTCATTTGTGTCATTGGATGAACATTTAGGTCATTTTCGTCGTCCCTTGTCTTATTCTTGTCCAATTAGGGTTTTAAGCCAATCTTGTGCATCCAATAGGTGTGTTTGTGTCATTTGATGAACATTTAGGTCATTTTCGTCCTCCCAAGGCTTCTTCTTATCCAATTAGGGTTTTAAGCAATCATGTGCATCCAATAAGTTCATTTGTGTCATTGGATGAACATTTAGGTCATTTTCGTCCTCCCTAGGCTTATTCTTGTCCAATTAGGGTTTCTAACCAATCTTTTGCATCCAATAGGTGTGTTTGTGTCATTGGATGAACATTTAGGTCATTTTCGTCCTCCCGAGGCTTATTCTTGTCCAATTAGGGTTTTTAACCAATCTTGAGCATCCAATAGGTGTGTCTGTGTCATTGGATGAACATTTAGGTCATTTTCGTCCTCCCTAGGCTTATTCTTGTCCAATTAGGGTTTTTAACCAATCTTGTGCATCCAATAGGTGTGTTTGTGTCATTGGATGAACATTTAGGTCATTTTCGTCCTCCCTAGGCTTATTCTTGTCCAATTAGGGTTTTTAACCAATCTTGTGCATCCAATAAGTTCATTTGTGTCATTGGATGAACATTTAGGTCATTTTCGTCCACCCTAGGCTTATTCTTGTCCAATTAGGGTTTTTAACCAATCTTGTGCATCCAATAAGTTCATGTGTGTCATTGGATGAACATTTAGGTCATTTTCGTCCTCCCAAGGCTTATTCTTGTCCAATTAGGGTTTGTAACCAATCTTGTGCATCCAATAGGTGTGTTTGTGTCATTGGATGAACATTTAGGTCATTTTCGTTCATTCTAGGCTTATTCTTGTCCAATTAGGGTTTCTAACCAATCTTGTGCATCCAATAGGTGTGTTTGTGTCATTGGATGAACATTTAGGTCATTTTCGTCCTCCCTAGGCTTATTCTTGTCCAATTAGGGTTTTTAACCAATCTTGTGCATCCAATAAGTTCATTTGTGTCATTGGATGAACATTTAGGTCATTTTCGTCCACCCTAGGCTTATTCTTGTCCAATTAGGGTTTTTAACCAATCTTGTGCATCCAATAAGTTCATTTGTGTCATTGGATAAACATTTAGGTCATTTTTGACCTCCCTAGGCTTATTCTTGTCCAGTTAGGGTTTTTAACCATTCTTGTGCATCCAATAGGCGTATTTGTGTCATTGGATGAACATTTTGGTCATTTTCGTCTTCCCAAGGCTTATTCTTGTCCAATTAGGGTTTTTAACCAATCTTGTGCATCCAATAAGTTCATTTGTGTCATTGGATGAACATTTAGGTCATTTTCGTCCTCCCTAGGCTTATTCTTGTCCAATTAGGGTTTTTAAGCAATCTTGTGCATCCAATAAGTTCATTTGTGTAATTGGATGAACATTTAGGTCATTTTCGTCCTCCCTAGGCTTATTCTTGTTCAATTAGGGTTTCTAACCTATCTTGTGCATCCAATAGGTGTGTTTGTGTCATTGGATGAACATTTAGGTCATTTTCGTCCTCCCTAGGCTTATTCTTGTTCAATTAGGGTTTCTAACCTATCTTGTGCATCCAATAGGTGTCTTTGTGTCATTGGATGAACATTTAGGTCATTTTCGTCCTCCCTAGGCTTATTCTTGTCCAATTAGGGGTTTTAACCAATCTTGTGCATCCAATAAGTTCATTTGTGTCATTGGATAAACATTTAGGTCATTTTCGTCCACCCTAGGCTTATTCTTGTCCAATTAGGGTTATTAACCAATCTTGTGCACCCAATAAGTTCATTTGTGTCATTGGATGAACATTTAGGTCATTTTCGTCCTCCCAAGGCTTATTCTTGTCCAATTCGGGTTTTTAACCAATCTTGTGCATCCAATAAGTTCATTTGGGTCATTGGATGAACATTTAGGTCATTTTCGTCCTCCCTAGGCTTATTTTTGTCTAATTAGGGTTTTTAAGCAATCTTGTGCATCCAATAAGTTCATTTGTGTCATTGGATGAACATTTAGGTCATTTTCGTCCTCCCTAGGTTTATTCTTGTTCAATTTGGGTTTCTAACCAATCTTGTGCATCCAATAGGTGTGTTTGTGTCATTGGATGAACATTTAGGTCATTTTCGTCCTCCCTAGTCTTATTCTTGTCCAATTAGGGTTTTAAGCAATCTTGTGCATCCAATAAGTTCATTTGTGTCATTGGATGAACATTTAGGTCATTTTCGTCCTCCCTAGGCTTATTCTTGTCCAATTAAGGTTTTTAACCAATCATGTGCATCCAATAAGTTCATTGTGTCATTGGATGAACAATTAGGTCATTTTCGTCCACCCTAAGCTTATTCTTGTCCGATTAGGGTTTTTAACCAATCTTTTGCATCCAATAAGTTCATTTGTGTCATTGGATTAACATTTAGGTCATTTTCGTCCTTCCTAGGCTTATTCTTGTCCAATTAGGGTTTCTAACCAATCTTGTGCATCCAATAGGTGTGTTTGTGTCATTGGATGAACATTTAGGTCATTTTCGTCCTCCCTAGGCTTATTCGTGTCCAATTAGGGTTTTTAACCAATCATATGCGTCCAATAAGTTCATTTGTGTCATTGGATTAACATTTAGGTCATTTTCGTCCTTCCTAGGCTTATTCTTGTCCAATTAGGGTTTCTAACCAATCTTGTGCATCCAATAGGTATGTTTGTGTCATTGGATGAACATTTAGGTTATTTTCGTCCTCCCTAGGCTTATTCTTGTCCAATTAGGGTTTTTAACCAATCTTGTGCATCCAATAAGTTCATTTGTGTCATTGGATTAACATTTAGGTCATTTTCGTCCTTCCTAGGCTTATTCTTGTCCAACTAGGGTTTCTAACCAATCTTGTTCATCCAATAGGTGTGTTTGTGTCATTGGATGAACATTTAGGTCATTTTCGTCCTCCCTAGTCTTATTCTTGTCCAATTAGGGTTTTAAGCAATCTTGTGCATCCAATAAGTTCATTTGTGTCATTGGATGAATATTTAGGTCATTTTCATCCTCCCTAGGCTTATTCTTGTCCAATTAGGGTTTCTAACCAATCTTGTGCATCCAATAGGTATGTTAGTGTCATTGGATGAACATTTAGGTCATTTTCGTCCTCCCTAGACTTATTCTTGTCCAATTAGGGTTTCTAACCAATCTTGTGCATCCAATAGGTGTGTTTGTGTCATTGGATGGACATTTAGGTCATTTTCGTCCTCCCTATGCTTATTCTTGTCCAATTAGGATTTTAACCAACCTTGTGCATCCAATAGGTGTGTTTGTGTCATTGGATGAACATTTAGGTCATTTTCGTCTTCCCTAGGCTTATTCTTGTCCAATTAGGGTTTTTAACCAATCTTGTGCATCCTATAAGTTCATTTGTGTCATTGGGTGAACATTTAGGTCATTTTCGTCCTCCCAAGGCTTATTCTTGTCCATTTAGGGTTTCTAACCAATCTTGTGCATCCAATAGGTGTGTTTAGTCATTTGATGAACATTTAGGTTATTTTCGTCCTCCCTAGGCTTATTCTTGTCCAATTAGGGTTTTTAACCAATCTTGTGCATCCAATAAGTTCATTTGTGTCATTGGATTAACATTTAGGTCATTTTCGTCCTTCCTAGGCTTATTCTTGTCCAATTAAGGTTTCTAACCAATCTTGTGCATCCAATAGGTGTGTTTGTGTCATTGGATGAACATTTAGGTCATTTTCGTCCTCCCTAGGCTTATTCTTGTCCAATTAAGGTTTCTAAACAATCTTGTGCATCCAATAGGTGTGTTTGTGTCATTGGATGAACATTTAGGTCACTTTCTTCCTCCCTAAGCTTATTCTTGTCCAATTAGGGTTTTAAGCAATCTTGTACATCCAATAAGTTCATTTGTGTCATTGGATTAACATTTAGGTCATTTTCGTCCTCCCTAGGCTTATTCTTGTCAAATTAGGGTTTTTAACCAATCATGTGCATCCAATAAGTTCATTTGTGTCATTGGATGAACAATTAGGTCATTTTCGTCCACCCTAGGCTTATTCTTGTCCAATTAGGGTTTCTAACCAATCTTGTGAATCCAATAGGTGTGTTTGTGTCATTGGATGAACATTTAGGTCATTTTCGTCCTCCCTAGTCTTATTCTTGTCCAAATAGGGTTTTAAGCAATCTTGTGCATCCAATAAGTTCATTTGTGTCATTGGATGAATATTTAGGTCATTTTCATCCTCCCTAGGCTTATTTTTGTCCAATTAGGGTTTCTAACCAATCTTGTGCATCCAATAGGTGTGTTTGTGTCATTGGATGAACATTTAGGTCATTTTCGTCCTCCGTAGTCTTATTCTTGTCCAATTAGGGTTTTAAGCAATCTTGTGCATCCAATAAGTTCATTTGTGTCATTGGATGAATATTTAGGTCATTTTCGCCCTCCCTAAGCTTATTCTTATCCAATTAGGGTTTCTAAACAATCTTGTGCATCCAATAGGTGTGTTTGTGTCATTGGATGAACATTTAGGTCACTTTCGTCCTCCCTATGCTTATTCTTGTCCAATTAGGGTTTTAAGCAATCTTGTGCATCCAATAAGTTCATTTGTGTCATTGGATTAACATTTAGGTCATTTTCTTCCTCCCTAGGCTTATTCTTGTCCAATTAGGGTTTCTAACCAATCTTGTGCATCCAATAGGTGTGTTTGTGTCATTGGATGAACATTTAGGTCATTTTCGTCCTCCCTAGTCTTATTCTTGTCCAATTAGGGCTTTAAGCAATCTTGTGCATCCAATAAGTTCATTTGTGTCATTGGATGAATATTTAGGTCATTTTCATCCTGCCTAGGCTTATTCTTGTCCAATTAGGGTTTCTAACCAATCTTGTGCATCCAATAGGTGTGTTTGTGTCATTGGATGAACATTTAGGTCATTTTCGTCCTCCCTAGTCTTATTCTTGTCCAATTAGGGTTTTAGCAATCTTGTGCATCCAATAAATTCATTTGTGTCATTGGATGAAAATTTAGGTCATTTTCGTCCTCCCTAGTCTTATTCTTGTCCAATTAGGGTTTTTAACCAATCTTGTGCATCCAATAAGTTCATTTGTGTTATTGGATGAACATTTAGGTCATTTTCTTCCTCCCTAGGCTTATTCTTGTCCAATTAGGGTTTTTAACCAATCTTGTGCATCCAATAAGTTCATTTGTGTCATTGGGTGAACATTTAGGTCATTTTCGTCCTCCCTAGGCTTATTCTTGTCCAATTAGGGGTTCTAACCAATCTTGTGCATCCAATAGGTGTGTTTAGTCATTTGATGAACATTTTGGTTATTTTCGTCCTCCCTAGGCTTACTCTTGTACAATTAGGGTTTTTAACCAATCTTGTGCATCCAATAAGTTCATGTGTGACATTGGATTAACATTTAGGTCATTTTCGTCCTTCCTAGGCTTATTCTTGTCCAATTAGGGTTTCTAACCAATCTTGTGCATCCAATAGGTGTGTTTGTGACATTGGATGACCATTTAGGTCATTTTCGTCCTCCCTAGGCTTATTCTTGTCCCATTAGGGTTTTTAACCAATCTTGTGCATCCAATAAGTTCAATTGTGTCATTGGATGAACATTTAGGTCATTTTCTTCCTCCCTAGGCTTATTCTTGTCCAATTAGGGTTTTTAACCAATCTTGTGCATCCAATAAGTTCATTTGTGTCATTGGGTGAACATTTAGGTCATTTTCGTCCTCCCTAGGCTTATTCTTGTCCAATTAGGGTTTCTAACCAATCTTGTGCATCCAATAGGTGTGTTTAGTCATTTGATGAACATTTAGGTTATTTTCGTCCTCCCTAGGCTTATTCTTGTCCAATTAGGGTTTTTAACGAATCTTGTGCATCCAATAAGTTCATGTGTGTCATTGGATTAACATTTAGGTCATTTTCGTCCTTCCTAGGCTTATTCTTGTCCAATTAGGGTTTCTAACCAATCTTGTGCATCCAATAGGTGTGTTTGTGTCATTGGATGAACATTTAGGTCATTTTCGTCCTCCCTAGGCTTATTCTTGTCCAATTAAGGTTTCTAAACAATCTTGTGCATCCAATAGGTGTGTTTGTGTCATTGGATGAACATTTAGGTCACTTTCTTCCTCCCTAAGCTTATTCTTGTCCAATTAGGGTTTTAAGCAATCTTGTGCATCCAATAAGTTCATTTGTGTCATTGGATTAACATTTAGGTCATTTTCGTCCTCCCTAGGCTTAATCTTGTCAAATTAGGGTTTTTAACCAATCATGTGCATCCTATAAGTTCATTTGTGTCATTGGATGAACAATTAGGTCATTTTCGTCCACCCTAGGCTTATTCTTGTCCAATTAGGGTTTCTAACCAATCTTGTGAATCCAATAGGTGTGTTTGTGTCATTGGATGAACATTTAGGTCATTTTCGTCCTCCCTAGTCTTATTCTTGTCCAATTAGGGTTTTTAACCAATCTTGTACATCCAATAAGTTCATTTGTGTCATTGGATGAACATTTAGGTCATTTTCGTCCTCCCTATGCTTATTCTTGTCCAATTAGGGTTTTTAACCACTCTTGTGCATCCAATAGGTGTGTTTGTGTTATTGGATGAACATTTAGGTCATTTGTGTCCTCCCTAGGCTTATTCTTGTCCAATTAGGGTTTTTAACCCATCTAGTGCATCCAATAAGTTCATTTGTGTCATTGGGTGAACATTTAGGTCATTTTCGTCCTCCCTAGGCTTATTCTTGTCCAATTAGGGTTTCTAACCAATCTTGTGCATCCAATAGGTGTGTTTAGTCATTTGATGAACATTTAGGTTATTTTCGTCCTCCCTAGGCTTATTCTTGTCCAATTAGGGTTTTTAACCAATCTTGTGCGTCCAATAAGTTCATTTGTGTCATTGGATTAACATTTAGGTCATTTTCGTCCTCCCTAGGCTTATTCTTGTCCAATTAGGGTTTTTAACCAATCTTGTGCATCCAATAGGTGTGTTTGTGTCATTGGATGATCAATTAGGTCATTTTCGTCCTCCCTAGGCATATTCTTGTCCAATTAGGGTTTTTAACCAATCTTGTGCATCCAATAGGTGTGTTTGTGTCATTGGATGATCAATTAGGTCATTTTCGTCCTCCTTAGGCATATTCTTGTCCAATTAGTGTTTTTAACTAATCTTGTGCATCCAATAAGTTTGTTTGTTTCATTGAATTAATATTTAGGTCATTTTCGTCCTCCCTAGGCATATTCTTGTCCAATTAGGGTTTTTAACCAATCTTGTGCATCCAATAGGTGTGTTTGTGTCATTGGATGATCAATTAGGTCATTTTCGTCATCCCTAGGCTTATTCTTGTCCAATTAGGGTTTTTAACCAATCTTGTGCATCCAATAAGTTTGTTTGTGTCATTTAATTAATATTTAGGTCATTTTCGTCCTCCCTAGGCATCATCTTGTCCAATTAGGGTTTTTAACCAATCTTTTGCATCCAATAGGTGTGTTTGTGTCATTGGATGATCAATTAGGTCATTTTCGTCCTCCCTAGGCATATTCTTATCCAATTAGGGTTTTTAACCAATCTTGTGCATCCAATAGGTGTGTTTGTGTCATTGGATGATCAATTAGGTCATTTTCGTCCTCCCTAGGTTTATTCTTGTCCAATTAGGGTTTTTAACCAATCTTGTGCATCTAATACGTGTGTTTGTGTCATTGGATGATCAATTAGGTCATTTTCGTCCTCCCTAGGCTTATTCTTGTCCAATTAGGGTTTTTAACCAATCTTGTGCATCCAATAGGTGTGTTTGTGTCATTGGATGATCAATTAGGTCATTTTCGTCCTCCCTAGGCTTATTCTTGTCCAATTAGGGTTTTTAACCAATCTGGTGCATCCAATAGGTGTGTTTGTGTCATTGGATGATCAATTAGGTTATTTTCGTCCTCCCTAGGCTTATTCTTGTCCAATTAGGGTTTTTAACCAATCTTGTGCATCCAATAGGTGTGTTTGTGTCATTGGATGAACATTTAGGTCATTTTCGTCCTCCCTAGTCTTATTCTTGTCCAATATGGGTTTTAAGCAATCTTGTGCGTCCAATAAGTTCATTTGTGTCATTGTATTAAGATTTAAGTCATTTTCGTCGTCCCTAGGCTTATTCTTGTCCAGTTAGGGTTTTTAACCAATCTTGTGCATCCAATAGGTGTGTTTGTGTCATTGGATGAACATTTAGGTCATTTTCGTCCTCCCTAGGCTTATTCTTGTTCAATTTGGGTTTCTAACCAATCTTGTGCATCCAATAGGTGTGTTTGTGTCATTGCATGAACATTTAGGTCATTTTCGTCCTCCCTAGTCTTATTCTTGTCCAATTATGGTTTTAAGCAATCTTGTGCATCCAATAAGTTCATTTGTGTCATTGGATGAACATTTAAGTCATTTTCGTCCTCCAATGGGCTTATTCTTGTCCAATTAGGGTTTTTAACCAATCTTGTGCATCCAATAAGTTCATTTGTGTCATTGGATGAACATTTAGGTCATTTTCGTCCTCCCAAGGCTTATTCTTGTCCAATTAGGGTTTTTAACCAATCTTGTGCATCCAATAAGTTCATTTGTGTCATGGGATGAACATTTAGGTCATTTTCGTCCTCCCTAGGCTTATTCTTGTCCAATTAGGATTTCTAACCAATCTTGTGCATCCAATAAGTTCATTTGTGTCATTGGATGAACATTTAGGTCATTTTCTTCCTCCCTAGGCTTATTCTTGTCCAATTAGGGTTTTTAACCAATCTTGTGCATCCAATAAGTTCATTTGTGTCATTGGGTGAACATTTAGGTCATTTTCGTCCTCCCTAGGCTTATTCTTGTCCAATTAGGGTTTCTAACCAATTTTGTGCATCCAATAGGTGTGTTTAGTCATTTGATGAACATTTAGGTCATTTTCGTCCTCCCTAGACTTATTCTTGTCCAATTAGGGTTTTTAACCAATCTTGTGCATCCAATAAGTTCATTTGTGTCATTGGGTGAACATTTAGGTCATTTTCGTCCTCCCTAGGCTTATTCTTGTCCAATTAGGGTTTCTAACCAATCTTGTGCATCCAATAGGTGTGTTTAGTTATTTGATGAACATTTAGGTCATTTTTGTCCTCCCTAGGCTTATTCTTGTCCAATTAGGGTTTTTAACCAATCTTGTGTATCCAATATGTTCATTTGTGTCATTGGATGAACATTTAGGTCATTTTCGTCCTCCCAAGGCATATTCTTGTCCAATTAGGGTTTCTAAACAATCTTGTGCATCCAATAGGTGTGTTTGTGTTATTGGATGAACATTTTGGTCATTTTCGTCCTCCCTAGGCTTATTCTTGTCCAATTAGGGTTTTTAACCAATCTTGTGCATCCAATAAGTTCATTTGTGTCATTGGGTGAACATTTAGGTCATTTTCGTCCTCCCTAGGCTTATTCTTGTCCAATTAGGGTTTCTAACCAATCTTGTGCATCCAATAGGTGTGTTTAGTCATTTGATGAACATTTAGGTCATTTTCGTCCTCCCTTGGCTTATTCTTGTCCAATTAGGGTTTTTAACCAATCTTGTGCATCCAATAAGTTCATTTGTGTCATTGGGTGAACATTTAGGTCATTTTCGTCCTCCCTAGGCTTATTCTTGTCCAATTAGGGTTTCTAACCAATCTTGTGCATCCAATAGGTGTGTTTAGTCATTTGATGAACATTTAGGTTATTTTCGTCGTCCCTAGGCTTATTCTTGTCCAATTAGGGTTTTTAACCAATCTTGTGCATCCAATAAGTTCATTTGTGTCATTGGATTAACATTTAGGTCATTTTCGTCCTCCCTAGGCTTATTCTTGTCCAATTAGGGTTTCTAACCATTCTTGTGCATCCAATAGGTGTGTTTGTGTCATTGGATGAACATTTAGGTCATTTTCGTCCTTCCTAGGCTAATTCTTGTCCAATTAGGGTTTTTAACCAATCTTGTGCAACCAATAAGTTCATTTGTGTCATTGGATTAACAATTAGGTCATTTTCGTCCTCCCTAGGCTTATTCTTGTCCAATTAGGGTTTTTAACCAATCTTGTGCATCCAATAAGTTCATTTGTGTCATTGGGTGAACATTTAGGTCATTTTCGTCCTCCCTAGGCTTATTCTTGTCCAATTAGGGTTTCTAACCAATCTTGTGCATCCAATAGGTGTGTTTAGTCATTTGATGAACATTTAGGTTATTTTCGTCCTCCCTAGGCTTATTCTTGTCCAATTAGGGTTTTTAACGAATCTTGTGCATCCAATAAGTTCATGTGTGTCATTGGATTAACATTTAGGTCATTTTTGTCCTTCCTAGGCTTATTATTGTCCAATTAGGGTTTCTAACCAATCTTGTGCATCCAATAGGTGTGTTTGTGTCATTGGATGAACATTTAGGTCATTTTCGTCCTCCCTAGGCTTATTCTTGTCCAATTAAGGTTTCTAAACAATCTTGTGCATCCAATAGGTGTGTTTGTGTCATTGGATGAACATTTAGGTCACTTTCTTCCCCCCTAAGCTTATTCTTGTCCAATTAGGGTTTTAAGCAATCTTGTGCATCCAATAAGTTCATTTGTGTCATTGGATTAACATTTAGGTCATTTTCGTCCTCCCTAGGCTTAATCTTGTCAAATTAGGGTTTTTAACCAATCATGTGCATCCAATAAGTTCATTTGTGTCATTGGATGAACAATTAGGTCATTTTCGTCCACCCTAGGCTTATTCTTGTCCAATTAGGGTTTCTAACCAATCTTGTGAATCCAATAGGTGTGTTTGTGTCATTGGATGAACATTTAGGTCATTTTCGTCCTCCCTAGTCTTATTCTTGTCCAATTAGGGTTTTAAGCAATCTTGTGCGTCCAATAAGTTCATTTGTGTCATTGGATGAATATTTAGGTCATTTTCATCCTCCCTAGGCTTATTTTTGTCCAATTAGGGTTTCTAACCAATCTTGTGCATCCAATAGGTGTGTTTGTGTCATTGGATGAACATTTTGGTCATTTTCGTCCTCCCTAGTCTTATTCTTGTCCAATTAGGGTTTTAAGCAATCTTGTGCATCCAATAAGTTCATTTGTGTCATTGGATGAATATTTAGGTCATTTTCGTCCTCCCTAAGCTTATTCTTATCCAATTAGGGTTTCTAAACAATCTTGTGCATCCAATAGGTGTGTTTGTGTCATTGGATGAATATTTAGGTCATTTTCGTCCTCCCTAGTCTTATTCTTGTCCAATTAGGGTTTTTAACCAATCTTGTGCATCCAATAAGTTCATTTGTGTCATTGGGTGAACATTTAGGTCATTTTCGTCCTCCCTAGGCTTATTCTTGTCCAATTAGGGTTTCTAACCAATCTTGTGCATCCAATAGGTGTGTTTAGTCATTTGATGAACATTAAGGTCATTTTCGTCCTCCCTAGGCTTATTCTTGTCCAATTAGGGTTTTTAACCAATCTTGTGCATCCAATATGTTCATTTGTGTCATTGGATGAACATTTAGGTCATTTTCGTCCTCCCTAGGCTTATTCTTGTTCAATTAGGGTTTCTAACCAATCTTGTGCATCCAATAGGTGTGTTTGTGTCATTGGATGAACATTTAGGTCATTTTCGTCCTCCCTAGTCTTATTCTTGTCCAATTAGGGTTTTAAGCAATCTTGTGCATCCAATAAGTTCATTTGTGTCATTGGATGAAAATTTAGGTGATTTTCGTCCTCCATAGGCTTAGTTTTGTGCAATTAGGGTTTTTAACCAATCTGGTGCATCCAATAGGTGTGTTTGTGTCAATAGATGAACATTTTGGTCATTTTCATCCTCCCTAGGCTTATTGTAGTCCAATTAGGGTTTTTAAGCAATCTTGTGCATCCAATGAGTTCATTTGTGTCTTTGGATGAACATTTAGGTCATTTTCGTCCTCCCTAGGCTTATTCTTGTCCAATTAGGGTTTTTAAGCAATCATGTGCATCCAATAAGTTCATTTGTGTCATTGGATGAACATTTAGGTCATTTTCGTCCTCCCTAGGCTTATTCTTGTTCAATTAGGGTTTCTAACCAATCTTGTGCATCCAATAGGTGTGTTTGTGTCATTGGATGAACATTTAGGTCATTTTCGTCCTCCCTAGTCTTATTCTTGTCCAATTAGGGTTTTAAGCAATCTTGTGCATCCAATAAGTTCATTTGTGTCGATGGATGAACATTTAGGTCATTTTTCGTCCTCCCTAGGATTATTCTTGTCCAATTAGGGTTTTTAAGCAATCTTGTGCATCCAATAAGTTCATTTGTGTCATTGGATGAACATTTAGGTCATTTTCGTCCTCCCTAGGCTTATTCTTGTCCAATTAGGGTTTATAAGCAATCTTGTGCATCCAATAAGTTCATTTGTGTCATTGGATGAACATTTAGGTCATTTTCGTCCTCCCTAGGCTTATTCTTGACCAATTAGGGTTTATAAGCAATCTTGTGCATCCAATAAGTTCATTTGTGTCATTGGATGAACATTTAGGTCATTTTCGTCCTCCCTACGCTTATTTTTGTCCAATTAGGGTTTTTAACCAATCTTGTGCATCCACTAGGTGTGTTTGTGTCATTGGATGAACATTTAGGTCATTTTCGTCCTCCCTAGGCTTATTCTTGTCCAATTAGGGTTTCTAACCAATCTTGTGCATCCAATAAGTTCATTTGTGTCATTGGATGAACATTTAGGTCATTTTCGTCCTCCCTAGGCTTATTCTTGTCCAATTAGGGTTTTTTACCAATCTTGTGCATCCAATAAGTTCATTTGTGTTATTGGATGAACATTTAGGTCATTTTCGTCCTCCCTAGGCTTATTCTTGTCCAATTAGGGTTTCTAACCAATCTTGTGCATCCAATAAGTTCATTTGTGTCATTGGATGAACATTTAGGTCATTTTCGTCCTCCCTAGGCTTATTATTGTCAAATTAGGGTTTCTAACCAATCTTTTGCATCCAATAGGTGTATTTGTGTCATTGGATGAACATTTAGGTCATTTTCGTCCTTCCTAGGCTTATTCTTGCCCAATTTTGGTTTTTAAGCAATCTTGTGCATCCAATAAGTTCATTTGTGTCATTGGATGAACATTTAGGTCATTTTCGTCCTCCCTAGGCTTATTCTTGTCCAATTAGGGTTTCTAACCAATCTTGTGCATCCAATAAGTTCATTTGTGTCATTGGATGAACATTTAGGTCATTTTCGTCCTCCCTAGGCTTATTCTTGTCCAATTCGGATTTTTAACCAATCTTGTGCATCCAATAAGTTCATTTGTGTCATTGGATGAACATTTAGGTCATTTTCGTCCTCCCTAGGCTTATTCTTGTCCAATTAGGGTTTCTAACCAATCTTGTGCATCCAATAAGTGTGTTTGTGTCATTGGATGAACATTTAGGTCATTTTCATCCTCCCTAGGCTTATTCTTGTCCAATTAGGGTTTTTAACCAATCTTGTGCATCCAATAAGTTCATTTGTGTCATTGGATTAACATTGAGGTCATTTTCGTCCTCCCTAGGCTTATTCTTGTCCAATTAGGGTTTTTAACCAATCTTGTGCATCCAATAGGTGTCTTTGGGTCATTGGATGAACATTTAGGTCATTTTCGTCCTCCCTAGGCTTATTCTTGTCCAATTAGGGTTTTTAACCAATCTTGTGCATCCAATAAGTTCATTTGTGTCATTGGATTAACATTTAGGTCATTTTCGTCCTCCCTAGGCTTATTCTTGTCCAATTTGGGTTTCTAACCAATCTTGTGCATCCAATAGTTGTGTTTGTGTCATTGGATGAACATTTAGGTCATTTTCGTCCTCCCTAGGCTTATTCTTGTCCAATTAGGGTTTTTAACCAATCTTGTGCATCCAATAAGTTCATTTGTGTCATTGGATGAACATTTAGGTCATTTTCGTCCTCCCAAGGCTTATTCTTGTCCAATTAGGGTTTCTAACCAATCTTGTGCATCCAATAGGTGTGTTTAGTCATTTGATGAACATTTAGGTTATTTTCGTCCTCCCTAGGCTTATTCTTGTCCAATTAGGGTTTTTAACCAATCTTGTGCATCCAATAAGTTCATTTGTGTCATTGGATTAACATTTAGGTCATTTTCGTCCTCCCTAGGCTTATTCTTGTCCAATTAGGGTTTGTAACCAATCTTGTGCATCCAATAGGTTTGTTTGTGTCATTGGATGAACATTTAGGTCATTTTCGTCCTCCCTAGGCTTATTCTTGTCCAATTAGGGTTTTTAACCAATCTTGTGCATCCAATAAGTTCATTTGTGTCATTGGATTAACAATTAGGTCATTTTCGTCCTTCCTAGGCTTATTCTTGTCCAATTAGGGTTTCTAACCATTCTTGTGCATCCAATAGGTGTGTTTGTGTCATTGGATGAACATTTAGGTTATTTTCGTCCTCCCTAGTCTTATTCTTGTCCAATTAGGGTTTTTAACCAATCTTGTGCATCCAATAAGTTCATTTGTGTCATTGGGTGAACATTTAGGTCATTTTCGTCCTCCCTAGGCTTATTCTTGTCCAATTAGGGTTTCTAACCAATTTTGTGCATCCAATAGGTGTGTTTAGTCATTTGATGAACATTTAGGTCATTTTCGTCCTCCCTAGACTTATTCTTGTCCAATTAGGGTTTTTAACCAATCTTGTGCATCCAATAAGTTCATTTGTGTCATTGGGTGAACATTTAGGTCATTTTCGTCCTCCCTAGGCTTATTCTTGTCCAATTAGGGTTTCTAACCAATCTTGTGCATCCAATAGGTGTGTTTAGTTATTTGATGAACATTTAGGTCATTTTTGTCCTCCCTAGGCTTATTCTTGTCCAATTAGGGTTTTTAACCAATCTTGTGTATCCAATATGTTCATTTGTGTCATTGGATGAACATTTAGGTCATTTTCGTCCTCCCAAGGCATATTCTTGTCCAATTAGGGTTTCTAAACAATCTTGTGCATCCAATAGGTGTGTTTGTGTTATTGGATGAACATTTTGGTCATTTTCGTCCTCCCTAGGCTTATTCTTGTCCAATTAGGGTTTTTAACCAATCTTGTGCATCCAATAAGTTCATTTGTGTCATTGGGTGAACATTTAGGTCATTTTCGTCCTCCCTAGGCTTATTCTTGTCCAATTAGGGTTTCTAACCAATCTTGTGCATCCAATAGGTGTGTTTAGTCATTTGATGAACATTTAGGTCATTTTCGTCCTCCCTTGGCTTATTCTTGTCCAATTAGGGTTTTTAACCAATCTTGTGCATCCAATAAGTTCATTTGTGTCATTGGGTGAACATTTAGGTCATTTTCGTCCTCCCTAGGCTTATTCTTGTCCAATTAGGGTTTCTAACCAATCTTGTGCATCCAATAGGTGTGTTTAGTCATTTGATGAACATTTTGGTTATTTTCGTCCTCCCTAGGCTTATTCTTGTCCAATTAGGGTTTTTAACCAATCTTGTGCATCCAATAACTTCATGTGTGTCATTGGATTAACATTTAGGTCATTTTCGTCCTTCCTAGGCTTATTCTTGTCCAATTAGGGTTTCTAACCAATCTTGTGCATCCAATAGGTGTGTTTGTGTCATTGGATGAACATTTAGGTCATTTTCGTCCTCCCTAGGCTTATTCTTGTCCAATTAGGGTTTCTAAACAATCTTGTGCATCCAATAGGTGTGTTTGTGTCATTGGATGAACATTTAGGTCACTTTCGTCCTCCCTAAGCTTATTCTTGTCCAATTAGGGTTTTAAGCAATCTTGTGCATCCAATAAGTTCATTTGTGTCATTGGATTAACATTTAGGTCATTTTCGTCCTCCCTAGGCTTATTCTTGTCAAATTTGGGTTTTTAACCAATCATGTGCATCAAATAAGTTCATATGTGTCATTGGATGAACAATTAGGTCATTTTCGTCCACCCTAGGCTTATTCTTGTCCAATTAGGGTTTCTAACCAATCTTGTGAATCCAATAGGTGTGTTTGTGTCATTGGATGAACATTTAGGTCATTTTCGTCCTCCCTAGTCTTATTCTTGTCCAATTAGGGTTTTAAGCAATCTTGTGCATCCAATAAGTTCATTTGTGTCATTGGATGAATATTTAGGTCATTTTCATCCTCCCTATGCTTATTCTTGTCCAATTAGGGTTTCTAACCAATCTTGTGCATCCAATAGGTGTGTTTGTGTCATTGGATGAACATTTAGGGCATTTTCGTCCTCCATAGTCTTATTCTTGTCCAATTAGGGTTTTAAGCAATCTTGTGCATCCAATAAGTTCATTTGTGTCATTGGATGAATATTTAGGTCATTTTCGTTCTCCCTAAGCTTATTTTTGTCCAATTAGGGTTTCTAAACAATCTTGTGCATCCAATAGGTGTGTTTGTTTCATTGGATGAACATTTAGGTCACTTTCATCCTCCCTAGGCTTATTCTTGTCCAATTAGGGTTTTTAACCAATCTTGTGCATCCAATAAGTTCATTTGTGTCATTGGATTAACATTTAGGTCATTTTCGTCCTCCCTAGGGTTATTCTTGTCAAATTAGGGTTTTTAACCAATCATGTGCATCCAATAAGTTCATTTGTGTCATTGGATGAACAATTAGGTCATTTTCGTCCACCCTAGGCTTATTCATGTCCAATTAGGGTTTCTAACCAATCTTGTGAATCCAATAGGTGTGTTTGTGTCATTGGATGAACATTTAGGTCATTTTCTTCCTCCCTAGTCTTAGTCTTGTCCAATTAGGATTTTAAGCAATCTTGTGCATCCAATAAGTTCATTTGTGTCATTGGATGAATATTTAGGTCATTTTCGTCCTCCCTAGGCTTATTCTTGTGCAATTAGGGTTTCTAACCAATCTGGTGCATCCAATAGGTGTGTTTGTGTCATTGGATGAACATTTAGGTCATTTTCGTCCTCCCTAGGCTTATTCTTGTCCAATTAGGGTTTCTAAACAATCTTGTGCATCCAATAGGTGTGTTTGTGTCATTGGATGAACATTTAGGTCACTTTCGTCCTCCCTAAGCTTATTCTTGTCCAATTAGGGTTTTAAGCAATCTTGTGCATCCAATAAGTTCATTTGTGTCATTGGATTAACATTTAGGTCATTTTCGTCCTCCCTAGGCTTATTCTTGTCAAATTAGGGTTTTTAACCAGTCATGTGCATCCAATAAGTTCATATGTGTCATTGGATGAACAATTAGGTCATTTTCGTCCACCCTAGGCTTATTCTTGTCCAATTAGGGTTTCTAACCAATCTTGTGAATCCAATAGGTGTGTTTGTGTCATTGGATGAACATTTAGGTCATTTTCGTCCTCCCTAGTCTTATTCTTGTCCAATTAGGGTTTTAAGCAATCTTGTGCATCCAATAAGTTCATTTGTGTCATTGGATGAATATTTAGGTCATTTTCATCCTCCCTATGCTTATTCTTGTCCAATTAGGGTTTCTAACCAATCTTGTGCATCCAATAGGTGTGTTTGTGTCATTGGATGAACATTTAGGGCATTTTCGTCCTCCATAGTCTTATTCTTGTCCAATTAGGGTTTTAAGCAATCTTGTGCATCCAATAAGTTCATTTGTGTCATTGGATGAATATTTAGGTCATTTTCGTCCTCCCTAGGCTTATTCTTGTCCAATTAGGGTTTCTAACCAATCTGGTGCATCCAATAGGTGTGTTTGTGTCATTGGATGAACATTTAGGTCATTTTCGTCCTCCCTATGCTTATTCTTGTCCAATTAGGGTTTTTAACTAATCTTGTGCATCCAATAGGTGTGTTTGTGTCATTGGATGAACATTTAGGTCATTTTCGTCCTCCCTAGGCTTATTCTTGTCCAATTAGGGTTTCTAACCAATCTTGTGCATCCAATAGGTGTGTTTAGTCATTTGATGAACATTTAGGTTATTTTCGTCCTCCCTAGGCTTATTCGTGTCCAATTAGGGGTTTTAACCAATCTTGTGCATCCAATAAGTTCATTTGTGTCATTGGATTAACATTTAGGTCATTTTCGTCCTTCCTAGGCTTATTCTTGTCCAATTAGGGTTTCTAACCAATCTTGTGCATCCAATAGGTGTGTTTGTGTCATTGGACGAACATTGATGTCATTTTCGTCCTCCCTAGGCTTATTCTTGTCCAATTAGGGTTTTTAACCAATCTTGTGCATCCAATAAGTTCATTTGTGTCATTGGATGAACATTTAGGTCATTTTCGTCCTCCCAAGGCTTATTCTTGTCCAATTAGGGTTTCTAACCAATCTTGTGCATCCAATAGGTGTGTTTGTGTCATTGGATGAACATTTAGTTTATTTTCGTCCTCCCTTGGCTTATTCTTGTCCAATTAGGGTTTTTAACCAATCTTGTGCATCCAATAAGTTCATTTGTGTCATTGGATGAACATTTAGGTCATTTTCATCCTCCCTAGGCTTATTCTTGTCCAATTAGGGTTTTTAACCAATCTTGTGCATCCAATAGGTGTGTTTGTGTCATTGGATGAACATTTAGGTCATTTTCGTCCTCCCTATGCTTATTCTTGTCCAATTAGGGTTTTTAACCAATCTTGGGCATCCAATAGGTGTGTTTGTGTCATTGGATGAACATTTAGGTCATTTTCGTCCTCCCTAGGCTTATTCTTGTCCAATTAGGGTTTCTAAACAATCTTGTGCATCCAATAGGTGTGTTTGTGTCATTGGATGAACATTTAGGTCATTTTCGTCCTCCCTAGGCTTATTCTTGTTCCAATTAGGGTTTCTAACCAATCTTGTGCATCCAATAGGTGTGTTTGTGTCATTGGATGAACATTTAGGTCATTTTCGTCCTCCCTAGGCTTATTCTTGTTCCAATTAGGGTTTTTAACCAATCTTGTGCATCCAATATGTTCATTTGTGTCATTGGATGAACATTTAGGTCATTTTCGTCCTCCCTAGGCTTATTCTTGTCCAATTAGGGTTTCTAACCAATCTTGTGCATCCAATAGGTGTGTTTGTGTCATTGGATGAACATTTAGGTCATTTTCGTCCTCCCTAGGCTTATTCTTGTCCAATTAGGGTTTCTAAACAATCTTGTGCATCCAATAGGTGTGTTTGTGTCATTGAATGAACATTTAGGTCATTTTCGTCCTCCCTAAGCTTATTCTTGTCCAATTAGGGTTTCTAAACAATCTTGTGCATCCAATAGGTGTGTTTGTGTCATTGGATGAACATTTAGGTCATTTTCGTCCTCCCTAGGCTTATTCTTGTCCAATTAGGGTTTCTAAACAATCTTGTGCATCCAATAGGTGTGTTTGTGTCATTGGATGGACATTTAGGTCATTTTCGTCCTCCCTAGGCTTATTCTTGTCCAATTAGGGTTTTTAACCAATCTTGTGCATCCAATAAGTTCATTTGTGTCATTGGGTGAACATTTAGGTCATTTTCGTCCTCCCTAGGCTTATTCTTGTCCAATTAGGGTTTCTAACCAATCTTGTGCATCCAATAGGTGTGTTTAGTCATTTGATGAACATTTAGGGTATTTTCGTCCTCCCTAGGCTTATTCTTGTCCAATTAGGGTTTTTAACCAATCTTGTGCATCCAATAAGTTCATTTGTGTCATTGGATTAACATTTAGGTCATTTTCGTCCTCCCTAGGCTTATTCTTGTCCAATTAGGGTTTCTAACAAATCTTGTGCATCCAATAGGTGTGTTTGTGTCATTGGATGAACATTTAGGTTATTTTCGTCCTCCCTAGTCTTATTCTTGTCCAATTAGGGTTTTAAGCAATCTTGTGCATCCAATAAGTTCATTTGTGTCATTGGATGAATATTTAGGTCATTTTCATCCTCCCTATGCTTATTCTTGTCCAATTAGGGTTTCTAACCAATCTTGTGCATCCAATAGGTGTGTTTGTGTCATTGGATGAACATTTAGGTCATTTTCGTCCTCCCTAGGCTTATTCTTGTCCAATTAGGGTTTTTAACCAGTCTTGTGCATCCAATAAGTTCATTTGTGTCATTGGATGAACATTTAGGTCATTTTCGTCCTTCCTAGGCTTATTCTTGTCCAATTAGGGTTTCTAACCAATCTTGTGCATCCAATAGGTGTGTTTGTGTCATTGGATGAACATTTAGGTCATTTTCGTCCTCCCTAGGCTTATTCTTGTCCAATTAGGGTTTTTAACCAATCTTGTGCATCCAATAAGTTCATTTGTGTCATTGGAGTAACATTTAGGTCATTTTCGTCCTCCCTAGGCTTATTCTTGTCCAATTAGGGTTTTTAACCAATCTTGTGCATCCAATAGGTGTGTTTGTGTCATTGGATGATCAATTAGGTCATTTTCGTCCTCCCTAGGCTTATTCTTAAGGGTTTTTAACCAATCTTGTGCATCCAATAAGTTGAGTTGTGTCATTGGATTAACATTTAGGTCATTTTCGTCCTCCCTAGGCTTATTCTTGTCCAATTAGGGTTTTTAACCAATCTTGTGCATCCAATAGGTGTGTTTATGTCATTGGATGATCGATTAGGTCATTTTCGTCCTCCCTAGGCATATTCTTGTCCAATTAGGGTTTTTAACCAATCTTGTGCATCCAATAGGTGTGTTTGTGTCATTGGATGATCAATTAGGTCATTTTCGTCCTCCCTAGGCTTATTCTTGTCCAATTAGGGTTTTTAACCAATCTTGTGCATCCAATAGGTGTGTTTGTGTCATTGGATGATCAATTAGGTCATTTTTCGTCCTCCCTAAGCTTATTCTTGTCCAATTAGGGTTTTTAACCAATCTTATGCATCCAATAGGTGTGTTTGTGTCATTGGATGATCAATTAGGTCATTTTCGTCCTCCCTAGGCTTATTCTTGTCCAATTAGGGTTTTTAACCAATCTTGTGCATCCAATAGGTGTGTTTGTGTCATTGGATGATCAATTAGGTC
Organism: Cicer pinnatifidum; assembly: GCA_037974775.1. NCBI lineage: Eukaryota > Viridiplantae > Streptophyta > Magnoliopsida > Fabales > Fabaceae > Cicer > Cicer pinnatifidum. The sequence continues at coordinate 259,815 of JBBPBR010000482.1, read as the reverse complement.
ATTTTCGTCCTCCCTAGGCTTATTCTTGTCCAATTAGGGTTTTTAACCAATCTTGTGCATCCAATAGGTGTGTTTGTGTCATTGGATGATCAATTAGGTCATTTTCGTCCTTTCTATGCTTATTTTTGTCCAATTAGGGTTTTTAAGCAATCTTGTGCATCCAATAAGTTCATTTGTGTCATTGGATGATCAATTAGGTCATTTTCGTCCTCCCTAGGCATATTCTTGTCCAACTAGGGTTTCTAACCAATCTTGTGCTTCCAATAGATGTGTTTGTGTCATTGGATGATCAATTAGGTCATTTTCGTCCTCCCTAGGCTTATTCTTGTCCAATTAGGGTTTTTAACCAATCTTGTGCATCCAATAGGTGTGTTTGTGTCATTGGATGATCAATTAGGTCATTTTCGTCCTCCCTAGGCTTATTCTTGTCCAATTAGGGTTTTTAACCAATCTTGTGCATCCAATAGGTGTGTTTGTGTCATTGGATGATCAATTAGGTCATTTTCGTCCTCCCTAGGCTTATTCTTGTCCAATTAGGGTTTTTAACCAATCTTGTGCATCCAATAACTTTGTTTGTGTCATTGAATTAATATTTTGGTCATTTTCGTCCTCCCTAGGCATGTTCTTGTCCAACTAGGGTTTTTAACCAATCTTGTGCATCCAATTGGTGTGTTTGTGTCATTGGATGATCAATTAGGTCATTTTCGTCCTCCCTAGGCTTATTCTTGTCCAATTAGGGTTTTTAACCAATCTTGTGCATCCAATAGGTGTGTTTGTGTCATTGGATGATCAATTAGGTCATTTTCGTCCTCCCTAGGCTTATTCTTGTCCAATTAAGCTTTTTAACCAATCTTGTGCATCCAATAGGTGTGTTTGTGTCATTGGATGATCAATTAGGTCATTTTCGTCCTCCCTAGGCATATTCTTATCCAATTAGGGTTTTTAACCAATCTTGTGCATCCAATAGGTGTGTTTGTGTCATTGGATGATCAATTAGGTCATTTTCGTCCTTTCTATGCTTATTCTTGTCCAATTAGGGTTTTTAACCAATCTTGTGCATCCAATAAGTTCATTTGTGTCATTGGATGATCAATTAGGTCATTTTCGTCCTCCCTAGGCATATTCTTGTCCAACTAGGGTTTTTAACCAATCTTGTGCTTCCAATAGGTGTGTTTGTGTCATTGGATGATCAATTAGGTCATTTTCATCCTACCTAGACTTATTCTTTTCAAATTAGGGTTTTTAATCAATCTTGTGCATGCAATAGGTGTGTTTGTGTCATTGGATGATCAATTAGGTCATTTTCGTCCTCCCTAGGCTTATTCTTGTCCAATTAGGGTTTTTAACCAATCTTGTGCATCCAATAGGTGTGTTTGTGTCATTGGATGATCAATTAGGTCATTTTCGTCCTCCCTAGGCATATTCTTGTCCAATTAGGGTTTTTAACCAATCTTGTCCATCCAATAGGTGTGTTTGGGTCATTGGATGATCAATTAGGTCATTTTCGTCCTCCCTAGGCTTATTCTTGTCCAATTAGGGTTTTTAACTAATCTTGTGCATCTAATAGGTGTGTATGTGTCATTGGATGATCAATTAGGTCATTTTCGTCCTCCCTAGGCTTATTCTTGTCCAATTAGGGTTTTTAACCAATCTTGTGCATCCAATAGGTGTGTTTGTGTCATTGGATGATCAATTAGGTCATTTTCGTCCTCCCTAGGCTTATTCTTGTCCAATTAGGGTTTTTAACCAATCTTGTGCATCGAATAAGTTGAGTTGTGTCATTGGATTAACATTTAGGTCATTTTCGTTCTCCCTAGGCTTATTCTTGTCCAATTAGGGTTTTTAACCAATCTTGTGCATCCAATAAGTTCATTTGTGTTATTGGATTAACATTTAGGTCATATTCGTCCTCCCTAGGCATATTCTTGTGCAATTAGGGTTTTTAACCAATCTTGTGCATCCAATAGGTGTGTTTGTGTCATTGGATGATCAATTAGGTCATTTTCGTCCTCCCTAGGCTTATTCTTGTCCAATTAGGGTTTTTAACCAATCTTGTGCATCCAATAGGTGTGTTTGTGTCATTGGATGATCAATTAGGTCATTTTCGTCCTCCCTAGGCTTATTCTTGCCCAATTAGGGTTTTTAACCAATCTTGTGCATCCAATAGGTGTGTTTGTGTCATTGGATGAACATTTAGGTCATTTTCGTCCTCCCTAGGCTTATTCTTGTCCAATTAGGGTTTTTAACCAATCTTGTGCATCCAATAAGTTCCTTTGTGTCATTGGTTTAACATTTAGGTCATTTTCGTCCTCCCTAGGCTTATTCTTGTCCAATTAGGGTTTTTAACCAATCTTGTGCATCCAATAAGTTCATTTGTGTCATTGGATTAACATTTAGGTCATTTTCGTCCTCCCTAGGCTTATTCTTGTCCAATTAGGGTTTCTAACCAATCTTGTGCACCCAATAGGTGTGTTTGTGACATTGGATGACCATTTAGGTCATTTTCGTCCTCCCTAGGCTTATTCTTGTCCCATTAGGGTTTTTAACCAATCTTGTGCATCCAATAAGTTCATTTGTGTCATTGGATGAACATTTAGGTCATTTTCGTCCTCCCAAGGCTTATTCTTGTCCAATTAGGGTTTCTAACCAATCTTGTGCATCCAATAGGTGTGTTTGTGTCATTGGATGAACATTTAGGTCATTTTCGTCCTCCCTAGTCTTATTCTTGTCCAATTAGGGTTTTAAGCAATCTTGTGCATCCAATTGGTGTGTTTATGTCATTGGATGAACATTTAGGTCATTTTCGTCCTCCCTAGTCTTATTCTTGTCCAATTAGGGTTTTAAGCAATCTTGTGCATCCAATAAGTTCATTTGTGTCATTGGATGAATATTTAGGTCATTTTCGTCCTCCCTAGGCTTATTCTTGTGCAATTAGGGTTTCTAGCCAATCTGGTGCATCCAATAGGTGTGTTTGTAACATTGGATGAACATTTAGGTCATTTTCGTCCTCCCTAGGCTTATTCTTGTCCAATTAGGGTTTCTAAACAATCTTGTGCATCCAATAGGTGTGTTTGTGTCATTGGATGAACATTTAGGTCACTTTCGTCCTCCCTAAGCTTATTCTTGTCCAATTAGGGTTTTAAGCAATCTTGTGCATCCAATAAGTTCATTTGTGTCATTGGATTAACATTTAGGTCATTTTCGTCCTCCCTAGGCTTATTCTTGTCAAATTAGGGTTTTTAACCAATCATGTGCATCAAATAAGTTCATATGTGTCATTGGATGAACAATTAGGTCATTTTCGTCCACCCTAGGCTTATTCTTGTCCAATTAGGGTTTCTAACCAATCTTGTGAATCCAATAGGTGTGTTTGTGTCATTGGATGAACATTTAGGTCATTTTCGTCCTCCCTAGTCTTATTCTTGTCCAATTAGGGTTTTAAGCAATCTTGTGCATCCAATAAGTTCATTTGTGTCATTGGATGAATATTTAGGTCATTTTCATCCTCCCTATGCTTATTCTTGTCCAATTAGGGTTTCTAACCAATCTTGTGCATCCAATAGGTGTGTTTGTGTCATTGGATGAACATTTAGGGCTTTTTCGTCCTCCATAGTCTTATTCTTGTCCAATTAGGGTTTTAAGCAATCTTGTGCATCCAATAAGTTCATTTGTGTCATTGGATGAATATTTAGGTCATTTTTGTTCTCCCTAAGCTTATTCTTGTCCAATTAGGGTTTCTAAACAATCTTGTGCATCCAATAGGTGTGTTTGTTTCATTGGATGAACATTTAGGTCACTTTCATCCTCCCTAGGCTTATTCTTGTCCAATTAGGGTTTTAAGCAATCTTGTGCATCCAATAAGTTCATTTGTGTCATTGGATTAACATTTAGGTCATTTTCGTCCTCCCTAGGGTTATTCTTGTCAAATTAGGGTTTTTAACCAATCATGTGCATCCAATAAGTTCATTTGTGTCATTGGATGAACAATTAGGTCATTTTCGTCCACCCTAGGCTTATTCATGTCCAATTAGGGTTTCTAACCAATCTTGTGAATCCAATAGGTGTGTTTGTGTCATTGGATGAACATTTAGGTCATTTTCTTCCTCCCTAGTCTTGGTCTTGTCCAATTAGGATTTTAAGCAATCTTGTGCATCCAATAAGTTCATTTGTGTCATTGGATGAATATTTAGGTCATTTTCGTCCTCCCTAGGCTTATTCTTGTGCAATTAGGGTTTCTAACCAATCTGGTGCATCCAATAGGTGTGTTTGTGTCATTGGATGAACATTTAGGTCATTTTCGTCCTCCCTAGGCTTATTGTTGTCCAATTAGGGTTTCTAACCAATCTTGTGCATCCAATAGGTGTGTTTGTGTCATTGGATGAACATTTAGGTCATTTTCGTCCTCCCTAGTCTTATTCTTGTCCTATTAGGGTTTTTAACCAATCTTGTGCATCCAATAAGTTCATTTCTGTCATTGGATGAACATTTAGGTCATTTTCGTCCTCCCTAGGCTTATTCTTGTGCAATTAGGGTTTATAACCAATCTTGTGCATCCAATTGGTGTGTTTGTGTCATTGGATGAACATTTAGGTCATTTTCGTCCTCCCTAGTCTTATTCATGTCCAATTAGGGTTTTAAGCAATCTTGTGCATCCAATAAGTTCATTTGTGTCATTGGATGAATATTTAGGTCATTTTCATCCTCCCTAGGCTTATTCTTGTCCAATTAGGGTTTCTAACCAATCTTGTGCATCCAATAGGTGTGTTTGTGTCATTGGATGGACATTTAGGTCATTTTCGTCCTCCCTATGCTTATTCTTGTCCAATTAGGATTTTAACCAATCTTGTGCATCCAATAGGTGTGTTTAGGCATTTGACGAACATTTAGGTTATTTTCGTCCTCCCTAGGCTTATTCTTGTCCAATTAGGGTTTTTAACCAATCTTGTGCATCCAATAAGTTCATTTGTGTCATTGGATTAACATTTAGGTCATTTTCGTCCTCCCTAGGCTTATTCTTCTGCAATTAGGGTTTTTAACCAATCTTGTGCATCCAATAAGTTCGTTTGTGTCATTTGATTAACATTTAGGTCATTTTTGTCCTCCCTAGGCTTATTCTTGTCAAATTAGGGTTTTTAACAAATCTTGTGCATCCAAGAAGTTCATTTGAGTCATTGGATTCACATTTAGGTCATTTTCGTCCTATGTAGCCTTATTTATGTTCAATTAGGGTTTTTAACCAATCTTGTGCATCCAATAAGTTCATTTGTGTCATTGGATTAACATTTAGGTCATTTTCGTCCTCCCTAGGCTTATTCTTGTCCAATTAGGGTTTTTAACCAATCTTGTGCATCCAATAGGTGTGTTTGTGTCATTGGATGAACATTTAGGTCATTTTCGTCCTCCCTAGGCTTATTCTTGTCCAATTAGGGTTTCTAACCAATCTTGTGCATCCAATAGGTGTGTTTGTGTCATTGGATGAACATTTAGGTCATTTTCGTCCTCCCTAGGCTTATTCTTGTCCAATTACGGTTTCTAAACAATCTTGTGTATCCAATATGTGTGTTTGTGTCATTGGATGAACATTTAGGTCATTTTCGTCCTCCCTAGGCTTATTCTTGTCCAATTAGGGTTTTTAACCAATCTTGTGCATCCAATAAGTTCATTTGTGTCATTGGATGAACATTTAGATCATTTTCGTCCTCCCTAGGCTTATTCTTGTCCAATTAGGGTTTTTAACCAATCTTGTGCATCCAATAAGTTCATTTGTGTCATAGGATTAACATTTAGGTCATTTTCGTCCTTCCTAGGCTTATTCTTGTCCAATTAGGGTTTCTAACCAATCTTGTGCATCCAATAGGTGTGTTTGTGTCATTGGATGAACATTTAGGTCATTTTCGTCCTCCCTAGGCTTATTCTTGTCCAATTAGGGTTTTTAACCAATCTTGTGCATCCAATAAGTTCATTTGTGTCATTGGGTGAACATTTAGGTCATTTTCGTCCTCCCTAGGCTTATTCTTGTCCAATTAGGGTTTTTAACCAATCTTGTGCATCCAACAGGTGTGTTTGTGTCATTGGATGAACATTTAGGTCATTTTCGTCCTCCCTAGGCTTATTCTTGTCCAATTAGGGTTTTTAACCAATCTTGTGCATCCAATAAGTTCATTTGTGTCATTGGGTGAACATTTGTGTCATTTTCGTCCTCCCAAGGCTTATTCTTGTCCAATTAGGGTTTCTAACCAATCTTGTGCATCCAATAGGTGTGTTTAGTCATTTGATGAACATTTAGGTCATTTTCGTCCTCCCTAGGCTTATTCTTGTCCAATTAGTGTTTTTAACCAATCTTCTGCATCCAATAGGTGTGTTTGTGTCATTGGGTGAACATTTAGGTCATTTTCGTCCTTCCTAGGCTTATTCTTGTCCAATTAGGGTTTCTAACCAATCTTGTGCATCCAATAGGTGTGTTTGTGTCATTGGATGAACATTTAGGTCATTTTCGTCCTCCCTAGGCTTATTCTTGTCCAATTAGGGTTTTTAACCAATCTTGTGCATCCAATAAGTTCATTTGTGTCATTGGGTGAACATTTAGGTCATTTTCGTCCTCCCTAGGCTTATTCTTGTCCAATTAGGGTTTTTAACCAATCTTGTGCATCCAATAGGTGTGTTTATTCATTTGATGAACATTTAGGTCATTTTCGTCCTCCCTAGGCTTATTCTTGTCCAATTAGGGTTTCTAAACAATCTTGTGCATCCAATAGGTGTGTTTGTGTCATTCGATGAACATTTAGGTCATTTTCGTCCTTCCTAGGCTTATTCTTGTCCAATTAGGGTTTCTAACCAATCTTGTGCATCCAATAGGTGTGTTTGTGTCATTGGATGAACATTTAGGTCATTTTCGTCCTCCCTAGGCTTATTTTTGTCCAATTAGGGTTTTAAGCAATCTTGTGCATCCAATAAGTTCATTTGTGTCATTGGATGAATATTTAGGTCATTTTCATCCTCCCTAGGCTTATTCTTGTCCAATTAGGGTTTCTAACCAATCTTGTGCATCCAATAGGTGTGTTTGTGTCATTGGATGAACATTTAGGTCATTTTCATCCTCCCTAGTCTTATTCTTGTCCAATTAGGGTTTTAACCAATCTTGTGCATCCAATAAGTTCATTTGTGTCATTGGATGAATATTTAGGTCATTTTCGTCCTCCCTAGGCATATTCTTGTCCAATTAGGGTTTCTAACAAATCTTGTGCATCCAATAGGTGTGTTTGTGTCATTGGATGAACTTTTAGGTCATTTTCGTCCTCCCTAGTCTTATTCTTGTCAAATTAGGGTTTTAAGCAATCTTGTGCGTCCAATAAGTTCATTTGTGTCATTGGATTAACATTTAGGTCATTTTCGTCCTCCCTAGGCTTATTCTTGTCCAATTAGGGTTTCTAACCAATCTTGTGCATCCAATAGGTGTGTTTGTGTCATTGGATGAACATTTAGGTCATTTTCGTCCTCCCTAGGCTTATTCTTGTCCAATTAGGGTTTTTAACCAATCTTGTGCATCCAATAAGTTCATTTGTGTCATTGGATGAACATTTAGGTCATTTTCATCCTCCCTAGGCTTATTCCTGTCCAATTAGGGTTTTTAACCAAGCTTGTGCATCCAATAAGTTCATTTGTGTCATTGGATTAACAATTAGGTCATTTTTGTACTCCCTAGGCTTATTCCTTTCCAATTAGGGTTTTTAACCAATCTTGTGCATCCAATAGGTGTGTTTGTGTCATTGGATGAACATTTAGGTCATTTTCGTCCTCCCTAGGCTTATTCTTGTCCAATTAGGGTTTCTAACCAATCTTGTGCATCCAATAGGTGTGTTTGTGTCATTGGATGAACATTGAGGTCATTTTCGTCCTCCCTAGGCTTATTCTTGTCCAATTAGGGTTTTTAACCAATCTTGTGCATCCAATAGGTGTGTTTGTGTCATTGGATGAACATTTAGGTCATTTTCGTCCTCCCTAGGCTTATTCTTGTCCAATTAGGGTTTCTAACCAATCTTGTCCTTCCAATAGGTGTGTTTGTGTCATTGGATGAACATTTAGGTCATTTTCGTCCTCCCTAGGCTTATTCTTGTCCAATTAGGGTTTTAAGCAATCTTGTGCATCCAATAAGTTCATTTGTGTCATTGGATGAATATTTAGGTCATTTTCGTCCTCCCTAGGCTTATTCTTGTCAAATTAGGGTTTTTAACCAATCATGTGCATCCAATAAGTTCATTTGTGTCATTGGATGAACAATAAAGTCATTTTCGTCCACCCTAGGCTTATTCATGTCCAATTAGGGTTTCTAACCAATCTTGTGAATCCAATAGGTGTGTTTGTGTCATTGGATGAACATTTAGGTCATTTTCGTCCTCCCTAGTCTTATTCTTGTCCAATTAGGGTTTTAAGCAATCTTGTGCATCCAATAAGTTCATTTGTGTCATTGGATGAATATTTAGGTCATTTTCGTCCTCCCTATGCTTATTCTTGTCCAATTAGGGTTTTTAACCAATCTTGTGCATCCAATAGGTGTGTTTGTGTCATTGGATGAACATTTAGGTCATTTTCGTCCTCCCTAGGCTTATTCGTGTCGAATTAGGGTTTCTAAACAATCTTGTGCATCCAATATGTTCATTTGTTTCATTGGATTAACGTTTAGGTCATTTTCGTCCTCCATAGGCTTATTCTTGTCCAATTATGGTTTCTAACCAATCTTGGGCATCCAATAGGTGTGTTTGTGTCATTGGATTAACAATTAGGTCATTTTCGTCCTCCCTAGGCTTATTCTTGTCCAATCAGGGTTTTTAACCAATCTTGTGCATCCAATAAGTTCAATTGTGTCATTGGATGAACATTTAGGTCATTTTCGTCCTCCCTAGGCTTATTCTTGTCCAATTAGGGTTTTTAACCAATCTTGTGCATCCAATATGTTCGTTTGTGTCATTGGATGAACATTTAGGTCATTTTCGTCCTCCCTAGGCTTATTCTTGTCCAATTAGGGTTTCTAAACAATCTTGTGCATCCAATAGGTGTGTTTGTGTCATTGGATGAACATTTAGGTCACTTTCTTCCTCCCTAAGCTTATTCTTGTCCAATTAGGGTTTTAAGCAATCTTGTGCATCCAATAAGTTCATTTGTGTCATTGGATTAATATTTAAGTCATTTTCGTCCTCCCTAAGCTTATTCTTGTCAAATTAGGGTTTTTAACGAATCATGTGCATCCAATAAGTTCATTTGTGTCATTGGATGAACAATTAGGTCATTTTCGTCCACCCTAGGCTTATTCTTGTCCAATTAGGGTTTCTAACCAATCTTGTGAATCCAATAGGTGTGTTTGTGTCATTGGATGAACATTTAGGTCATTTTCGTCCTCCCTAGGCTTATTCTTGTCCAATTAGGGTTTCTAAACAATCTTGTGCATCCAATAGGTGTGTTTGTGTCATTGGATGAACATTTAGGTCACTTTCTTCCTCCCTAAGCTTATTCTTGTCCAATTAGGGTTTTAAGCAATCTTGTGCATCCAATAAGTTCATTTGTGTCATTGGATTAACATTTAGGTCATTTTCGTCCTCCCTAGGCTTATTCTTGTCAAATTAGGGTTTTTAACGAATCATGTGCATCCAATAAGTTCATTTGTGTCATTGGATGAACAATTAGGTCATTTTCGTCCACCCTAGGCTTATTCTTGTCCAATTAGGGTTTCTAACCAATCTTGTGAATCCAATAGGTGTGTTTGTGTCATTGGATGAACATTTAGGTCATTTTCGTCCTCCCTAGGCTTATTCTTGTCCAATTAGGGTTTCTAAACAATCTTGTGCATCCAATAGGTGTGTTTGTGTCATTGGATGAACATTTAGGTCACTTTCGTCCTCCCTAAGCTTATTCTTGTCCAATTAGGGTTTTAAGCAATCTTGTGCATCCAATAAGTTCATTTGTGTCATTGGATTAACATTTAGGTCATTTTCGTCCTCCCTAGGCTTATTCTTGTCAAATTAGGGTTTTTAACCAATCATGTGCATCCAATGAGTTCATTTGTGTCATTGGATGAACAATTGGGTCATTTTCGTCCACCCTAGGCTTATTCTTGTCCAATTAGGGTTTCTAACCAATCTTGTGAATCCAATAGGTGTGTTTGTGTCATTGGATGAACATTTAGGTCATTTTCGTCCTCCCTAGTCTTATTCTTGTCCAATTAGGGTTTTAAGCAATCTTGTGCATCCAATAAGTTCATTTGTGTCATTGGATGAATATTTAGGTCATTTTCATCCTCCCTAGGCATATTGTTGTCCAATTAGGGTTTCTAACCAATCTTGTGCATCCAATAGGTGTGTTTGTGTCATTGGATGAACATTTAGGTCATTTTCGTCCTCCCTAGTCTTATTCTTGTCCAATTAGGGTTTTAAGCAATCTTGTGCATCCAATAAGTTCATTTGGGTCATTGGATGAACATTTAGGTTATTTTCGTCCTCCCTAGGCTTAGTTTTGTGCAATTAGGGTTTTTAACCAATCTTGTGCATCCAATAGGTGTGTTTGTGTCATTAGATGAACATTTAGGTCATTTTCATCCTCCCTAGGCTTATTGTTGTCCAATTAGGGTTTCTAACCAATCTTGTGCATCCAATAGGTGTGTTTGTGTCATTGGATGAACATTTAGGTCATTTTCGTTCTCCATAGGCTTATTCTTGTCCAATTAGGGTTTTTAACCAATCTTGTGCATCCAATAAGTTCATTTGTGTCATTGGATGAACATTTAGGTCATTTTCGTCCACCCTAGGCTTATTCTTGTCCAATTAGGGTTTTTAACCAATCTTGTGCATCCAATAAGTTCATTTGTGTCATTGGATGAACATTTAGGTCATTTTCGTCCTCCCAAGGCTTATTCTTGTCCAATTAGCGTTTTTAACCAATCTTGTGCATCCAATAAGTTAATTTGTGTCATTGGATGAACATTTAGGTCATTTTCGTCCTCCCTAGGCTTATTCTTGTCCAATTAGGGTTTTTAAGCAATCTTGTGCATCAAATAAGTTCATTTGTGTCATTGGATGAACATTTAGGTCATTTTCGTCCTCCCTAGGCTTATTCTTGTCGAATTAGGGTTTTTAACCAATCATTTGCATCCAATAAGTTCATTTGTGTCATTGGATGAACATTTAGGTCATTTTCGTCCACCCTAGCCTTATTCTTGTCCAATAAGGGTTTTTAAGCAATCTTGTGCATCCAATAGGTGTGTTTGTGTCATTGGATGAACATTTAGGTCATTTTCGTCCTCCCTAGGCTTATTCTTGTCCAATTAGGGTTTCTAACCAATCTTGTGCATCCAATAGGTGTGTTTGTGTCATTGGATGAACATTTAGGTCACTTTCGTCCTCCCTAGTCTTATTCTTGTCCAATTAGGGTTTTAAGCAATCTTGTGCATCCAATAAGTTCATTTGTGTCATTGGATGAATATTTAGGTCATTTTCATTCTCCCTAGGCTTATTCTTGTCCAATTAGGGTTTCTAACCAATCTTGTGCATCCAATAGGTGTGTTTAGTCATTTGATGAACATTTTGGTTATTTTCGTCCTCCCTAGGCTTATTCTTGTCCAATTAGGGTTTTTAACCAATCTTGTGCATCCAATAACTTCATGTGTGTCATTGGATTAACATTTAGGTCATTTTCGTCCTTCCTAGGCTTATTCTTGTCCAATTAGGGTTTCTAACCAATCTTGTGCATCCAATAGGTGTGTTTGTGTCATTGGATGAACATTTAGGTCATTTTCGTCCTCCCTAGGCTTATTCTTGTCCAATTAGGGTTTCTAAACAATCTTGTGCATCCAATAGGTGTGTTTGTGTCATTGGATGAACATTTAGGTCACTTTCGTCCTCCCTAAGCTTATTCTTGTCCAATTAGGGTTTTAAGCAATCTTGTGCATCCAATAAGTTCATTTGTGTCATTGGATTAACATTTAGGTCATTTTCGTCCTCCCTAGGCTTATTCTTGTCAAATTAGGGTTTTTAACCAATCATGTGCATCCAATAAGTTCATATGTGTCATTGGATGAACAATTAGGTCATTTTCGTCCACCCTAGGCTTATTCTTGTCCAATTAGGGTTTCTAACCAATCTTGTGAATCCAATAGGTGTGTTTGTGTCATTGGATGAACATTTAGGTCATTTTCGTCCTCCCTAGTCTTATTCTTGTCCAATTAGGGTTTTAAGCAATCTTGTGCATCCAATAAGTTCATTTGTGTCATTGGATGAATATTTAGGTCATTTTCATCCTCCCTATGCTTATTCTTGTCCAATTAGGGTTTCTAACCAATCTTGTGCATCCAATAGGTGTGTTTGTGTCATTGGATGAACATTTAGGGCATTTTCGTCCTCCATAGTCTTATTCTTGTCCAATTAGGGTTTTAAGCAATCTTGTGCATCCAATAAGTTCATTTGTGTCATTGGATGAATATTTAGGTCATTTTCGTTCTCCCTAAGCTTATTCTTGTCCAATTAGGGTTTCTAAACAATCTTGTGCATCCAATAGGTGTGTTTGTTTCATTGGATGAACATTTAGGTCACTTTCATCCTCCCTAGGCTTATTCTGGTCCAATTAGGGTTTTAAGCAATCTTGTGCATCCAATAAGTTCATTTGTGTCATTGGATTAACATTTAGGTCATTTTCGTCCTCCCTAGGGTTATTCTTGTCAAATTAGGGTTTTTAACCAATCATGTGCATCCAATAAGTTCATTTGTGTCATTGGATGAACAATTAGGTCATTTTCGTCCACCCTAGGCTTATTCATGTCCAATTAGGGTTTCTAACCAATCTTGTGAATCCAATAGGTGTGTTTGTGTCATTGGATGAACATTTAGGTCATTTTCTTCCTCCCTAGTCTTATTCTTGTCCAATTAGGATTTTAAGCAATCTTGTGCATCCAATAAGTTCATTTGTGTCATTGGATGAATATTTAGGTCATTTTCGTCCTCCCTAGGCTTATTCTTGTGCAATTAGGGTTTCTAACCAATCTGGTGCATCCAATAGGTGTGTTTGTGTCATTGGATGAACATTTAGGTCATTTTCGTCCTCCCTAGGCTTATTCTTGTCCAATTAGGGTTTCTAACCAATCTTGTGCATCCAATAGGTGTGTTTGTGTCATTGGATGAACATTTAGGTCATTTTCGTCCTCCCTAGTCTTATTCTTGTCCTATTAGAGTTTTTAACCAATCTTGTGCATCCAATAAGTTCATTTCTGTCATTGGATGAACATTTAGGTCATTTTCGTCCTCCCTAGGCTTATTCTTGTGCAATTAGGGTTTATAACCAATCTTGTGCATCCAATTGGTGTGTTTGTGTCATTGGATGAACATTTAGGTCATTTTCGTCCTCCCTAGTCTTATTCTTGTCCAATTAGGGTTTTAAGCAATCTTGTGCATCCAATAAGTTCATTTGTGTCATTGGATGAATATTTAGGTCATTTTCATCCTCCCTAGGCTTATTCTTGTCCAATTAGGGTTTCTAGCCAATCTTGTGCATCCAATAGGTGTGTTTGTGTCATTGGATGGACATTTAGGTCATTTTCGTCCTCCCTATGCTTATTCTTGTCCAATTAGGATTTTAACCAATCTTGTGCATCCAATAGGTGTGTTTAGGCATTTGACGAACATTTAGGTTATTTTCGTCCTCCCTAGGCTTATTCTTGTCCAATTAGGGTTTTTAACCAATCTTGTGCATCCAATAAGTTCATTTGTGTCATTGGATTAACATTTAGGTCATTTTCGTCCTCCCTAGGCTTATTCTTGTGCAATTAGGGTTTCTAACCAATCTTGTGCAACCAATAGGTGTGTTTGTGTCATTGGATGAACATTTAGGTCATTTTCGTCCTCCCTAGGCTTATTCTTGTCCAATTAGGGTTTTTAACCAATCTTGTGCATCCAATAAGTTCATTTGTGTCATTGGATGAACATTTAGGTCATTTTCGTCCTCCCTAGGCTTATTCTTGTCCAATTAGGGTTTCTAACCAATCTTGTGCATCCAATAAGTGCGTTTGTGTCATTGGATGAACATTTAGGTCATTTTCGTCCTCCCTAGGCTTATTCTTGTCCAATTAGGGTTTTTAACCAATCTTGTGCATCCAATAAGTTCATTTGTGTCATTGGATAAACATTTAGGTCATTTTCGTCCACCCTAGGCTTATTCTTATCCAATTAGGGTTTTTAACCAATCTTGTGCATCCAATATGTTCATTTGTGTCATTGGCTGAACATTTAGGTCATTTTCGTCCTCCCAAGGCTTATTCTTGTCCAATTAGGGTTTTTAACCAATCTTGTGCATCCAATAAGTTCATTTGTGTCATTGGATGAACATTTAGGTCATTTTCGTCCTCCCTAGGCTTATTCTTGTCCAATTAGGGTTTTTAAGCAATCTTGTGAATCCAATAAGTTCATTTGTTTCATATGAAGAACATTTAGGTCATTTTCTTCCTCCCTAGGCTTCTTCTTGTTCAATTAGGGTTTCTAACCAATCTTGTGCATCCAATAGGTGTGTTTGTGTCATTGGATGAACATTTAGGTCATTTTCGTCCTCCCTAGTCTTATTCTTGTCCAATTAGGGTTTTAAGCAATCTTGTGCATCCAATAAGTTCATTTGTGTCATTGGATGAACATTTAGGTTATTTTCGTCCTCACTAGGCTTAGTTTTGTGCAATTCGGGTTTTTAACCAATCTTGTGCATCCAATAGGTGTGTTTGTGTCATTAGACGAACATTTAGGTCATTTTCATCCTCCCTAGGCTTAATGTTGTCCAATTAGGGTTTCTAACCAATCTTGTGCATCCAATAGGTGTATTTGTGTCATTGGATGAAAATTTAGGTCATTTTCATCTTCCCTAGGCTTATTCTTGTCTAATTAGGGTTTTTAAGCAATCTTGTGCATCCAATAAGTTCATTTGTGTCATTGGATGAACATTTAGGTCATTTTCGTCCTCCCTAGGGTTATTCTTGTCCAATTAGGGTTTTTAACCAATCTTGTGCATCCAATAGGTGTGTTTGTGTCATTAGATGAACATTTAGGTCATTTTCGTCCTCCCTAGGCTTATTCTTGTCCAATTAGGGTTTTTAACCAATCTTGTGCATCCAATAAGTTCATTTGTGTCATTGGATAAACATTTAGGTCATTTTCGTCCTCCCTAGTCTTATTCTTGTCCAATTAGGGTTTTTAGCCAACCTTGTGCATCCAATAAGTTCATTTGTGTCATTGGTGGAACATTTAGGTCATTTACGTCCTCCCTAGTCTTATTCTTGTCCAATTAGGGTTTTTATGCAATCTTGTGCATCCAATAGGTGTGTTTGTGTCATTGGAGGAACATTTAGGTCATTTTCGTCCTTCCTAGTCTTATTCTTGTCGAATTAGGGTTTTTATGCAATCTTGTGCATCCAATAGGTGTGTTTGTGTCATTGGAGGAACATTTAGGTCATTTTCGTCCTCCCTAGTCTTATTCTTGTCCAATTAGGGTTTTTATACAATCTTGTGCATCCAATAGGTGTGTTTGTGTCATTGGATGAACATTTAGGTCATTTTCGTCCTTCCTAGGCTTATTCTTGTCCAATTAGGGTTTTTAACCAATCTTGTGCATCCAATAAGTTCATTTGTGTCATTGGATGAACATTTAGGTCATTTTCGTCCACCCTAGGCTTATTCTTGTCCAATTAGGGTTTTTAACCAATCTTGTCCATCCAATAAGTTCATTTGTGTCATTGGATGAACATTTAGGTCATTTTCGTCCTCCCAAGGCTTATTCTTGTCCAATTAGGGTTTTTAACCAATCTTGTGCATCCAATAAGTTCATTTGTGTCATTGGATGAACATTTAGGTCATTTTCGTCTTCCCAAGGCTTATTCTTGTCCAATTAGGGTTTTTAACCAATCTTGTGCATCCAATAAGTTCATTTGTGTAGTTGGATGAACGTTTAGGTCATTTTCGTCCTCCCTAGGCTTATTCTTGTCCAATTAGGTTTTTTAAGCAATCTTGTGCATCCAATAAGTTCATTTGTGTCATTGGATGAACATTTAGGTCATTTTCGTCCTCCCTAGTCTTATTCTTGTCCAATTAGGGTTTTAAGCAATCTTGTGCATCCAATAAGTTCATTTGTGTCATTGGATTAAGATTTAAGTCATTTTCGTCCTCCCTAGGCTTATTCTTGTTCAAATAGGGTTTCTAACCAATCTTGTGCATCCAATAGGTGTGTTTGTGTCATTGGATGAACATTTAGGTCATTTTCGTCTTCCCTAGTCTTATTTTGGTCCAATTAGGGTTTTAAGCAATCTTGTGCATCCAATAAGTTCATTTGTGTCATTGGATGAACATTTTGGTCATTTTCGTCCTCCCTAGGCTTTTTCTTGTCCAATTAGGGTTTTTAAGCAATCTTGTGCATCCAATAAGTTCATTTGTGTCATTGGATAAACATTTAGGTCATTTTCGTCCACCCTAGGCTTATTCTTGTCCAATTAGGGTTTTTAACCAATCTTGTGCATCCAATAAGTTCATTTGTGTCATTGGATGAACATTTAGGTCATTTTCGTCCTCCCAAGGTTTATTGTTGTCCAATAAGGGTTTTTAACCAATCTTGTGCATCCAATAAGTTCATTTGTGTCATTGGATGAACATTTAGGTCATTTTCGTCCTCCCTAGGCTTATTCTTGTTCAATTAGGGTTTCTAACCAATCTTGTGCATCCAATAGGTGTGTTTGTGTCATTGGATGAACATTTAGGTCATTTTCGTCCTCCCTAGGCTTATTCTTGTCCAATTAGGGTTTTTAACCAATCTTGTGCATCCAATAAGTTCATTTGTGTCATTGGATTAACATTTAGGTCATTTTCGTCCTCCCTAGTCTTATTCTTTTCCAATTAGGGTTTTAAGCAATCTTGTGCATCCAATAAGTTCATTTGTGTCATTGGATGAATATTTAGGTCATTTTCATCCTCCCTAGGCTTATTCTTGTCCAATTAGGGTTTCTAACCAATCTTGTGCATCCAATAGGTGTGTTTGTGTCATTGGATGAACATTTAGGTCATTTTCGTCCTCCCTAGTCTTATTCTTGTCCAATTAGGGTTTTAAGCAATCTTGTGCATCCAATAAGTTTATTTGTGTCATTGGATTAACATTTAGGTCATTTTCGTCCTCCCTAGGCTTATGCTTGTCCAATTATGGTTTTCAACCAATCTTGTGCATCCAATAAGTTCATTTGTGTAATTGGACGAACATTTAGGTCATTTTCGTCCTCCCTAGGCTTATTCTTGTCCAATTAGGGTTTTAAGCAATCTTGTGCATCCAATAAGTTCATTTGTGTCATTGGATGAATATTTAGGTCATTTTCATCCTCCCTAGGCTTATTCTTGTCCAATTAGGGTTTCTAACCAATCTTGTGCATCCAATAGGTGTGTTTGTGTCATTGGATGAACATTTAGTTCATTTTCGTCCTCCCTAGTCTTATTCTTGTCCAATTAGGGTTTTAAGCAATCTTGTGCATCCAATAAGTTCATTTGTGTCATTGGATGAATATTTAGGTCATTTTCATCCTCCCTAGGCTTATTCTTGTCCAATTAGGGTTTCTAACCAATCTTGTGCATCCAATAGGTGTGTTTGTGTCATTGGATGAACATTTAGGTCATTTTCGTCCTCCCTAGTCTTATTGTTGTCCAATTAGGGTTTTAAGCAATCTTGTGCATCCAATAAGTTCATTTGTGTCATTGGATGAACATTTAGGTCATTTTCGTCCTCCCTAGGCTTATTCTTGTCCAATTAGGGTTTTTAACGAATCTTGTGCATCCAATAAGTTCATGTGTGTCATTGGATTAACATTTAGGTCATTTTCGTCCTTCCTAGGCTTATTCTTGTCCAATTAGGGTTTCTAACCAATCTTGTGCATCCAATAGGTGTGTTTGTGTCATTGGATGAACATTTAGGTCATTTTCGTCCTCCCTAGGCTTATTCTTGTCCAATTAGGGTTTCTAAACAATCTTGTGCATCCAATAGGTGTGTTTGTGTCATTGGATGAACATTTAGGTCACTTTCGTCCTCCCTAGTCTTATTCTTGTCCAATTAGGGTTTTAAGCAATCTTGTGCATCCAATAAGTTCATTTGTGTCATTGGATGAATATTTAGGTCATTTTCATTCTCCCTAGGCTTATTCTTGTCCAATTAGGGTTTCTAACCAATCTTGTGCATCCAATAGGTGTGTTTAGTCATTTGATGAACATTTTGGTTATTTTCGTCCTCCCTAGGCTTATTCTTGTCCAATTAGGGTTTTTAACCAATCTTGTGCATCCAATAACTTCATGTGTGTCATTGGATTAACATTTAGGTCATTTTCGTCCTTCCTAGGCTTATTCTTGTCCAATTAGGGTTTCTAACCAATCTTGTGCATCCAATAGGTGTGTTTGTGTCATTGGATGAACATTTAGGTCATTTTCGTCCTCCCTAGGCTTATTCTTGTCCAATTAGGGTTTCTAAACAATCTTGTGCATCCAATAGGTGTGTTTGTGTCATTGGATGAACATTTAGGTCACTTTCGTCCTCCCTAAGCTTATTCTTGTCCAATTAGGGTTTTAAGCAATCTTGTGCATCCAATAAGTTCATTTGTGTCATTGGATTAACATTTAGGTCATTTTCGTCCTCCCTAGGCTTATTCTTGTCAAATTAGGGTTTTTAACCAATCATGTGCATCCAATGAGTTCATTTGTGTCATTGGATGAACAATTGGGTCATTTTCGTCCACCCTAGGCTTATTCTTGTCCAATTAGGGTTTCTAACCAATCTTGTGAATCCAATAGGTGTGTTTGTGTCATTGGATGAACATTTAGGTCATTTTCGTCCTCCCTAGTCTTATTCTTGTCCAATTAGGGTTTTAAGCAATCTTGTGCATCCAATAAGTTCATTTGTGTCATTGGATGAATATTTAGGTCATTTTCATCCTCCCTAGGCTTATTCTTGTCCAATTAGGGTTTCTAACCAATCTTGTGCATCCAATAGGTATGTTAGTGTCATTGGATGAACATTTAGGTCATTTTCGTCCTCCCTAGGCTTATTCTTGTCCAATTAGGGTTTTTAACCAATCTTGTGCATCCAATAAGTTCATTTGTGTCATTGGATGAACATTTAGGTCATTTTCGTCCTCTCAAGGCTTATTCTTGTCCAATTAGGGTTTCTAACCAATCTTGTGCATCCAATAGGTGTGTTTGTGTCATTGGATGAACATTTAGGTCATTTTCGTCCTCCCTAGTCTTATTCTTGTCCAATTAGGGTTTTAAGCAATCTTGTGCATCCAATAAGTTCATTTGTGTCATTGGATGAATATTTAGGTCATTTTCATCCTCCCTAGGCTTATTCTTGTCCAATTAGGGATTTTAACCAATCTTGTGCATCCAATAGGTGTGTTTGTGTCATTGGATGAACATTTAGGTCATTTTCGTCCTCCCTAGGCTTATTCTTGTCCAATTAGGGTTTTTAACCTATCTTGTGCATCCAATAAGTTCATTTGTGTCATTGGATGAACAATTAGGTCATTTTCGTCCTCCCAAGGCTTATTCTTGTCCAATTAGGGTTTCTAACTAATCTTGTGCATCCAATAGGTGTGTTTGTGTCATTGGATGAACATTTAGGTCATTTTCGTCCTCCCTAGTCTTATTCTTGTCCAATTAGGGTTTTAAGCAATCTTGTGCATCCAATAAGTTCATTTGTGTCATTGGATGAACATTTAGGTCATTTTCGTCATCCCTAGTCTTATTCTTGTCCAATTAGGGTTTTTAACCAATCTTGTGCATCCAATAAGTTCATTTGCGTTATTGGATGAACATTTAGGTAATTTTCTTCCTCCCTAGGCTTATTCTTGTCCAATTAGGGTTTTTAACCAATCTTGTGCATCCAATAAGTTCATTTGTGTCATTGGGTGAACATTTAGGTCATTTTCGTCCTCCCTAGGCTTATTCTTGTCCAATTAGGGTTTCTAACCAATCTTATGCATCCAATAGGTGTGTTTAGTCATTTGATGAACATTTAGGTTATTTTCGTCCTCCCTAGGCTTATTCTTTTCCAATTAGGGTTTTTAACCAATCTTGTGCATCCAATAAGTTCATTTGTGTCATTGGATTAACATTTAGGTCATTTTCGTCCTTCCTAGGCTTATTCTTGTTCAATTAGGGTTTCTAACCAATCTTGTGCATCCAATAGGTGTGTTTGTGTCATTGGATGAACATTTAGGTCATTTTCGTCCTCCCTAGGCTTATTCTTGTCCAATTAGGGTTTCTAAACAATCTTGTGCATCCAATAGGTGTGTTTGTGTCAATGGATGAACATTTAGGTCACTTTCGTCCTCCCAAAGCTTATTCTTGTCCAATTAGGGTTTTAAGCAATCTTGTGCATCCAATAAGTTCATTTGTGTCATTGGATTAACATTTAGGTCATTTTCGTCCTCCCTAGGCTTATTCTTTTCAAAGTAGGGTTTTTAACCAATCATGTGCATCCAATAAGTTCATTTGTGTCATTGGATGAACAATTAGGTCATTTTCGTCCACCCTAGGCTTATTCTTGTCCAATTAGGGTTTCTAACCAATCTTGTGAATCCAATAGGTGAGTTTGTGTCATTGGATGAACATTTAGGCCATTTTCGTCCTCCCTAGTCTTATTCTTGTCCAATTAGGGTTTTAAGCAATCTTGTGCATCCAATAAGTTCATTTGTGTCATTGGATGAATATTTAGGTCATTTTCATTCTCCCTAGGCTTATTCTTGTCCAATTAGGGTTTCTAACCAATCTTGTGCATCCAATAGGTGTGTTTGTGTCATTGGATGAACATTTAGGTCATTTTCGTCCTCCCTAGTCTTATTCTTGTCCAATTAGGGTTTTAAGCAATCTTGTGCATCCAATAAGTTCATTTGTGTCATTGGATGAATATTTAGGTCATTTTCGTCCTCCCTAAGCTTATTCTTGTCCAATTAGGGTTTCTAAACAATCTTGTGCATCCAATAGGTCCGTTTGTGTCATTGGATGAACATTTAGGTTATATTCGTCCTCCCAAGTCTTATTCTTGTCCAATTAGGGTTTTAAGCAATCTTGTGCATCCAATAAGTTCATTTGTGTCATTGGATGAATATTTAGGTCATTTTCGTCCTCCCTAAGCTTATTCTTGTCCAATTAGGGTTTCTAAACAATCTTGTGCATCCAATAGGTGTGTTTGTGTCATTGGATGAACATTTAGGTCACTTTCGTCCTCCCTAGGCTTATTCTTGTCCAATTAGGGTTTTAAGCAATCTTGTGCATCCAATAAGATCATTTGTGTCATTGGATTAACATTTAGGTCATTTTCGTCCTCCCTAGGCTTATTCTTGTCAAATTAGGGTTTTTAACCAATCATGTGCATCCAATAAGTTCATTTGTGTCATTGGATGAACAATTAGGTCATTTTCGTCCACCCTAGGCTTATTCATGTCCAATTAGGGTTTCTAACCAATCTTGTGAATCCAATAGGTGTGTTTGTGTCATTGGATGAACATTTAGGTCATTTTCGTCCTCCCTAGTCTTATTCTTGTCTAATTAGGGTTTTAAGCAATCTTGTGCATCCAATAAGTTCATTTGTGTCATTGGATGAATATTTAGGTCATTTTCGTCCTCCCTAGGCTTATTCTTGTGCAATTAGGGTTTCTAACCAATCTGGTGCGTCCAATAGGTGAGTTTGTGTCATTGGATGAACATATAGGTCATTTTCGTCCTCCCTATGCTTATTCTTGTCCAATTAGGGTTTTTAACCAATCTTGTGCATCCAATAGGTGTGTTTGTGTCATTGGATGAACATTTAGGTCATTTTCGTCCTCCCTAGGCTTATTCTTGTCCAATTAGGGTTTCTAACCAATCTTGTGCATCCAATAGGTGTGTTTGTGTCATTGGATGAACATTTATTCGTCCTCCCTAGGCTTATTCTTGTCCAATTAGGGTTTCTAACCAATCTTGTGCATCCAATAGGTGTGTTTGTGTCATTGGATGAACATTTAGGTTATTTTCGTCCTCCCTAGTCTTATTCTTGTCCAATTAGGGTTTTTAACAAATCTTGTGCATCCAATAAGTTCATTTCTGTCATTGGATGAACATTTAGGTCATTTTCGTCCTCCCTAGGCTTATTCTTGTGCAATTAGGGTTTTTAACCAATCTTGTGCATCCAATTGGTGTGTTTGTGTCATTGGATGAACATTTAGGTCATTTTCGTCCTCCCTAGTCTTATTCTTGTCCAATTAGGGTTTTAAGCAATCTTGTGCATCCAATAAGTTCATTTGTGTCATTGGATGAATATTTAGGTCATTTTCATTCTCCCTAGGCTTATTCTTGTCCAATTAGGGTTTCTAACCAATCTTGTGCATCCAATAGGTGTGTTTAGTCATTTGATGAACATTTTGGTTATTTTCGTCCTCCCTAGGCTTATTCTTGTCCAATTAGGGTTTTTAACCAATCTTGTGCATCCAATAACTTCATGTGTGTCATTGGATTAACATTTAGGTCATTTTCGTCCTTCCTAGGCTTATTCTTGTCCAATTAGGGTTTCTAACCAATCTTGTGCATCCAATAGGTGTGTTTGTGTCATTGGATGAACATTTAGGTCATTTTCGTCCTCCCTAGGCTTATTCTTGTCCAATTAGGGTTTCTAAACAATCTTGTGCATCCAATAGGTGTGTTTGTGTCATTGGATGAACATTTAGGTCACTTTCGTCCTCCCTAAGCTTATTCTTGTCCAATTAGGGTTTTAAGCAATCTTGTGCATCCAATAAGTTCATTTGTGTCATTGGATTAACATTTAGGTCATTTTCGTCCTCCCTAGGCTTATTCTTGTCCAATTAGGGTTTCTAACCAATCTTGTGCATCCAATAGGTGTGTTTGTGTCATTGTATGAACATTTAGGTCATTTTCGTCCTCCCTAGTCTTATTCTTGTCCAATTAGGGTTTTAAGCAATCTTGTGCATCCAATAAGTTCATTTGTGTCATTGGATGAATATTTAGGTCATTTTCATCCTCCCTAGGCTTATTCTTGTCCAATTAGGGTTTCTAACCAATCTTGTGAATCCAATAGGTGTGTTTGTGTCATTGGATGAACATTTAGGTCATTTTAGTCCTCCCTAGTCTTATTCTTGTCCAATTAGGGTTTTTAACCAATCTTGTGCATCCAATAAGTTCATTTGTGTCATTGGATGAACATTTAGGTCATTTTCGTCCTCCCTAGGCTTATTCTTGTCCAATTAGGATTTCTAACCAATCTTGTGCATCGAATAGGTGTGTTTGTGTCATTGGATGAACATTTAGGTCATTTTCGTCCTCCCTAGTCTTATTCTTGTCCAATTAGGGTTTTAAGCAATCTTGTGCATCCAATAAGTTCATTTGTGTCATTGGATGAATATTTAGGTCATTTTCATCCTCCCTAGGCTTATTCTTGTCCAATTAGGGTTTCTAACCAATCTTGTGCATCCAATAGGTGTGTTTGTGTCATTGGAAGAACATTTAGGGCATTTTCGTCCTACCTAGTTTTATTCTTGTCCAATTAGGGTTTTTAACCAATCTTGTGCATCCAATAAGTTCATTTGTGTCATTGGATGAATATTTAGGTAATTTTCGTCCTCCCTAGGCTTATTCTTGTGCAATTAGGGTTTTTAACCAATCTTGTGCATCCAATAAGTGTGTTTGTGTCATTGGATGAACATTTAGGTCATTTCCGTCCTCCCTAGGCTTATTCTTGTCCAATTAGGGTTTTTAACCAATCTTGTGCATCCAATAGGTGTATTTGTGTCATTGGATTAACATTTAGGTCATTTTCGTCCTCCCTAGGCTTATTCTTGTCCAATTAGGGTTTTTAACCAATCTTGTGTATCCAATATGTTCATTTGTGTCATTGGATTAACATTTAGGTCATTTTCGTCCTTCCTAGGCTTATTCTTGTCCAATTAGGGTTTCTAACCAATCTTGTGCATCAAATAGGTGTGTTTGTTTCATTGGATGAACATTTAGGTCATTTTCGTCCTCCCTAGTCTTATTCTTGTCCAATTAGGGTTTTAAGCAATCTTGTGCATCCAATAAGTTCATTTGTGTCATTGGATGAATATTTAGGTCATTTTCATCCTCCCTAGGCTTATTCTTGTCCAATTAGGGTTTCTAACCAATCTTGTGCATCCAATAGGTGTGTTTGTGTCATTGGATGAACATTTAGGGCATTTTCGTCCTCCCTAGTTTTATTCTTGTCCAATTAGGGTTTTTAACCAATCTTGTGCATCCAATAAGTTCATTTGTGTCATTGGATGAACATTTAGGTCATTTTCGTCCTCCCTAGGCTTATTCTTGTGCAATTAGGGTTTTTAACCAATCTTGTGCATCCAATTGGTGTGTTTGTGTCTTTGGATGAACATTTAGGTCATTTTCGTCCTCCCTAGTCTTATTCTTGTCCAATTAGGGTTTTAAGCAATCTTGTGCATCCAATAAGTTCATTTGTGTCATTGGATGAATATTTAGGTCATTTTCATCCTCCCTAGGCTTATTCTTGTCCAATTAGGGTTTCTAACCAATCTTGTGCATCCAATAGGTGTGTTTGTGTCATTGGATGAACATTTAGGTCGTTTTCGTCCTCCCTAGGCTTATTCTTGTCCAATTAGGGTTTCTAACCAATCTTGTGCATCCAATAGGTGTGTTTAGTCATTTGATGAACATTTAGGTTATTTTCGTCCTCCCTAGGCTTATTCTTGTGCAATTAGGGTTTTTAACCAATCTTGTGCATCCAATAGGTGTGTTTGTGTCATTTGATGAACATTTAGGTTATTTTCGTCCTCCCTAGGCTTATTCTTGTCCAATTAGGGTTTTTAACCAATCTTGTGCATCCAATAAGTTCATTTGTGTCATTGGATTAACATTTAGGTCATTTTCGTCCTCCCTAGGCTTATTCTTGTCCAATAAGGGTTTCTAACCAATCTTGTGCATCCAATAGGTGTGTTTGTGTCATTGGATGAACATTTAGTTTATTTTCGTCCTCCCTAGGCTTATTCTTGTCCAATTAGGGTTTCTAACCAATCTTGTGCATCCAATAGGTGTGTTTGTGTCATTGGATGAACATTTAGGTCATTTTCGTCCTCCCTAGTCTTATTCTTGTCCAATTAGGGTTTTAAGCAATCTTGTGCATCCAATAAGTTCATTTGTGTCATTGGATGAATATTTAGGTCATTTTCATCCTCCCTAGGCTTATTCTTGTCCAATTAGGGTTTCTAACCAATCTTGTGCATCCAATAGGTATGTTAGTGTCATTGGATGAACATTTAGGTCATTTTCGTCCTCCCTAGGCTTATTCTTGTCCAATTAGGGTTTTTAACCAATCTTGTGCATCCAATAAGTTCATTTGTGTCATTGGATGAACATTTAGGTCATTTTCGTCCTCTCAAGGCTTATTCTTGTCCAATTAGGGTTTCTAACCAATCTTGTGCATCCAATAGGTGTGTTTGTGTCATTGGATGAACATTTAGGTCATTTTCGTCCTCCCTAGTCTTATTCTTGTCCAATTAGGGTTTTAAGCAATCTTGTGCATCCAATAAGTTCATTTGTGTCATTGGATGAATATTTAGGTCATTTTCATCCTCCCTAGGCTTATTCTTGTCCAATTAGGGTTTCTATCCAATCTTGTGCATCCAATAGGTGTGTTTGTGTCATTGGATGAACATTTAGGTCATTTTCGTCCTCCCTAGGCTTATTCTTGTCCAATTAGGGTTTCTAACCAATCTTGTGCATCCAATAGGTGTGTTTGTGCCATTGGATGAACATTTAGGTCATTTTCGTCCTCCCTAGGCTTATTCTTGTCCAATTAGGGTTTTTAACCAATCTTGTGCATCCAATAAGTTCATTTGTGTCATTGGATTAACATTTAGGTCATTTTCGTCCTTCCTAGGCTTATTCTTGTTCAATTAGGGTTTTTAACCAATCTTGTGCATCCAATAAGTTCATTTGTGCAATTGGATTAACATTTAGATCATTTTCGTCCTTCCTAGGCTTATTCTTGTCCAATTAGGGTTTCTAACCAATCTTGTGCATCCAATAGGTGTGTTTAGTCATTTGATGAACATTTAGGTTATTTCGTCCTCCCTAGGCTTATTCTTGTCCAATTAGGGTCTTTAACCAATCTTGTGCATCCAATAAGTTCATTTGTTTCATTGGATTAACATTTAGGTCATTTTCGTCCTCCCTAGGCTTATCCTTGTCCAATTAGGGTTTCTAACCAATCTTGTGCATCCAATAGGTGTGTTTGTGTCATTGGATGAACATTTAGGTCATTTTCATCCTCCCTAGGCTTATTCTTGTCCAATTAGGGTTTTTAACCAATCTTGTGCATCCAATAAGTTTATTTGTGTCATTGGGTGAACATTTAGGTCATTTTCGTCCTCCCTAGGCTTATTCTTGTCCAATTAGGGTTTCTAACCAATCGTGTGCATCCAATAGGTGTGTTTGTGTCATTGGATAAACATATAGGTTATTTTCGTCCTCCCTAGTCTTATTCTTGTCCAATTAGGGTTTTAAGCAATCTTGTGCATCCAATAAGTTCATTTGTGTCATTGGATGAATATTTAGGTCATTTTCATCCTCCCTAGGCTTATTCTTGTCCAATTAGGGTTTCTAACCAATCTTGTGCATCCAATAGGTGTGTTTGTGTCATTGGATGAACATTTAGGTCATTTTCGTCCTCCCTAGTCTTATTCTTGTACAATTACGGTTTTAAGCAATCTTGTGCATCCAATAAGTTCATTTGTGTCATTGGATGAACATTTAGGTCATTTTCGTCCTCCCTAGGCTTATTCTTGTCCAATTAGGGTTTCTAACCAATCTTGTGCATCCAATAAGTGTGTTTGTGTCATTGGATGAACATTTAGGTCATTTTCGTCCTCCCTAGGCTTATTCTTGTCCAATTAGGGTTTTTAACCAATCTTGTGCATCCAATAAGTTCATTTGTGTCATTGGATGAATATTTAGGTCATTTTTGTCCTCCCTAGGCTTATTCTTGTCCAATTAGGGTTTCTAACCAATCTTGTGCATCCAATAGGTGTGTTTGTGTCATTGGATGAACATTTAGTTCATGTTCGTCCCCCCTAGTCTTATTCTTGTCCAATTAGGGTTTTAAGCAATCTTGTGCATCCAATAAGTTCATTTGTGTCATTGGATGAATATTTAGGTCATTTTCATCCTCCTTAGGCTTATTCTTGTCCAATTAGGGTTTCTAACCAATCTTGTGCATCCAATAGGTGTGTTTGTGTCATTGGATGAACATTTAGGTCATTTTCGTCCTCCCTAGTCTTATTCTTGTCCAATTAGGGTTTTAAGCAATCTTGTGCATCCAATAAGTTCATTTGTGTCATTGGATGAATATTTAGGTCATTTTCGTCCTCCCTAAGCTTATTCTTGTCCAATTAGGGTTTCTAAACAATCTTGTGCATCCAATAGGTGTGTTTATGTCATTGGCTGAACATTTAGGTCACTTTCGTCCTCCCTAGGCTTATTCTTGTCCAATTAGGGTTTTAAGCAATCATGTGCATCCAATAAGTTCATTTGTGTCATTGGATTAACATTTAGGTCATTTTCGTCCTCCCTAGGCTTATTCTTGTCAAATTAGGGTTTTTAACCAATCATGTGCATCCAATAAGTTCATTTGTGTCATTGGATGAACAATTAGGTCATTTTCGTCCACCCTAGGCTTATTCATGTCCAATTAGGGTTTCTAACCAATCTTGTGAATCCAATAGGTGTGTTTGTGTCATTGGATGAACATTTAGGTCATTTTCGTCCTCCCTATGCTTATTCTTGTCCAATTAGGGTTTTTAACCAATCTTGTGCATCCAATAGGTGTGTTTGTGTCATTGGACGAACATTTAGGTCATTTTCGTCCTCCCTAGGCTTATTCTTGTCCAATTAGGGTTTCTAACCAATCTTGTGCATCCAATAGGTGTGTTTGTGTCATTGGATGAACATTTATTCGTCCTCCCTAGGCTTATTCTTGTCCAATTAGGGTTTCTAACCAATCTTGTGCATCCAATAGGTGTGTTTGTGTCATTGGATGAACATTTAGGTTATTTTCGTCCTCCCTAGTCTTATTCTTGTCCAATTAGGGTTTTTAACAAATCTTGTGCATCCAATAAGTTCATTTCTGTCATTGGATGAACATTTAGGTCATTTTCGTCCTCCCTAGGCTTATTCTTGTGCAATTAGGGTTTTTAACCAATCTTGTGCATCCAATTGGTGTGTTTGTGTCATTGGATGAACATTTAGGTCATTTTCGTCCTCCCTAGTCTTATTCTTGTCCAATTAGGGTTTTAAGCAATCTTGTGCATCCAATAAGTTCATTTGTGTCATTGGATGAATATTTAGGTCATTTTCATCCTCCTTAGGCTTATTCTTGTCCAATTAGGGTTTCTAAACAATCTTGTGCATCCAATAAGTTCATTTGTGTCATTGGATGAACATTTAGGTCATTTTCGTCCTCCCTAGGCTTATTCTTGTGCAATTAGGGTTTTTAACCAATCTTGTGCATCCAATAGCTGTGTTTGTGTCATTGGATGAACATTTAGGTCATTTTCGTCCTCCCTAGTCTTATTCTTGTCCAATTAGGGTTTTAAGCAATCTTGTGCATCCAATAAGTTCATTTGTGTCATTGGATGAATATTTAGGTCATTTTCATCCTCCCTAGGCTTATTCTTGTCCAATTAGGGTTTCTAACCAATCTTGTGCATCCAATAGGTATGTTAGTGTCATTGGATGAACATTTAGGTCATTTTCGTCCTCCCTAGGCTTATTCTTGTCCAATTAGGGTTTTTAACCAATCTTGTGCATCCAATAAGTTCATTTGTGTCATTGGATGAACATTTAGGTCATTTTCGTCCTCTCAAGGCTTATTCTTGTCCAATTAGGGTTTCTAACCAATCTTGTGCATCCAATAGGTGTGTTTGTGTCATTGGATGAACATTTAGGTCATTTTCGTCCTCCCTAGTCTTATTCTTGTCCAATTAGGGTTTTAAGCAATCTTGTGCATCCAATAAGTTCATTTGTGTCATTGGATGAATATTTAGGTCATTTTCATCCTCCCTAGGCTTATTCTTGTCCAATTAGGGTTTCTAACCAATCTTGTGCATCCAATAGGTGTGTTTGTGTCATTGGATGAACATTTAGGTCATTTTCGTCCTCCCTAGTCCTATTCTTGTCCAATTAGGGTTTTAAGCAATCTTGGGCATCCAATAAGTTCATTTGTGTCATTGGATGAACATTTAGGTCATTTTTGTCCTCCCTAGGCTTATTCTTGTCCAATTAGGGTTTTTAACCAATCTTGTGCATCCAATAGGTGTGTTTAGTCATTTGATGAACATTTAGGTTATTTTCATCCTCCCTAGGCTTATTCTTGTCCAATTAGGGTTTTTAACCAATCTTGTGCATCCAATAAGTTCATTTGTGTCGTTGGATTAACATTTAGGTCATTTTCGTCCTCCCTAGGCTTATTCTTGTCCAATTAGGGTTTTTAACCAATCTTGTGCATCCAATAAGTTCATTTGTGTCATTGGATTAACATTTAGGTCATTTTCGTCCTCCCCAGTCTTATTTTTGTCCAATTAGGGTTTTAAGCAATCTTGTGCATCCAATAAGTTCATTTGTGTCATTGGATGAATATTTTGGTCATTTTCATCCTCCCTAGGCTTATTCTTGTCCAATTAGGGTTTCTAACCAATCTTGTGCATCCAATAGGTGTGTTTGTGTCATTGGATGAACATTTAGGTCATTTTCGTCCTCCCTAGGCTTATTCTTGTCCAATTAGGGTTTTTAACTAATCTTGTGCATCTAATTAGTTCATTTGTGTATTGGATTAACATTTAGGTCATTTTCGTCCTCCCTAGGCTTATTCTTGTCCAATTAGGGTTTTTAACCAATCTTGTGCATCCAATAGGTGTGTTTCTATCATTGGATGAACATTTAGGTCATTTTCATCCTCCCTTGGCTTATTATTGTCCAATTAGGGTTTTTAACCAATCTTGTGCATCCAATAAGTTCATTTGTGTCGTTGGATTAACATTTAGGTCATTTTCGTCCTCCCTAGTCTTATTCTTGTCCAATTAGGGTTTTAAGCAATCTTGTGCATCCAATAAGTTCATTTGTGTCATTGGATGAATATTTAGGTCATTTTCATCCTCCCTAGGCTTATTCTTGTCCAATTAGGGTTTCTAACCAATCTTGTGCATCCAATAGGTGTGTTTGTGTCATTGGATGAACATTTACGTCATTTTCGTCCTCCCTAGGCTTATTCTTGTCCAATTAGGGTTTTTAACCAATCTTGTGCATCCAATAGGTGTGTTTGTGTCATTGGGTGAACATTTAGGTCATTTTCGTCCTCCCTAGTCTTATTCTTGTCCAATTAGGGTTTTAAGCAATCTTGTGCATCCAATAAGTTCATTTGTGTCATTGGATGAACATTTAGGTCATTTTCGTCCTCCCTAGTCTTATTCTTGTCCAATTAGGGTTTTAAGCAATCTTGTGCATCCAATAAGTTCATTTGTGTCATTGGATGAATATTTAGGTCATTTTTGTCCTCCCTAGGCTTATTCTTGTCCAATTAGGGTTTTTAACCAATCTTGTGCATCCAATAGGTGTGTTTGTGTCATTGGATGAACATTTAGGTCATTTTCGTCCTCCCTAGGCTTATGCTTGTCCAATTAGGGTTTTTAACCAATCTTGTGCATCCAATAAGTTCATTTGTGTCATTGGATGAACATTGAGGTCATTTTCGTCCTCCCTAGGGTTATTCTTGTCCAATTAGGGTTTCTAACCAATCTTGTGCATCCAATTGGTGTGTTTGTTTCATTGGATGAACATTTAGGTCATTTTCGTCCTCCCTAGTCTTATTCTTGTCCAATTAGGGTTTTAAGCAATCTTGTGCATCCAATAAGTTCATTTGTGTCATTGGATGAATATTTAGGTCATTTTCATCCTCCCTAGGCTTATTCTTGTCCAATTAGGGTTTCTAACCAATCTTGTGCATCCAATAGGTGTGTTTGTGTCATTGGATGAACATTTATGTCATTTTCGTCCTCCCTAGTCTTATTCTTGTCCAATTAGGGTTTTAAGCAATCTTGTGCATCCAATAAGTTCATTTGTGTCATTGGATTAAGATTTAAGTCATTTTCGTCCTCCCTAGGCTTATTCTTGTTCAATTATGGTTTCTAACCAATCTTGTGCATCCAATAGGTGTGTTTGTGTCATTGGATGAACATTTAGGTCATTTTCGTCCTCCCTAGTCTTATTCTTGTCCAATTAGGGTTTTAAGCAATCTTGTGCATCCAATAAGTTCATTTGTGTCATTGGATGAACATTTAGGTCATTTTCGTCCTCCCTAGTCTTATTCTTGTCCAATTAGGGTTTTTAACCAATCTTGTGCATCCAATAAGTTCATTTGTGTTATTGGATGAACATTTAGGTAATTTTCTTCCTCCCTAGGCTTATTCTTGTCCAATTAGGGTTTTTAACCAATCTTGTGCATCCAATAAATTTATTTGTGTCATTGGATTAACATTTAGGTCATTTTCGTCCTTCCTAGGCTTATTCTTGTCCAATAAGGGTTTCTAACCAATCTTGTGCATCCAATAGGTGTGTTTGTGTCATTGGATGAACATTTAGGTTATTTTCGTCCTCCCTAGGCTTATTCTTGTCCAATTAGGGTTTTTAACCTATCTTGTGCATCCAATAAGTTCATTTGTGTCATTGGATGAACATTTAGTTTATTTTCGTCCTCCCAAGGTTTATTCTTGTCCAATTAGGGTTTCTAACTAATCTTGTGCATCCAATAGGTGTGTTTGTGTCATTGGATGAACATTTAGGTCATTTTCGTCCTCCCTAGTCTTATTCTTGTCCAATTAGGGTTTTAAGCAATCTTGTGCATCCAATAAGTTCATTTGTGTCATTGGATGAATATTTAGGTCATTTTCATCCTCCCTAGGCTTATTCTTGTCCAATTAGGGTTTCTAACCAATCTTGTGCATCCAATAGGTGTGTTTGTGTCATTGGATGAACATTTAGGTCATTTTCGTCCTCCCTAGTCTTATTGTTGTCCAATTAGGGTTTTAAGCAATCTTGTGCATCCAATAAGTTCATTTGTGTCATTGGATGAACATTTAGGTCATTTTCGTCCTCCCTAGGCTTATTCTTGTCCAATTAGGGTTTTTAACGAATCTTGTGCATCCAATAAGTTCATGTGTGTCATTGGATTAACATTTAGGTCATTTTCGTCCTTCCTAGGCTTATTCTTGTCCAATTAGGGTTTCTAACCAATCTTGTGCATCCAATAGGTGTGTTTGTGTCATTGGATGAACATTTAGGTCATTTTCGTCCTCCCTAGGCTTATTCTTGTCCAATTAGGGTTTCTAAACAATCTTGTGCATCCAATAGGTGTGTTTGTGTCATTGGATGAACATTTAGGTCACTTTCGTCCTCCCTAGTCTTATTCTTGTCCAATTAGGGTTTTAAGCAATCTTGTGCATCCAATAAGTTCATTTGTGTCATTGGATGAATATTTAGGTCATTTTCATTCTCCCTAGGCTTATTCTTGTCCAATTAGGGTTTCTAACCAATCTTGTGCATCCAATAGGTGTGTTTAGTCATTTGATGAACATTTTGGTTATTTTCGTCCTCCCTAGGCTTATTCTTGTCCAATTAGGGTTTTTAACCAATCTTGTGCATCCAATAACTTCATGTGTGTCATTGGATTAACATTTAGGTCATTTTCGTCCTTCCTAGGCTTATTCTTGTCCAATTAGGGTTTCTAACCAATCTTGTGCATCCAATAGGTGTGTTTGTGTCATTGGATGAACATTTAGGTCATTTTCGTCCTCCCTAGGCTTATTCTTGTCCAATTAGGGTTTCTAAACAATCTTGTGCATCCAATAGGTGTGTTTGTGTCATTGGATGAACATTTAGGTCACTTTCGTCCTCCCTAAGCTTATTCTTGTCCAATTAGGGTTTTAAGCAATCTTGTGCATCCAATAAGTTCATTTGTGTCATTGGATTAACATTTAGGTCATTTTCGTCCTCCCTAGGCTTATTCTTTTCAAATTAGGGTTTTTAACCAATCATGTGCATCCAATAAGTTCATTTGTGTCATTGGATGAACAATTAGGTCATTTTCGTCCACCCTAGGCTTATTCTTGTCCAATTAGGGTTTCTAACCAATCTTGTGAATCCAATAGGTGAGTTTGTGTCATTGGATGAACATTTAGGCCATTTTCGTCCTCCCTAGTCTTATTCTTGTCCAATTAGGGTTTTAAGCAATCTTGTGCATCCAATAAGTTCATTTGTGTCATTGGATGAATATTTAGGTCATTTTCATTCTCCCTAGGCTTATTCTTGTCCAATTAGGGTTTCTAACCAATCTTGTGCATCCAATAGGTGTGTTTAGTCATTTGATGAACATTTTGGTTATTTTCGTCCTCCCTAGGCTTATTCTTGTCCAATTAGGGTTTTTAACCAATCTTGTGCATCCAATAACTTCATGTGTGTCATTGGATTAACATTTAGGTCATTTTCGTCCTTCCTAGGCTTATTCTTGTCCAATTAGGGTTTCTAACCAATCTTGTGCATCCAATAGGTGTGTTTGTGTCATTGGATGAACATTTAGGTCATTTTCGTCCTCCCTAGGCTTATTCTTGTCCAATTAGGGTTTCTAAACAATCTTGTGCATCCAATAGGTGTGTTTGTGTCATTGGATGAACATTTAGGTCACTTTCGTCCTCCCTAAGCTTATTCTTGTCCAATTAGGGTTTTAAGCAATCTTGTGCATCCAATAAGTTCATTTGTGTCATTGGATTAACATTTAGGTCATTTTCGTCCTCCCTAGGCTTATTCTTGTCAAATTAGGGTTTTTAACCAGTCATGTGCATCCAATAAGTTCATATGTGTCATTGGATGAACAATTAGGTCATTTTCGTCCACCCTAGGCTTATTCTTGTCCAATTAGGGTTTCTAACCAATCTTGTGAATCCAATAGGTGTGTTTGTGTCATTGGATGAACATTTAGGTCATTTTCGTCCTCCCTAGTCTTATTCTTGTCCAATTAGGGTTTTAAGCAATCTTGTGCATCCAATAAGTTCATTTGTGTCATTGGATGAATATTTAGGTCATTTTCATCCTCCCTATGCTTATTCTTGTCCAATTAGGGTTTCTAACCAATCTTGTGCATCCAATAGGTGTGTTTGTGTCATTGGATGAACATTTAGGGCATTTTCGTCCTCCATAGTCTTATTCTTGTCCAATTAGGGTTTTAAGCAATCTTGTGCATCCAATAAGTTCATTTGTGTCATTGGATGAATATTTAGGTCATTTTCGTCCTCCCTAGGCTTATTCTTGTCCAATTAGGGTTTCTAACCAATCTGGTGCATCCAATAGGTGTGTTTGTGTCATTGGATGAACATTTAGGTCATTTTCGTCCTCCCTATGCTTATTCTTGTCCAATTAGGGTTTTTAACTAATCTTGTGCATCCAATAGGTGTGTTTGTGTCATTGGATGAACATTTAGGTCATTTTCGTCCTCCCTAGGCTTATTCTTGTCCAATTAGGGTTTTTAACCAATCTTGTGCATCCAATAAGTTCATTTGGTTCATCGGATGAACATTTAGGTCATTTTCGTCCTCCCAAGGCTTATTCTTGCCCAATTAGGGTTTCTAACCAATCTTGTGCATCCAATAGGTGTGTTTGTGTCATTGGATGAACATTTAGGTCATTTTCGTCCTCCCTAGTCTTATTCTTGTCCAATTAGGGTTTTAAGCAATCTTGTGCATCCAATAAGTTCATTTGTGTCATTGGATGAACAATTAGGTCATTTTC
Organism: Cicer pinnatifidum; assembly: GCA_037974775.1. Classification (NCBI taxonomy): domain Eukaryota; kingdom Viridiplantae; phylum Streptophyta; class Magnoliopsida; order Fabales; family Fabaceae; genus Cicer; species Cicer pinnatifidum. The sequence continues at coordinate 224,917 of JBBPBR010000482.1, read as the reverse complement.
GTCCACCCTAGGCTTATTCTTGTCCAATTAGGGTTTCTAACCAATCTTGTGAATCCAATAGGTGTGTTTGTGTCATTGGATGAACATTTAGGTCATTTTCGTCCTCCCTAGTCTTATTCTTGTCCAATTAGGGTTTTAAGCAATCTTGTGCATCCAATAAGTTCATTTGTGTCATTGGATGAATATTTAGGTCATTTTCGTCCTCCCTTGGCTTATTCTTGTGCAATTTGGGTTTCTAACCAATCTGGTGCATCCAATAGGTGTGTTTGTGTCATTGGATGAACATTTAGGTCATTTTCGTCCTCCCTATGCTTATTCTTGTCCAATTAGGGTTTTTAACCATTCTTGTGCATCCAATTGGTGTGTTTGTGTCATTGGATGAACATTTAGGTCATTTTCGTCCTCCCTAGGCTTATTCTTGTCCAATTAGGGTTTCTAACCAATCTTGTGCATCCAATAGGTGTGTTTGTGTCATTGGATGAACATTTAGGTCATTTTCGTCCTCCCTAGTCTTATTCTTTTCCAATTACGGTTTTAAGCAATCTTGTGCATCCAATAAGTTCATTTGTGTCATTGGATGAATATTTAGGTCATTTTCATCCTCCCTAGGCTTATTCTTGTCCAATTAGGGTTTCTAACCAATCTTGTGCATCCAATAGGTGTGTTTGTGTCATTGGATGAACATTTAGGTCATTTTCGTCCTCCCTAGTCTTATTGTTGTCCAATTAGGGTTTTAAGCAATCTTGTGCATCCAATAAGTTCATTTGTGTCATTGGATGAACATTTAGGTCATTTTCGTCCTCCCTAGGCTTATTCTTGTCCAATTAGGGTTTTTAACGAATCTTGTGCATCCAATAAGTTCATGTGTGTCATTGGATTAACATTTAGGTCATTTTCGTCCTTCCTAGGCTTATTCTTGTCCAATTAGGGTTTCTAACCAATCTTGTGCATCCAATAGGTGTGTTTGTGTCATTGGATGAACATTTAGGTCATTTTCGTCCTCCCTAGGCTTATTCTTGTCCAATTAGGGTTTCTAAACAATCTTGTGCATCCAATAGGTGTGTTTGTGTCATTGGATGAACATTTAGGTCACTTTCTTCCTCCCTAAGCTTATTCTTGTCCAATTAGGGTTTTAAGCAATCTTGTGCATCCAATAAGTTCATTTGTGTCATTGGATTAACATTTAGGTCATTTTCGTCCTCCCTAGGCTTATTCTTGTCAAATTAGGGTTTTTAACCAATCATGTGCATCCAATAAGTTCATTTGTGTCATTGGATGAACAATTAGGTCATTTTTGTCCACCCTAGGCTTATTCTTGTCCAATTAGGGTTTCTAACCAATCTTGTGAATCCAATAGGTGTGTTTGTGTCATTGGATGAACATTTAGGTCATTTTCGTCCTCCCTAGTCTTATTCTTGTCCAATTAGGGTTTTAAGCAATCTTGTGCACCCAATAAGTTCATTTGTGTCATTGGATGAATATTTAGGTCATTTTCATCCTCCCTAGGCTTATTTTTGTCCAATTAGGGTTTCTATCCAATCTTGTGCATCCAATAGGTGTGTTTGTGTCATTGGATGAACATTTAGGTCATTTTCGTCCTCCCTAGTCTTATTCTTGTCCAATTAGGGTTTTAAGCAATCTTGTGCATCCAATAAGTTCATTTATGTCATTGGATGAATATTTAGGTCATTTTCGTCCTCCCTAAGCTTATTCTTATCCAATTAGGGTTTCTAAACAATCTTGTGCATCCAATAGGTGTGTTTGTGTCATTGGATGAACATTTAGGTCACTTTCGTCCTCCCTAGGCTTATTCTTGTCCAATTAGGGTTTTAAGCAATCTTGTGCATCCAATAAGTTCATTTGTGTCATTGGATTAACATTCAGGTCATTTTCGTCCTCCCTAGGCTTATTCTTGTCCAATTAGGGTGTTTAACCAATCTTGTGCATCCAATAAGTTCATTTGTGTTATTGGATGAACATTTAGGTCATTTTCTTCCTCCCTAGGCTTATTCTTGTCCAATTAGGGTTTTTAACCAATCTTCTGCATCCAATAAGTTCATTTGTGTCATTGGGTGAACATTTAGGTCATTTTCGTCCTCCCTAGGCTTATTCTTGTCCAATTAGGGTTTCTAACCAATCTTGTGCATCCAAATGGTGTGTTTAGTCATTTGATGAACATTTAGGTTATTTTCGTCCTCCCTAGGCTTATTCTTGTCCAATTAGGGTTTTTAACCAATCTTGTGCATCCAATAAGTTCATGTGTGTCATTGGATTAACATTTAGGTCATTTTCGTCCTTCCAAGGCTTATTCTTGTCCAATTAGGGTTTCTAACCAATCTTGTGCATCCAATAGGTGTGTTTGTGTCATTGGATGAACATTTAGGTCATTTTCGTCCTCCCTAGGCTTATTCTTGTCCAATTAGGGTTTCTAAACAATCTTGTGCATCCAATAAGTTCATTTGTGTCATTGGATGAACATTTAGGTCATTTTCGTCCTCCCTAGGCTTATTCTTGTCCAATTAGGGTTTTTAACCAATCTTGTGCATCCAATAGGTGTGTTTGTGTCATTGATTGAACATTTAGGTCATTTTCGTCCTCCCTAGGCTTATTCTTGTCCAATTAGGGTTTTTTACCAATCTTGTGCATCCAACAAGTTCATTTGTGTCATTGGATGAACATTTAGGTCATTTTCGTCCTCCCTAGGCTTATTCTTGCCCAATTAGGGTTTTTAAGCAATCTTGTGAATCCAATAAGTTCATTTGTTTCATTGGATGAACATTTAGGTAATTTTCGTCCTCCCTAGGCTTATTCTTGTTCAATTAGGGTTTCTAACCAATGTTGTGCATCCAATAGGTGTGTTTGTGTCATTGGATGAACATTTAGGTCATTTTCGTCCTCCCTAGTCTTATTCTTGTCCAATTAGGGTTTTAAGCAATCTTGTGCATCCAATAAGTTCATTTGTGTCATTGGATGAACATTTAGGTTATTTTCGTCCTCACTAGGCTTAGTTTTGTGCAATTAGGGTTTTTAACCAATCTTGTGCATCCAATAGGTGCGTTTGTGTCATTAGATGAACATTTAGGTCATTTTCATCCTCCCTAGGCTTATTGTTGTCCAATTAGGGTTTTTAACCAATCTTGTGCATCCAATAGGTGTGTTTGTGTCATTGGATGAACATTTAGGTCATTTTTGTCCTCCTTAGTCTTATTCTTGTCCAATTAGGGTTTTAAGCCAATCTTGTGCATCCAATAGGTGTGTTTGTGTCATTTGATGAACATTTAGGTCATTTTCGTCCTCCCAAGTCTTATTCTTATCCAATTAGGGTTTTAAGCAATCTTGTGCATCCAATAAGTTCATTTGTGTCATTGGATTAAGATTTAAGTCATTTTCGTCCTCCCTAGGCTTATTCTTGTCCAGTTAGGGTTTTTAACCAATCTTGTGCATCCCATTGGTGTGTTTGTGTCATTGGATGAACATTTAGGTCATTTTCGTCCTCCCTAGGCTTATTCTTGTCCAATTAGGGTTTTTAACCAATCTTGTTCATCCAATAAGTTCATTTGTGTCATTGGATGAACATTTAAGTCATTTCCGTCCACCCTAGGCTTATTCTTGTCCAATTAGGGTTTTTAACCAATCTTGTGCATCCAATAGGTGTGTTTGTGTCATTGGATGAACATTTAGGTCATTTTCGTCCTCCCTAGGCTTATTCTTGTCCAATTAGGGTTTCTAACCAATCTTGTGCATCCAATAGGTGTATTTGTGTCATTGGATGAACATTTAGGTCATTTTCGTCCTCCATAGGCTTATTCTTGTCTAGATAGGGTTTTTAAGCAATCTTGTGCATTCAATAAGTTCATTTGTGTCATTGGATGAACATTTAGGTCATTTTCGTCCTCCCTAGGCTTATTCTTGTCCAATTAGGATTTTTAACCAATCTTGTGCATCCAATAAGTTCATTTGTGTCATTGGATGAACATTTAGGTCATTTTCGTCCTCCCTAGAATTATTCTTGTCCAATTAGGGTTTCTAACCAATCTTGAGCATCCAATAAGTTCGTTTGTGTCATTGGATGAACATTTAGGTCATTTTCGTCCTCCCTAGGCTTATTCTTGTCTAATTAGGGTTTTTAAGCAATCTTGTGCATCCAATAAGTTCACTGGTGTCATTGGATGAACATTTAGGTCATTTATGTCCTCCCAAGGCTTATTCTTGTCCAATTATGGTTTTTAACCAATCTTGTGCATCCAATAGGTGTGTTTGTGTCATTGGATGAACATTTAGGTCATTTTCGTCCTCCCTAGGCTTATTCTTGTCCAATTAGGGTTTCTAACCAATCTTGTGCATCCAATAGGTGTATTTGTGTCGTTGGAAGAACATTTAGGTCATTTTCGACCTCCCTAGGCTTATTCTTGTCCAATTAGGGTTTTTAAGCAATCTTGTGCATCCAATAAGTTCATTTGTGTCATTGGATGAACATTTAGGTCATTTTCGTCCTCCCTAGGCTTATTCTTGTCCAATTAGGGTATCTAACCAATCTTGTGCATCCAATAGGTGTGTTTGTGTCATTGGATGAACATTTAGGTCATTTTCGTCCTCCCTAGTCTTATTCTTGTCCAATTAGGGTTTTAAGCAATCTTGTGCATCCAATAAGTTCATTTGTGTCATTGGATGAACATTTAGGTTGTTTTCGTCCTCACTAGGCTTAGTTTTGTGCAATTATGGTTTTTAACAAATCTTGTGCATCCAATAGGTGTGTTTGTGTCATTGGATGAACATTTAGGTCATTTTCGTCCTCCCTAGTCTTATTCTTGTCCAATTAGGGTTTTAAGCAATCTTGTGCATCCAATAAGTTCATTTGTGTCATTGGATTAACATTTAGGTCATTTTCGTCCTCCCTAGGCTTATTTTTGTCCAATTAGGGTTTCTAACCAATCTTGTGCATCCAATAGGTGTGTTTGTGTCATTGGATGAACATTTAGGTCATTTTCGTCCTCCCTAGTCTTATTCTTGTCCAATTAGGGTTTTAAGCAATCTTGTGCATCCAATTGGTGTGTTTATGTCATTGGATGAACATTTAGGTCATTTTCGTCCTCCCTAGTCTTATTCTTGTCCAATTAGGGTTTTAAGCAATCTTGTGCATCCAATAAGTTCATTTGTGTCATTGGATGAATATTTAGGTCATTTTCGTCCTCCCTAGGCTTATTCTTGTGCAATTAGGGTTTCTAACCAATCTGGTGCATCCAATAGGTGTGTTTGTGTCATTGGATGAACATTTAGGTCATTTTCGTCCTCCCTAGGCTTATTCTTGTCCAATTAGGGTTTCTAACCAATCTTGTGCATCCAATAGGTGTGTTTGTGTCATTAGATGAACATTTAGGTCATTTTCATCCTCCCTAGGCTTATTGTTGTCCAATTAGGGTTTTTAACCAATCTTGTGCATCCAATAGGTGTGTTTGTGTCATTTGATGAACATTTAGGTCATTTTCATCCTCCCTAGTCTTATTCTTGTCCAATTAGGGTTTTAAGCAATCTTGTGCATCCAATAAGTTCATTTGTGTCATTGGATTAAGATTTAAGTCATTTTCGTCCTCCCTAGGCTAATTCTTGTTCAATTAGGGTTTCTAACCAATCTTGTGCATCCAATAGGTGTGTTTGTGTCATTGGATGAACATTTAGGTCATTTTCGTCCTCCCTAGTCTTATTCTTGTCCAATTAGGGTTTTAAGCAATCTTGTGCATCCAATAAGTTCATTTGTGTCATTGGATGAACATTTAGGTCATTTTCGTCCTCCCTAGGCTTATTCTTGTCCAATTAGGGTTTTTAAGCAATCTTGTGCATCCAATAAGTTCATTTGTGTCATTGGATGAACATTTAGGTCATTTTCGTCCTCCCTAGGCTTATTCTTGTCCAATTACGGTTTCTAACCAATCTTGTGCATCTAATAAGTTCATTTGTGTCATTGGATGAACATTTAGGTCATTTTCGTCCTCCCTAGGCTTATTCTTTTTCAATTAGGGTTTCTAACCAATCTTCTGCATCCAATAGGTGTGTTTGTGTCATTGGATGAACATTTAGGTCATTTTCGTCCTCCCTAGTCTTATTCTTGTCCAATTAGGGTTTTAAGCAATCTTGTGCATCCAATAAGTTCATTTGTGTCATTGGATGAACATTTAGGTCATTTTCGTCCTCCCTAGGCTTATTCTTGTCCAATTAGGGTTTTTAACAAATCTTGTGCATCCAATAAGTTCATTTGTGTCATTGGATAAACATTTAGGTCATTTTCGTCCACCCTAGGCTTATTCTTGTCCATTAAGGGTTTTTAACCAATCTTGTGCATCCAATAGGTGTGTTTGTGTCATTGGATGAACATTTAGGTCATTTTCGTCCTCCCTAGGCTTATTCTTGTCCAATTAGGGTTTCTAACCAATCTTGTGCATCCAATAGGTGTATTTGTGTCATTGGATGAACATTTAGGTCATTTTCGTCCTCCCTAGGCTTATTCTTGTCCAATTAGGGTTTTTAACCAATCTTGTGCATCCAATAGGTGTGTTTGTGTCATTGGATGAACATTTAGGTCATTTTCGTCCTCCCTAGGCTTATTCTTGTCCAATTAGGGTTTCTAACCAATCTTGTGCATCCAATAGGTGTATTTGTGTCATTGGATGAACATTTAGGCCATTTTCGTCCTCCCTAGGCTTATTCTTGTCCAATTAGGGATTTTAAGCAATCTTGTACATCCAATAAGTTCATTTGTGTTATTGGATGAACATTTAGGTCATTTTCGTCCTCCCTAGGCTTATTCTTGTCCAATGAGCGTTTTTAACCAATCTTGTGCATCCAATAGGTGTGTTTGTGTCATTGGATGAACATTTAGGTCATTTTCGTCCTCCCTAGGCTTATTCTTGTCCAATTAGGGTTTCTAACCAATCTTGTGCATCCAATAGGTTTGTTTGTGTCATTGGATGAACATTTAGGTCATTTTCGTCCTCCCTAGGCTTATTCTTGTCCAATTAGGGTTTCTAAACAATCTTGTGCATCCAATAGGTGTGTTTGTGTCATTGGATGAACATTTAGGTCACTTTCTTCCTCCCTAAGCTTATTCTTGTCCAATTAGGGTTTTAAGCAATCTTGTGCATCCAATAAGTTCATTTGTGTCATTGGATTAACATTTAGGTCATTTTCGTCCTCCCTAGGCTTATTCTTGTCAAATTAGGGTTTTTAACGAATCATGTGCATCCAATAAGTTCATTTGTGTCATTGGATGAACAATTAGGTCATTTTCGTCCACCCTAGGCTTATTCTTGTCCAATTAGGGTTTCTAACCAATCTTGTGAATCCAATAGGTGTGTTTGTGTCATTGGATGAACATTTAGGTCATTTTCGTCCTCCCTAGGCTTATTCTTGTCCAATTAGGGTTTCTAAACAATCTTGTGCATCCAATAGGTGTGTTTGTGTCATTGGATGAACATTTAGGTCACTTTCTTCCTCCCTAAGCTTATTCTTGTCCAATTAGGGTTTTAAGCAATCTTGTGCATCCAATAAGTTCATTTGTGTCATTGGATTAACATTTAAGTCATTTTCGTCCTCCCTAAGCTTATTCTTGTCAAATTAGCGTTTTTAACCAATCATGTGCATCCAATAAGTTCATTTGTGTCATTGGATGAACAATTAGGTCATTTTCGTCCACCCTAGGCTTATTCTTGTCCAATTAGGGTTTCTAACCAATCTTGTGAATCCAATAGGTGTGTTTGTGTCATTGGATGAACATTTAGGTCATTTTCGTCCTCCCTAGTCTTATTCTTGTCCAATTAGGGTTTTAAGCAATCTTGTGCATCCAATAAGTTCATTTGTGTCATTGGATGAATATTTAGGTCATTTTCATCCTCCCTAGGCTTATTTTTGTCCAATTAGGGTTTCTAACCAATCTTGTGCATCCAATAGGTGTGTTTGTGTCATTGGATGAACATTTAGGTCATTTTCGTCCTCCCTAGTCTTATTCTTGTCCAATTAGGGTTTTAAGCAATCTTGTGCATCCAATAAGTTCATTTGTGTCATTGGATGAATATTTAGGTCATTTTCGTCCTCCCTAAGCTTATTCTTATCCAATTAGGGTTTCTAAACAATCTTGTGCATCCAATAGGTGTGTTTTTGTCATTGGATGAACATTTAGGTCACTTTCGTCCTCCCTAGGCTTATTCTTGTCCAATTAGGGTTTTAAGCAATCTTGTGCATCCAATAAGTTGATTTGTGTCATTGGATTAACATTTAGGTCATTTTCGTCCTCCCTAGGCTTATTCTTGTCCAATTAGGGTTTCTAACCAATCTTGTGCATCCAATAGGTGTGTTTGTGTCATTGGATGAACATTTAGGTCATTTTCGTCCTCCCTAGTCTTATTCTTGTCCAATTAGGGTTTTAAGCAATCTTGTGCATCCAATAAGTTCATTTGTGTCATTGAATGAATAGTTAGGTCATTTTCGTCCTCCCTATGCCTATTCTTGTCAAATTAGGGTTTCTAACCAATCTTGTGCATCCAATAGGTGTGTTTGTGTCATTGGATGAACATTTAGGTCATTTTCGTCCTCCCTAGTCTTATTCTTGTCCAATTAGGGTTTTAAGCAATCTTGTGCATCCAATAAGTTCATTTGTGTCATTGGATGAATATTTAGGTCATTTTCGTCCTCTCTAGGCTTATTCTTGTCAAATTAGGGTTTCTAACCAATCTTGTGCATCCAATAGGTGTGTTTGTGTCATTGGATGAACATTTAGGTCATTTTCGTCCTCCCTAGGCTTATTCTTGTCCAATTAAGGTTTTTAACCAATCTTATGCATCCAATAAGTTCATTTGTGTCATTGGATGAACATTTAGGTCATTTTCGTCCTCCCAAGGCTTATTCTTGTCCAATTAGGATTTCTAACCAATCTTGTGCATCCAATAGGTGTGTTTGTGTCATTGGATGAACATTTAGGTCATTTTCGTCCTCCCTAGTCTTATTCTTGTCCAATTAGGGTTTTAAGCAATCTTGTGCATCCAATAAGTTCATTTGTGTCATTGGATGAACAATTAGGTCATTTTCGTCCACCCTAGGCTTATTCTTGTCCAATTAGGGTTTCTAACCAATCTTGTGAATCCAATAGGTGTGTTTGTGTCATTGGATGAACATTTAGGTCATTTTCGTCCTCCCTAGTCTTATTCTTGTCCAATTAGGGTTTTTAACCAATCTTGTGCATCTAATAAGTTCATTTGTGTCATTGGATGAACATTTAGGTCATTTTCGTCCTCCCTAGGCTTATTCTTGTCCAATTAGGGTTTTTAACCAATCTTGTGCATCCAATAGGTGTGTTTGTGTCATTGGATGAACATTTAGGTCATTTTCGTCCTCCCTAGGCTTATTCTTGTCCAATTAGGGTTTTTAACCAATCTTGTGCATCCAATAAGTTCATTTGTGTCATTGGATGAACATTTAGGTCATTTTCGTCCTCCCAAGGCTTGTTCTTGTCCAATTAGGGTTTCTAACCAATCTTGTGCATCCAATAGGTGTGTTTGTGTCATTGGATGAACATTTAGGTCATTTTCGTCCTCCCTAGTCTTATTCTTGTCCAATTAGGGTTTTAAGCAATCTTGTGCATCCAATAAGTTCATTTGTGTCATTGGATGAATATTTAGGTCATTTTCATCCTCCCTAGGCTTATTTTTGTCCAATTAGGGTTTCTAACCAATCTTGTGCATCCAATAGGTGTGTTTGTGTCATTGGATGAACATTTAGGTCATTTTCGTCCTCCCTAGGCTTATTCTTGTCCAATTAGGGTTTCTAACCAATCTTGTTTATCCAATAGGTGTGTTTGTGTCATTGGATGAACATTTAGGTCATTTTCGTCCTCCCTAGGCTTATTCTTGTCCAATTAGGGTTTTTAACCAATCTTGTGCATCCAATATGTTCATTTGTGTCATTGGGTGAACATTTAGGTCATTTTCGTCCTCCCTAGGCTTTTTCTTGTCCAATTAGGGTTTTTAACCAATCTTGTGCATCCAATATGTTCATTTGTGTCATTGGGTGAACATTTAGGCCATTTTCGTCCTCCCTAGGCTTTTTCTTGTCCAATTAGGGTTTCTAACCAATCTTGTGCATCCAATAGGTGTGTTTGTGTCATTGGATGATTATTTAGGTCATTTTCGTCCTCCCTAGGCTTATTCTTGTCCAATTAGGGTTTCTAACCAACCTTGTGCATCCAATAGGTGTGTTTAGTCATTTGATGAACATTTAGGTCATTTTCGTCCTCCCTAGGCTTATTCTTGTCCAATTAGTGTTTTTAACCAATCTTGTGCATCCAATAAGTTCATTTGTGTCATTGGATGAACATTTAGGTCATTTTCGTCCACCCAAGGCTTATTCTTGTCCAATTAGGGTTTTTAACCAATCTTGTGCATCCACTAAGTTCATTTGTGTCATTGGATGAACATTTAGGTCATTTTCGTCCTCCCTAGGCTTATTCTTGTCCAATTAGGGTTTTTAAGCAATCTTGTGCATCCAATAAGTTCATTTGTGTCATTGGATGAACATTTAGGTCATTTTCGTTCTCCCTAGGCTTATTCTTGTTCAATTAGGGCTTCTAACCAATCTTGTGCATCCAATAGGTGTGTTTGTGTCATTGGATGAACATTTAGGTCATTTTCGTCCTCCCTAGTCTTATTCTTGTCCAATTAGGGTTTTAAGCAATCTTGTGCATCCAATAAGTTCATTTGTGTCATTGGATGAACATTTAGGTTATTTTCGTCCTCCCTAGGCTTAGTTTTGTGCAATTAGGATTTTTAACCAATCTTGTGCATCCAATAGGTGTGTTTGTGTCATTAGATGAACATTTAGGTCATTTTCATCCTCCTTAGGCTTATTGTTGTCCAATTAGGGTTTTTAACCAATCTTGTGCATCCAATAGGTGTGTTTGTGTCATTGGATGAACATTTAGGTCATTTTCGTCCTCCCTAGTCTTATTCTTGTCCAATTAGGGTTTTAAGCAATCTTGTGCATCCAATAAGTTCATTTGTGTCATTGGATTAAGATTTAAGTCATTTTCGTCCTCCCTTGGCTTATTCTTGTTCAATTAGGGTTTCTAACCAATCTTGTGCATCCAATAGGTGTGTTTGTGTCATTGGATGAACATTTAGGTCATTTTCGTCCTCCCTAGTCTTATTCTTGTCCAATTAGGGTTTTAAGCAATCTTGTGCATCCAATAAGTTCATTTGTGTCATTGGATAAACATTTAGGTTATTTTCGTCCTCCCTAGGCTTAGTTTTGTGCAATTAGGGTTTTTAACCAATCTTGTGCATCCAATAGGTGTGTTTGTGTCATTAGATGAACATTTAGGTCATTTTCATCCTTCCTAGGCTTATTGTTGTCCAATTAGGGTTTTTAACCAATCTTGTGCATCCAATAAGTTCATTTGTGTCATTGGATGAACATTTAGGTCATTTTCGTCCTCCCTAGGCTTATTCTTGTTCAATTAGGGTTTCTAACCAATCTTGTGCATCCAATAGGTGTGTTTGTGTCATTGGATGAACATTTAGGTCATTTTCGTCCTCCCTAGTCTTATTCTTGTCCAATTAGGGTTTTAAGCAATCTTGTGCATCCAATAAGTTCATTTGTGTCATTGGATAAACATTTAGGTCATTTTCGTCCACCCTAGGCTTATTCTTGTCCAATTAGGGTTTTTAACCAATCTTGTGCATCCAATAAGTTCGTTTGTGTCATTGGATGAACATTTAGGTCATTTTCGTCATCCCTAGGCTTATTCTTGTCCAATTAGGGTTTTTAACCAATCTTGTGCATCCAATAGGTGTGTTTGTGTCATTGGATGAACATTTAGGTCATTTTCGTCCTCCCTAGTCTTATTCTTGTCCAATTAGGGTTTTAAGCAATCTTGTGCATCCAATAAGTTCATTTGTGTCATTGAATTAAGATTTAAGTGATTTTCGTCCTCCCTAGGCTTATTCTTGTTCAATTAGGGTTTCTAACCAATCTTGTGCATCCAATAGGTGTGTTTGTGTCATTGGATGAACATTTAGGTCATTTTCGTCCTCCCTAGTCTTATTCTTGTCCAATTAGGGTTTTAAGCAATCTTGTGCATCCAATAAGTTCATTTGTGTCATTGGATGAACATTTAGGTCATTTTTCCTCCTCCCTAGGCTTATTCTTGTCCAATTAGGTTTTCAAGCAATCTTGTGCATCAAATAAGTTCATTTGTGTCATTGGATGAACATTTAGGTCATTTTCGTCCTCCCTAGGCTTATTCTTGACCAATTAGGGTTTATAAGCAATCTTGTGCTTCCAATAAGTTCATTTGTGTCATTGGATGAACATTTAGGTCATTTTCGTCCTCCCTAGGCTTACTCTTGTCCAATTAGGGTTTCTAACCAATCTTGTGCATCCAATAAGTTCATTTGTGTCATTGGATGAACATTTAGGTCATTTTCGTCCTCCCTAGGCTTATTCTTGTCCAATTAGGGTTTTTAACCAATCTTGTGCATCCAATAGGTGTGTTTGTGTCATTGGATGAACATTTAGGTCATTTTGGTTCTCCCAAGGCTTATTCTTGTCTAATTAGGGTTTTTAACCAATCTTGTGCATCCAATAGGTGTGTTTGTGTCATTCGATGAACATATAGGTCATTTTCGTCCTCCCTAGGCTTATTCTTGTCCAATTAGGGTTTTTAACCAATCTTGTGCATCCAATAAGTTCATTTGTGTCATTGGATGAACATTTAGGTCATTTTCGTCCTCCCTAGGCTTATTCTTGTCTAATTAGGGTTTCTAACCAATCTTGTTCATCCAATAGGTGTGTTTAGTCATTTGATGAACATTTAGGTTATTTTCGTCCTCCTTAGGCTTATTCTTGTCCAATTAGGGTTTTTAACCAATCTTGTGCATCCAATAAGTTCATTTGTGTCATTGGATTAACATTTAGGTCATTTTCGTCCTCCCTAGGCATATTCTTGTCCATTTAAGCAATCTTGTGCTTCCAATAAGTTCATTTGTGTCATTGGATGAATATTTAGGTCATTTTCATCCTCCCTAGGCATATTCTTGTCCAATTAGGGTTTCTAACCTATCTTGTGCATCCAATAGGTGTGTTTGTGTCATTGGATGAACATTTAGGTCATTTTCGTCCTCCCTAGTCTTATTCTTGTCCAATTAGGGTTTTAAGCAATCTTGTGCATCCAATAAGTTCATTTGTGTCATTGGATGAATAGTTAGGTCATTTTCGTTCTCCCTAGGCTTATTCTTGTCAAATTAGGGTTTCTAACCAATCTTGTGCATCCAATAGGTGTGTTTGTGTCATTGGATGAATATTTTGGTTATTTTCGTCCTCCCTAGCCTTATTCTTGTCCAATTAGGGTTTTAAGCAATCTTGTGCATCCAATAAGTTCATTTGTGTCATTGGATGAATAGTTAGGTCATTTTCGTCCTCCCTATGCTTATTCTTGTCAAATTAGGGTTTCTAACCAATCGTGTGCATCCAATAGGTGTGTTTGTGTCATTGGATGAACATTTAGGTCATTTTCGTCCTCCCTAGTCTTATTCTTGTCCAATTAGGGTTTTAAGCAATCTTGTGCATCCAATAAGTTCATTTGTGTCATTGGATGAATAGTTAGGTCATTTTCGTTCTCCCTAGGCTTATTCTTGTCAAATTAGGGTTTCTAACCAATCTTGTGCATCCAATAGGTGTGTTTGTGTCATTGGATGAACATTTAGGTCATTTTCGTCCTCCCTAGGCTTATTCTTGTCCAATTAGGGTTTTAAGCAATCTTGTGCATCCAATAAGTTGATTTGTGTCATTGGATTAACATTTAGGTCATTTTCGTCCTCCCTAGGCTTATTCTTGTCCAATTAGGGTTTCTAACCAATCTTGTGCATCCAATAGGTGTGTTTGTGTCATTGGATGAACATTTAGGTCATTTTCGTCCTCCCTAGTCTTATTCTTGTCCAATTAGGGTTTTAAGCAATCTTGTGCATCCAATAAGTTCATTTGTGTCATTGAATGAATATTTAGGTCATTTTCATCCTCCCTAGGCTTATTCTTGTCCAATTAGGGTTTTTAACCAATCTTGTGCATCCAATAAGTTCATTTGTGTTATTGGATGAACATTTAGGTCATTTTCTTCCTCCCTAAGCTTATTCTTGTCCAATTAGGGTTTTAAGCAATCTTGTGCATCCAATAAGTTTATTTGTGTCATTGGATTAACATTTAGGTCATTTTCGTCCTCCCTAGGCTTATTCTTGTCAAATTAGGGTTTTTAACGAATCATGTGCATCCAATAAGTTCATTTGTGTCATTGGATGAACAATTAGGTCATTTTCGTCCACCCTAGGCTTATTCTTGTCCAATTAGGGTTTCTAACCAATCTTGTGAATCCAATAGGTGTGTTTGTGTCATTGGATGAACATTTAGGTCATTTTCGTCCTCCCTAGGCTTATTCTTGTCCAATTAGGGTTTCTAAACAATCTTGTGCATCCAATAGGTGTGTTTGTGTCATTGGATGAACATTTAGGTCACTTTCTTCCTCCCTAAGCTTATTCTTGTCCAATTAGGGTTTTAAGCAATCTTGTGCATCCAATAAGTTCATTTGTGTCATTGGATTAATATTTAAGTCATTTTCGTCCTCCCTAAGCTTATTCTTGTCAAATTAGGGTTTTTAACCAATCATGTGCATCCAATAAGTTCATTTGTGTCATTGGATGAACAATTAGGTCATTTTCGTCCACCCTAGGCTTATTCTTGTCCAATTAGGGTTTCTAACCAATCTTGTGAATCCAATAGGTGTGTTTGTGTCATTGGATGAACATTTAGGTCATTTTCGTCCTCCCTAGTCTTATTCTTGTCCAATTAGGGTTTTAAGCAATCTTGTGCATCCAATAAGTTCATTTGTGTCATTGGATGAATATTTAGGTGATTTTCATCCTCCCTAGGCTTATTTTTGTCCAATTAGGGTTTCTAACCAATCTTGTGCATCCAATAGGTGTGTTTGTGTCATTGGATGAACATTTAGGGCATTTTCGTCCTCCATAGCCTTATTCTTGTCCAATTAGGGTTTTAAGCAATCTTGTGCATCCAATAAGTTCATTTGTGTCATTGGATGAATATTTAGGTCATTTTCGTTCTCCCTAAGCTTATTCTTGTCCAATTAGGGTTTCTAAACAATCTTGTGCATCCAATAGGTGTGTTTGTGTCATTGGATGAACATTTAGGTCATTTTCGTCCTCCCTAGTCTTATTCTTGTCCAATTAGGGTTTTAAGCAATCTTGTGCATCCAATAAGTTCATTTGTGTCATTGGATGAATATTTAGGTCATTTTCGTCCTCCCTAAGCTTATTCTTATCCAATTAGGGTTTCTAAACAATCTTGTGCATCCAATAGGTGTGTTTTTGTCATTGGATGAACATTTAGGTTACTTTCGTCCTCCCTAGGCTTATTCTTGTGCAATTAGGGTTTTAAGCAATCTTGTGCATCCAATAAGTTGATTTGTGTCATTGGATTAACATTTAGGTCATTTTCGTCCTCCCTAGGCTTATTCTTGTCCAATTAGGGTTTCTAACCAATCTTGTGCATCCAATAGGTGTGTTTGTGTCATTGGATGAACATTTAGGTCATTTTCGTCCTCCCTAGTCTTATTCTTGTCCAATTAGGGTTTTAAGCAATCTTGTGCATCCAATAAGTTCATTTGTGTCATTGGATGAATATTTAGGTCATTTTCATCCTCCCTAGGCTTATTCTTGTCCAATTAGGGTTTCTAACCAATCTTGTGCATCCAATAGGTGTGTTTGTGTCATTGGATGGACATTTAGGTCATTTTCGTCCTCCCTATGCTTATTCTTGTCCAATTAGGATTTTAACCAATCTTGTGCATTAAATAGGTGTGTTTGTGTCGTTGGATGAACATTTAGGTCATTTTCGTCTTCCCTAGGCTTATTCTTGTCCAATTAGGGTTTTTAACCAATCTTGTGCATCCAATAAGTTCATTTGTGTCATTGGGTGAACATTTAGGTCATTTTCGTCCTCCCTAGGCTTATTCTTGTCCAATTAGGGTTTCTAACCAATCTTGTGCATCCAATAGGTGTGTTTAGTCATTTGACGAACATTTAGGTTATTTTCGTCCTCCCTATGCTTATTCTTGTCGAATTAGGGTTTTTAACCAATCGTGTGCTTCCAATAAGATCATTTGTGTCATTGGATTAACATTTAGGTCATTTTCGTCCTCCCTAGGCTTATTCTTGTGCAATTAGGGTTTTTAACCTATCTTGTGCATCCAATTGGTGTGTTTGTGTCATTGGATGAACATTTAGGTCATTTTCGTCCTCCCTAGTCTTATTCTTGTCCAATTAGGGTTTTAAGCAATCTTGTGCATCCAATAAGTTCATTTGTGTCATTGGATGAATATTTAGGTCATTTTCATCCTCCCTAGGCTTATTCTTGTCCAATTAGGGTTTCTAACCAATCTTGTGCATCCAATAGGTGTGTTTGTGTCATTGGATGGACATTTAGGTCATTTTCGTCCTCCCTATGCTTATTCTTGTCCAATTAGGATTTTAACCAATCTTGTGCATTCAATAGGTGTGTTTGTGTCATTGGATGAACATTTAGGTCATTTTCGTCTTCCCTAGGCTTATTCTTGTCCAATTAGGGTTTTTAACCAATCTTGTGCATCCAATAAGTTCATTTGTGTCATTGGGTGAACATTTAGGTCATTTTCGTCCTCCCTAGGCTTATTCTTGTCCAATTAGGGTTTCTAACCAATCTTGTGCATCCAATAGGTGTGTTTGTGTCATTGGACGAACAATTAGGTCATTTTCGTCCACCCTAGGCTTGTTCTTGTCCAATTAGGGTTTCTAACCAATCTTGTGAATCCAATAGGTGAGTTTGTGTCATTGGATGAACATTTAGGTCATTTTCGTCCTCCCTAGTCTTATTCTTGTCCAATTAGGGTTTTAAGCAATCTTGTGCATCCAATAAGTTCATTTGTGTCATTGGATGAATATTTAGGTCATTTTAATCCTCCCTAGGCTTATTCTTGTCCAATTAGGGTTTCTAACCAATCTTGTGCATCCAATAGGTGTGTTTGTGTCATTGGATGAACATTTAGGTCATTTTCGTCCTCCCTAGGCTTATTCTTGTCCAATTAGGGTTTTTAACCAATCTTGTGCATCCAATAAGTTCATTTGTGTCATCGGATGAACATTTAGGTCATTTTCGTCCTCCCAAGGCTTATTCTTGCCCAATTAGGGTTTCTAACCAATCTTGTGCATCCAATAGGTGTGTTTGTGTCATTGGATGAACATTTAGGTCATTTTCGTCCTCCCTAGTCTTATTCTTGTCCAATTAGGGTTTTAAGCAATCTTGTGCATCCAATAAGTTCATTTGTGTCATTGGATGAATATTTAGGTCATTTTCGTCCTCGCTAGGCTTATTCTTGTCCAATTAGGGTTTCTAACCAATCTTGTGCATCTAATAGGTGTGTTTGTGTCATTGGATGAACATTTAGGTCATTTTCGTCCTCCCTATGCTTATTCTTGTCCAATTAGGGTTTTTAACCAATCTTGTGCATCCAATAAGTTCATTTGTGTCATTGGATGAACATTTGGGTCATTTAGGTCCTCCCTAGGCTTATTCTTGTCCAATTAGGGTTTTTAACCAATCTTGTGCATCCAATAAGTTCATTTGTGTCATTGGATGAACATTTAGGTCATTTTCGTCCTCCCTAGTCTTATTCTTGTCCAATTAGGGTTTTAAGAAATCTTGTGCATCCAATAAGTTCATTTGTGTCATTGGATGAATAGTTAGGTCATTTTCGTCCTCCCTAGACTTATTCTTGTCAAATTAGGGTTTCTAACCAATCTTGTGCATCCAATAGGTGTGTTTGTGTTATTGGATGAACATTTAGGTCATTTTCGTCCTCCCTAGTCTTATTCTTGTCCAATTAGGGTTTTAAGCAATCTTGTGCATCCAATAAGTTCATTTGTGTCATTGGATGAACATTTAGGTCATTTTCATCCTCCCTAGGCTTATTCTTGTCCAATTAGGGTTTTTAACCAATCTTGTGCATCCAATAAGTTCATTTGTGTCATTGGATGAACAATTAGGTCATTTTCGTCCACCCTAAGCTTATTCTTGTCCAATTAGGGTTTTTAACCAATCTTATGCATCCAATAAGTTCATTTGTGTCATTGGATGAACATTTAGGTCATTTTCGTCCTCCCTAGGCTTATTCTTGTCTAATTAGGGTTTTTAACCAATCTTGTGCATCCAATATGTTCATTTGTGTCATTGGATTAACATTTAGGTCATTTTCGTCCTTCCTAGGCTTATTCTTGTCCAATTAGGGTTTCTAACCAATCTTGTGCATCCAATAGGTGTGTTTGTGTCATTGGATGAACATTTAGGTAATTTTCGTCCTCCTTAGTCTTATTCTTGTCCAATTATGGTTTTAACCAATCTTGTGCATCCAATAAGTTCATTTGTGTCATTGGATGAACATTTAGGTCATTTTCGTCCTCCCTAGGCTTATTCTTGTCCAATTAGGGTTTCTAACCAATCTTGTGCATCCAATAGATGTGTTTGTGTCATTGGATTAACATTTAGGTCATTTTCGTCCTCCCTAGGCTTATTCTTGTCCAATTAGGGTTTCTAACCAATCTTGCACATCCAATAGGTGTGTTTGTGTCATTGGATGAACATTTAGGTCATTTTCGACCTCCTTAGTCTTATTCTGGTCCAATTATGGTTTTAACCAATCTTGTGCATCCAATAAGTTCATTTGTGTCATTGGATGAACATTTAGGTCATTTTCGTCCTCCCTAGGCTTATTCTTGTCCAATTAGGGTTTCTAACCAATCTTGTGCATCCAATAGATGTGTTTGTGTCATTGGATTAACATTTAGGTCATTTTCGTCCTCCCTAGGCTTATTCTTGTCCAATTAGGGTTTCTAACCAATCTTGTGCATCCAATAGGTGTGTTTGTGTCATTGGATGAACATTTAGGTCATTTTCGTCCTCCCTAGGCTTATTCTTGTCCAATTAGGGTTTTTAACCAATCTTGTGCATCCAATAAGTTCATTTGTGTCATTGGATTAACATTTAGGTCATTTTCGTCCTTCGTAGGCTTATTCTTGTCCAATTAGGGTTTCTAACCAATCTTGTGCATCCAATAGGTGTGTTTGTGTCATTGGATGAACATTTAGGTCATTTTCGTCCTCCCTAGTCTTATTCTTGTCCAATTAGGGTTTTAAGCAATCTTGTGCATCCAATAAGTTCATTTGGGTCATTGGATGAATATTGAGGTCATTTTCATCCTCCCTAGGCATATTCTTGTCCAATTAGGGTTTCTAACCAATCTTGTGCATCCAATAGGTGTGTTTGTGTCATTGGATGAACATTTAGGTCATTTTCGTCCTCCCTAGGCTTATTCTTGTCCAATTAGGGTTTTTAACCAATCTTGTGCATCCAATAAGTTCATTTTTATCATTGGATGAACATTTAGGTTATTTTCGTCCTCCCTAGGCTTATTCTTGTCCAATTAGGGTTTTTAACCAATCTTGTGCATCCAATAAGTTCATTTGTGTCATTGGATTAACATTTAGGTCATTTTCGTCCTTCCTAGGCTTATTCTTGTCCAATTAGGGTTTCTAACCAATCTTGTGCATCCAATAGGTGTGTTTGTGTCATTGGATGAACATTTAGGTCATTTTCGTCCTCCCTAGGCTTATTCTTGTCCAATTAGGGTTTCTAAACAATCTTGTGCATCCAATAGGTGTGTTTGTGTCATTGGATGAACATTTAGGTCACTTTCGTCCTCCCTAAGCTTATTCTTGTCCAATTAGGGTTTTAAGGAATCTTGTGCATCCAATAAGTTGATTTGTGTCATTGGATGAATATTTAGGTCATTTTCGTCCTCCCTAGGCTTATTCTTGTGCAATTAGGGTTTCTAACCAATCTGGTGCATCCAATAGGTGTGTTTGTGTCATTGGATGAACATTTAGGTCATTTTCGTCCTCCTTATGCTTATTCTAGTCCAATTAGGGTTTTTAACCAATCTTGTGCATCCAATAGGTGTGTTTGTGTCATTGGATGAACATTTAGGTCATTTTCGTCCTCCCTAGTCTTATTCTTGTCCAATTAGGGTTTTAAGCAATCTTGTGCATCCAATAAGTTCATTTGTGTCATTGGATGAATATTTAGGTCATTTTCGTCCTCCCTAGGCTTATTTTTGTCCAATTAGGGTTTCTAACCAATCTTGTGCATCCAATAGGTGTGTTTGTGTCATTGGATGGACATTTAGGTCACTTTCGTCCTCCCTAGGCTTATTCTTGTCCAATTAGGGTTTTAAGGAATCTTGTGCATCCAATAAGTTGATTTGTGTCATTGGATGAATATTTAGGTCATTTTCGTCCTCCCTAGGCTTATTCTTGTGCAATTAGGGTTTCTAACCAATCTGGTGCATCCAATAGGTGTGTTTGTGTCATTGGATGAACATTTAGGTCATTTTCGTCCTCCTTATGCTTATTCTAGTCCAATTAGGGTTTTTAACCAATCTTGTGCATCCAATAGGTGTGTTTGTGTCATTGGATGAACATTTAGGTCATTTTCGTCCTCCCTAGTCTTATTCTTGTCCAATTAGGGTTTTAAGCAATCTTGTGCATCCAATAAGTTCATTTGTGTCATTGGATGAATATTTAGGTCATTTTCGTCCTCCCTAGGCTTATTCTTGTGCAATTAGGGTTTCTAACCAATCTGGTGCATCCAATAGGTGTGTTTGTGTCATTGGATGATCATTTAGGTCATTTTCGTCCTCCCTAGGCTTATTCTTGTCCAATTAGGGTTTCTAACCAATCTTGTGCATCCAATAGGTGTGTTTGTGTCATTGGATGAACATTTAGGTCATTTTCGTCCTCCCTAGTCTTATTCTTGTCCTATTAGGGGTTTTAACCAATCTTGTGCATCCAATAAGTTCATTTCTGTCATTGGATGAACATTTAGGTCATTTTCGTCCTCCCTAGTCTTATTCTTGTCCAATTAGGGTTTTAAGCAATCTTGTGCATCCAATAAGTTCATTTGTGTCATTGGATGAATATTTAGGTCATTTTCGTCCTCCCTAGGCTTATTCTTGTGCAATTAGGGTTTCTAACCAATCTGGTGCATCCAATAGGTGTGTTTGTGTCATTGGATGAACATTTAGGTCATTTTCGTCCTCCCTAGGCTTATTCTTGTCCAATTAGGGTTTTTAACCAATCTTGTGCATCCAATAAGTTCATTTGTGTCATTGGATTAACACTTAGGTCATTTTCGTCCTCCCTAGGCTTATTCTTGTCCAATTAGGGTTTCTAACCAATCTTGTGCATCCAATAGGTGTGTTTGTGTCATTGGATGAACATTTAGGTCATTTTCGTCCTCCCTAGTCTTATTCTTGTCCAATTAGGGTTTTAAGCAATCTTGTGCATCCAATAAGTTCATTTGTGTCATTGGATGAATATTTAGGTCATTTTCATCCTCCCTAGGCATATTCTTGTGCAATTAGGGTTTCTAACCAATCTTGTGCATCCAATAGGTGTGTTTGTGTCATTGGATGAACATTTAGGTCATTTTCGTCCTCCCTAGGCTTATTCTTGTCCAATTAGGGTTTTTAACCAATCTTGTGCATCCAATAAGTTCATTTGTGTCATTGGATGAACATTTAGGTCATTTTCGTCCTCCAAAGGCTTATTCTTGTCCAATTAGGGTTTTTAACCAATCTTGTGCATCCAATAGGTGTGTTTGTGTCATTGGATGAACATTTAGGTCATTTTCGTCCTCCCTAGTCTTATTCTTGTCCAATTAGGGTTTTAAGCAATCTTGTGCATCCAATAAGTTCATTTGTGTCATTGGATGAATATTTAGGTCATTTTCGTCCTCCCTAGGCTTAATCTTGTCCAATTAGGGTTTCTAACCAATCTTGTGCATCCAATAGGTGTGTTTGTGTCATTGGATGGACATTTAGGTCATTTTGGTCCTCCCTATGCTTATTCTTGTCCAGTTAGGATTTTAACCAATCTTGTGCATCCAATAGGTGTGTTTGTGTCATTGGATGAACATTTAGGTCATTTTCATCTTCCCTAGGCTTATTCTTGTCCAATTAGGGTTTTTAACCAATCTTGTGCATCCAATAGGTGTGTTTGTGTCATTGGATGGACATTTAGGTCATTTTCGTCCTCCCTATGCTTATTCTTGTCCAGTTAGGGTTTTTAACCAATCTTGTGCATCCAATAGGTGTGTTTGTGTCATTGGATGAACATTTAGGTCATTTTTGTCTTCCCTAGGCTTATTCTTGTCCAATTAGGGTTTTTAACCAATCTTGTGCATCCAATAAGTTCATTTGTGTCATTGGGTGAACATTAGGTCATTTTCGTCCTCCCTAGGCTTATTCTTGTCCAATTAGGGTTTCTAACCAATCTTGTGCATCCAATAGGTGTGTTTAGTCATTTGATGAACATTTAGGTTATTTTCGTCCTCCCTAGGCTTATTCTTGTCCAATTAGGGTTTTTAACCAATCTTGTGCATCCAATAAGTTCATTTGTGTCATTGGATTAACATTTAGGTCATTTTCGTCCTCCCTAGGCTTATTCTTGTCCAATTAGGGTTTCTAACCAATCTTGTGCATCCAATAGGTGTGTTTGTGTCATTGGATGAACATTTAGGTCATTTTCGTCCTCCCTAGTCTTATTCTTGTCCAATTAGGGTTTTAAGCAATCTTGTACATCCAATAAGTTCATTTGTGTCATTGGATGAATATTTAGGTCTTTTTCATCCTCCCTAGGCATATTCTTGTCCAATTAGGGTTTTAAGCAATCTTGTGCATCCAATAAGTTCAATTGTGTCATTGGATGAACATTTAGGTCATTTTCGTCCTCCCTAGGCTTATTCTTGTCCAATTATGGTTTTTAACCAATCTTGTGCATCCAATAAGTTCATTTGTGTCATTGGATTAACATTTAGGTCATTTTCGTCCTCCCTAGGCTTATTCTTGTCCAATTAGGGTTTCTAAACAATCTTGTGCATCCAATAGGTGTGTTTGTGTCATTGGATGAACATTTAGGTCATTTTCGTCCTCCCTAGGCTTATTCTTGTCCAATTAGGGTTTATAACCAATCTTGTGCATCCAATAAGTTCATTTGTGTCATTGGATGAACATTTAGGTCATTTTCGTCCTCCGTAGGCTTATTCTTGTCCAATTAGGGTTTTTAACCAATCTTGTGCATCCAATAGGTGTGTTTGTGTCATTGGATGAACATTTAGGTTATTTTCGTCCTCCCTAGGCTTATTCTTGTCCAATTAGGGTTTTTAACCAATCTTGTGCATCCAATAAGTTCATTTGTGTCATTGGATTAACATTTAGGTCATTTTCGTCCTCCCTAGGTTTATTCTTGTCCAATTAGAGTTTCTAACCAATCTTGTGCATCCAATAGGTGTGTTTGTGTCATTGGATGAACATTTAGGTCATTTTCGTCCTCCCTAGGCTTATTCTTGTCCAATTAGGGTTTTTAACCAATCTTGTGCATCCAATAAGTTCATTTGTGTCATTGGATGAACATTTAGGTCATTTTCGTCCTCCCAAGGCTTGTTCTTGTCCAATTAGGGTTTCTAACCAATCTTGTGCATCCAATAGGTGTGTTTGTGTCATTGGATGAACATTTAGGTCATTTTCGTCCTCCCTAGTCTTATTCTTGTCCAATTAGGGTTTTAAGCAATCTTGTGCATCCAATAAGTTCATTTGTGTCATTGGATGAATATTTAGGTCATTTTCATCCTCCCTAGGCTTATTCTTGTCCAATTAGGGTTTTTAACCAATCATGTGCGTCCAATAAGTTCATTTGTGTCATTGGATGAACAATTAGGTCATTTTCGTCCACCCTAAGCTTATTCTTGTCCAATTAGGGTTTTTAACCAATCTTATGCATCCAATAAGTTCATTTGTGTCGTTGGATGAACATTTCGGTCATTTTCGTCCTCCCAAGGCTTATTCTTGTCCAATTAGGGTTTCTAACCAATCTTGTGCATCCAATAGGTGTGTTTGTGTCATTGGATGAACATTTAGGTCATTTTCGTCCTCCCTAGGCTTATTCTTGTCCAATTAGGGTTTTTAACCAATCTTGTGCATCCAATAAGTTCATTTGTGTCATTGGATTAACATTTAGGTCATTTTCGTCCTTCCTAGGCTTATTCTTGTCCAATTATGGTTTTTAACCAATCTTGTGCATCCAATAGGTGTGTTTGTGTCATTGGATGAACATTTAGGTCATTTTCATCCTCCCTAGGCTTATTCTTGTCCAATTAGGGTTTTTAACCAATCTTGAGCATCCAATAGGTGTGTTTGTGTCATTGGATGAACATTTAGGTCATTTTCGTCCTCCCTAGGCTTATTCTTGTCCAATTAGGGTTTTTAACCAATCTTGTGCATCCAATAAGTTCATTTGTGTCATTGGATTAACATTTAGGTCATTTTCGTCCTCCCTAGGCTTATTCTTGTCCAATTAGGGCTTCTAACCAATCGTGTGCATCCAATAGGTGTGTTTGTGTCATTGGATGAACATTTAGGTCATTTTCGTCCTCCCTAGGCTTATTCTTGTCCAATTAGGGTTTCTAACCAATCTTGTGCATCCAATAGGTGTGTTTGTGTCATTGGATGAACATTTAGTTTATTTTCGTCCTCCCTACACTTATTCTTGTCCAATTAGGGTTTCTAACCAATCTTGTGCATCCAATAGGTGTGTTTGTGTCATTGGATGAACATTTAGGTCATTTTCGTCCTCCCTAGTCTTATTCTTGTCCAATTAGGGTTTTAAGCAATCTTGTGCATCCAATAAGTTCATTTGTGTCATTGGATGAATATTTAGGTCATTTTCGTCCTCCCTAGGCTTATTCTTGTGCAATTAGGGTTTCTAACCAATCTGGTGCATCCAATAGGTGTGTTTGTGTCATTGGATGAACATTTAGGTCATTTTCATCCTCCCTATGCTTATTCTTGTCCAATTAGGGTTTTTAAACAATCTTGTGAATCCAATAGGTGTGTTTGTGTCATTGGATGAACATTGAGGTCATTTTCGTCCTCCCTAGGCTTATTCTTGACCAATTAGGGTTTCTAACCAATCTTGTGCATCCAATAGGTGTGATTGTGTCATTGGATGAACATTTAGGTCATTTTCGTCCTCCCTAGTCTTATTCTTGTCCAATTAGGGTTTTTAACCAATCTTGTGCATCCAATAAGTTCATTTGTGTCATTGGATGAACATTTAGGTCATTTTCGTCCTCCCTAGGCTTATTCTTGTGCAATTAGGGTTTTTAACCAATCTTGTGCATCCAATTGGTGTGTTTGTGTCTTTGGATGAACATTTAGGTCATTTTCGTCCTCCCTAGTCTTATTCTTGTCCAATTAGGGTTTTAAGCAATCTTGTGCATCCAATAAGTTCATATGTGTCATTGGATGAATATTTAGGTCATTTTCATCCTCCCTAGGCTTATTCTTGTCCAATTAGGGTTTCTAACCAATCTTGTGCATCCAATAGGTGTGTTTGTGTCATTGGATGAACATTTAGGTCGTTTTCGTCCTCCCTAGCCTTATTCTTGTCCAATTAGGGTTTCTAACCAATCTTGTGCATCCAATAGGTGTGTTTAGTCATTTGATGAACATTTAGGTTATTTTCGTCCTCCCTAGGCTTATTCTTGTGCAATTAGGGTTTTTAACCAATCTTGTGCATCCAATAGGTGTGTTTGTGTCATTTGATGAACATTTAGGTTATTTTCGTCCTCCCTAGGCTTATTCTTGTCCAATTAGGGTTTTTAACCAATCTTGTGCATCCAATAAGTTCATTTGTGTCATTGGATTAACATTTAGGTCATTTTCGTCCTCCCTAGGCTTATTCTTGTCCAATTAGGGTTTTTTAACCAATCTTGTGCATCCAATAAGTTCATTTGTGTCATTGGATGAATAGTTAGGTCATTTTCGTCCTCCCTAGGCTTATTCTTGACCAATTAGGGTTTCTAACCAATCTTGTGCATCCGATAGGTGTGTTTGTGTCATTTGATGAACATTTAGGTTATTTTCGTCCTCCCTAGGCTTATTCTTGTCCAATTAGGGTTTTTAACCAATCTTGTGCCTCCAATAAGTTCATTTGGGTCATTGGATTAACATTTAGGTCATTTTCGTCCTTCCTAGGCTTATTCTTGACCAATTAGGGTTTTTAACCAATCTTGTGCATCCAATAAGTTCATTTGTGTCATTGGATTAACATTTAGGTCATTTTCGTCCTTCCTAGGCTTATTCTTGTCCAATTAGGGTTTCTAACCAATCTTGTGCATCCAATAGGTGTGTTTGTGTCATTGGATGAACATTTAGGTCATTTTCGTCCTCCCTAGTCTTATTCTTGTCCAATTAGGGTTTTAAGCAATCTTGTGCATCCAATAAGTTCATTTGTGTCATTGGATGAATATTTAGGTCATTTTCGTCCTCCCTAGGCTTATTCTTGTGCAATTAGGGTTTCTAACCAATCTGGTGCATCCAATAGGTGTGTTTGTGTCATTGGATGATCATTTAGGTCATTTTCGTCCTCCCTAGGCTTATTCTTGTCCAATTAGGGTTTCTAACCAATCTTGTGCATCCAATAGGTGTGTTTGTGTCATTGGATGAACATTTAGGTCATTTTCGTCCTCCCTAGTCTTATTCTTGTCCAATTAGGGTTTTAAGCAATCTTGTGCATCCAATAAGTTCATTTGTGTCATTGGATGAATATTTTGGTCATTTTCGTCCTCCCTAGGCTTATTCTTGTCCAATTAGGGTTTCTAACCAATCTTGTGCATCCAATAGGTGTGTTTGTGTCATTGGATGAACATTTAGGTCATTTTCGTCCTCCCTAGGCTTATTCTGGTCCAATTAGGGTTTTTAACCAATCTTGTGCATCCAATAGGTGTGTTTGTGTCATTGGATGAACATTTAGGTCATTTTCGTCCTCCCTAGTCTTATTCTTGTCCAATTAGGGTTTTAAGCAATCTTGTGCATCCAATAAGTTCATTTGTGTCATTGGATGAACATTTAGGTCATTTTCGTCCTCCCTAGGCTTAGTTTTGTGCAATTATGGTTTTTAAACAATCTTGTGCATCCAATAGGTGTGTTTGTGTCATTAGATGAACATTTAAGTCATTTTCATCCTCCCTAGGCTTATTCTTGTGCAATTAGGGTTTTCCACCAATCTTGTGCATACAATAGGTGTGTTTGTGTCATTGGATGAACATTTAGATCATTTTCGTCATCCCTAGTCTTATTCTTGTCCAATTAGGGTTTTAAGCAATCTTGTGCATCCAATAAGTTCATTTGTGTCATTGGATGAACATTTAGGTCATTTTCGTCCTCCCTAGGCTTATTCTTGTCCAATTAGGGATTTTAAGCAATCTTGTGCATCCAATAAGTTCATTTGTGTCATTGGATGAACATTTAGGTCATTTTCGTCCTCCCTAGGCTTATTCTTGTCCAATTAGGGATTTTAACCAATCTTGTGCATCCAATAGGTGTGTTTGTGTCATTGGATGAAAATTTAGGTCATTTTCGTCCTCCCTAGGCTTATTCTTGTCCAATTAGGGTTTTTAACCAATCTTGTGCATCCAATAAGTTCATTTGTGTCATTGGATTAACATTTAGGTCATTTTCGTCCTCCCTAGGCTTATTCTTGTCCAATTAGGGTTTCTAACCAATCTTGTGCATCCAATAAGTGTGTTTGTGTCATTGGATGAACATTTAGGTCATTTTCGTCCTCCCTAGGCTTATTCTTGTCCAATTAGGGTTTTTAACCAATCTTGTGCATCCAATAAGTTCATTTGTGTCATTGGATGAATATTTAGGTCATTTTTGTCCTCCCTAGGCTTATTCTTGTCCAATTAGGGTTTCTAACCAATCTTGTGCATCCAATAGGTGTGTTTGTGTCATTGGATGAACATTTAGTTCATTTTCGTCCCCCCTAGTCTTATTCTTGTCCAATTAGGGTTTTAAGCAATCTTGTGCATCCAATAAGTTCATTTGTGTCATTGGATGAATATTTAGGTCATTTTCATCCTCCTTAGGCTTATTCTTGTCCAATTAGGGTTTCTAACCAATCTTGTGCATCCAATCGGTGTGTTTGTGTCATTGGATGAACATTTAGGTCATTTTCGTCCTCCCTAGTCTTATTCTTGTCCAATTAGGGTTTTAAGCAATCTTGTGCATCCAATAAGTTCATTTGTGTCATTGGATGAACATTTAGGTCATTTTCGTCCTCGCTAGTCTTATTCTTGTCCAATTAGGGTTTTTAACCAATCTTGTGCATCCAATAAGTTCATTTGTGTTATTGGATGAACATTTAGGTCATTTTCTTCCTCCCTAGGCTTATTCTTGTCCAATTAGGGTTTTTAACCAATCTTGTGCATCCAATAAGTTCATTTGTGTCATTGGGTGAACATTTAGGTCATTTTCGTCCTCCCTACGCTTATTCTTGTCCAATTAGGGTTTCTAACCAATCTTGTGCATCCAAATGGTGTGTTTAGTCATTTGATGAACATTTAGGTTATTTTCGTCCTCCCTAGGCTTATTCTTGTCCAATTAGGGTTTTTAACCTATCTTGTGCATCCAATAAGTTCATGTGTGTCATTGGATTAACATTTAGGTCATTTTCGTCCTTCCTAGGCTTATTCTTGTCCAATTAGGGTTTCTAACCAATCTTGTGCATCCAATAGGTGTGTTTGTGTCATTGGATGAACATTTAGGTCATTTTCGTCCTCCCTAGGCTTATTCTTGTCCAATTAGGGTTTCTAAACAATCTTGTGCATCCAATAGGTGTGTTTGTGTCATTGGATGAACATTTAGGTCACTTTCGTCCTCCCTAAGCTTATTCTTGTCCAATTAGGGTTTTAAGCAATCTTGTGCATCCAATAAGTTCATTTGTGTCATTGGATTAACATTTAGGTCATTTTCGTCCTCCCTAGGCTTATTCTTGTCAAATTAGGGTTTTTAACCAATCATGTGCATCCAATAAGTTCATTTGTGTCATTGGATGAACAATTAGGTCCTTTTCGTCCACCCTAGGCTTATTCTTGTCCAATTAGGGTTTCTAACCAATCTTGTGAATCCAATAGGTGTGTTTGTGTCATTGGATGAACATTTAGGTCATTTTCGTCCTCCTTAGGCTTATTCTTGTCCAATTAGGGTTTCTAAACAATCTTGTGCATCCAATAGGTGTGTTTGTGTCATTGGATGAACATTTAGGTCACTTTCTTCCTCCCTAGGCTTATTCTTGTCCAATTAGGGTTTTAAGCAATCTTGTGCATCCAACAAGTTCATTTGTGTCATTGGATTAACATTTAGGTCATTTTCGTCCTCCCTAGGCTTATTCTTGTCAAATTAGGGTTTTTAACCAATCATGTGCATCCAATAAGTTCATGTGTGTCATTGGATGAACAATTAGGTCATTTTCGTCCACCCTAGGCTTATTCTTGTCCAATCAGGGTTTCTAACCAAACTTGTGAATCCAATAGGTGTGTTTGTGTCATTGGATGAACATTTAGGTCATTTTCGTCCACCCTAGTCTTATTCTTGTCCAATTAGGGTTTTAAGCAATCTTGTGCATCCAATAAGTTCATTTGTGTCATTGGATGAATATTTAGGTCATTTTCATCCTCCCTAGGCTTATTCTTGTCCAATTAGGGTTTCTAACCAATCTTGTGCATCCAATAGGTGTGTTTGTGTCATTGGATGAACATTTAGGGCATTTTCGTCCTCCATAGTCTTATTCTTGTCCAATTAGGGTTTTAAGCAATCTTGTGCATCCAATAAGTTCATTTGTGTCATTGGATGAATATTTAGGTCATTTTCGTCCTCCCTAGGCTTATTCTTGTCCAATTAGGGTTTCTAACCAATCTGGTGCATCCAATAGGTGTGTTTGTGTCATTGGATGAACATTTAGGTCATTTTCGTCCTCCCTATGCTTATTCTTGTCCAATTAGGGTTTTTAACTAATCTTGTGCATCCAATAGGTGTGTTTGTGTCATTGGATGAACATTTAGGTCATTTTCGTCCTCCCTAGGCTTATTCTTGTCCAATTAGGGTTTTTAACCAATCTTGTGGATCCAATAAGTTCATTTGTGTCATTGGATGAACATTTAGGTCATTTTCGTCTTCCCTAGGCTTATTCTTGTCCAATTAGGGTTTTTAAGCAATCTTGTGCATCCAATAAGTTCATTTGTGTCATTGGATGAACATTTAGGTCATTTTCGTCCTCCCAAGGCTTATTCTTGTCCAATTAGGGTTTTTAACCAATCTTGTGCATCCAATAGGTGTATTTGTGTCATTGGATGAACATTTAGGTCATTTTCGTCCTCCCTAGGCTTATTCTTGTCCAATTAGGGTTTTTAAGCAATCTTGTGCATCCAATAAGTTCGTTTGTGTCATTGGATGAACATTTAGGTCATTTTCGTCCTCCCTAGGCTTATTCTTGTCCAATTAAGGTTTTTAACCAATCTTGTACATCCAATATGTTCATTTGGGTCATTGGATGAACACTTAGGTCATTTTCGTCCTCCCTAGGCTTATTCTTGTCCAATTAGGGTTTTTAACCAATCTTGTGCATCCAATAGGTGTGTTTGTGTCATTGGATGAACATTTAGGTCATTTTCGTCCTCCCTAGGCTTATTCTTGTCCAATTAGGGTTTTTAACCAATTTTGTGCATCCAATAAGTTCATTTGTGTCATTGGATTAACATTTAGGTCATTTTCGTCCACCCTAGGCTTATTCTTGTCCAATTAGGGTTTTTAACCAATTTTGTGCATCCAGTAAGTTCATTTGTGTCATTGGATGAACCTTTAGGTCATTTTCGTCCTCCCAAGGCTTATTCTTGTCCAATTTGGGGTTTTAACCAATCTTGTGCATCCAATAAGATCATTTGTGTCATTGGATGAACATTTAGGTCATTTTCGTCCTCCCTAGGATTATTCTTGTCCAATTACGGTTTTTAAGCAATCTTGTGAATCCTATAAGTTCATTTGTTTCATTGGATGAACATTTAGGTCATTTTCGTCCTCCCTAGGCTTATTCTTGTTCAATTAAGGTTTGTAAACAATCTTGTGCATCCAATAGGTGTGTTTGTGTCATTGGATGAACATTTAGGTCATTTTCGTCCTCCCTAGTCTTATTCTTGTCCAATTAGGGTTTTAAGCAATCTTGTGCATCCAATAAGTTCATTTGTGTCATTGGATTAATATTTAGGTCATTTTCATCCTCCCTAGGCTTATTCTTGTCCAATTAAGGTTTCTAACCAATCTTGTGCATCCAATAGGTGTGTTTGTGTCATTGGATGAACATTTAGGTCATTTTCGTCCTCCCTAGGCTTATTCTTGTCCAATTAGGGTTTTTAACCAATCTTGTGCATCAATTAAGTTCATTTGTGTCATTGGATTAACATTTAGGTCAATTTCATCCTTCCTAGGCTTATTCTTGTCCAATTAGGGTTTCTAACAAATCTTGTGCATCCAATAGGTGTGTTTGTGTCATTGGATGAACATTTAGGTCATTTTCGTCCTCCCTAGGCTTATTCTTGTCCAATTACGGTTTTTAACCAATCTTGTGCATCCAATAAGTTCATTTGTGTCATTGGATTAACATTTAGGTCATTTTCGTCCTTCCTAGGCTTATTCTTGTCCAATTAGGGTTTCTAACCAATCTTGTGCATCCAATAGGTGTGTTTGTGTCATTGGATGAACATTTAGGTTATTTTTGTCCTCCCTAGTCTTATTCTTGTCCAATTAGGGTTTTAAGCAATCTTGTGCATCCAATAAGTTCATTTGTGTCATTGGATGAATATTTAGGTCATTTTCATCCTCCCTAGGCTTATTCTTGTCCAATTAGGGTTTCTAACCAATCTTGTGCATCCAATAGGTGTGTTTGTGTCATTGGATGAACATTTAGGTCATTTTCGTCCTCCCTAGTCTTATTCTGGTCCAATTAGGGTTTTAAGCAATCTTGTGCATCCAATAAGTTCATTTGTGTCATTGGATGAATATTTAGGTCATTTTCATCCTCCCTAGGCTTATTCTTGTCCAATTAGGGTTTCTAACCAATCTTGTGCATCCAATAGGTGTGTTTGTGTCATTGGATGAACATTTAGGTCATTTTCGTCCTCCCTAGTCTTATTCTTGTCCAATTAGGGTTTTAAGCAATCTTGTGCATCCAATAAGTTTATTTGTGTCATTGGATTAACATTTAGGTCATTTTCGTCCTCCCTAGGCTTATGCTTGTCCAATTATGGTTTTCAACCAATCTTGTGCATCCAATAAGTTCATTTGTGTAATTGGACGAACATTTAGGTCATTTTCGTCCTCCCTAGGCTTATTCTTGTCCAATTAGGGTTTTAAGCAATCTTGTGCATCCAATAAGTTCATTTGTGTCATTGGATGAATATTTAGGTCATTTTCATCCTCCCTAGGCTTATTCTTGTCCAATTAGGGTTTCTAACCAATCTTGTGCATCCAATAGGTGTGTTTTTGTCATTGGATGAACATTTAGGTCATTTTCGTCCTCCCTAGTCTTATTCTTGTCCAATTAGGGTTTTTAACCAATCTTGTGCATCCAATAAGTTCATTTGTGTCATTGGATGAACATTTAGGTCATTTTCGTCCTCCCTAGGCTTATTCTTGTCCAATTAGGTTTTCTAACTAATCTTGTGCATCCAATAGGTGTGTTTGTGTCATTGGATGAACATTTAGGTCATTTTCGTCCTCCCTAGTCTTATTCTTGTCCAATTAGGGTTTTAAGCAATCTTGTGCATCCAATAAGTTCATTTGTGTCATTGGATGAATATTTAGGTCATTTTCATCCTCCCTAGGCTTATTCTTGTCCAATTAGGGTTTCTAACCAATCTTGTGCATCCAATAGGTGTGTTTGTGTCATTGGATGGACATTTAGGTCATTTTCGTCCTCCCTATGCTTATTCTTGTCCAATTAGGATTTTAACCAATCTTGTGCATTAAATAGGTGTGTTTGTGTCGTTGGATGAACATTTAGGTCATTTTCGTCTTCCCTAGGCTTATTCTTGTCCAATTAGGGTTTTTAACCAATCTTGTGCATCCAATAAGTTCATTTGTGTCATTGGGTGAACATTTAGGTCATTTTCGTCCTCCCTAGGCTTATTCTTGTCCAATTAGGGTTTCTAACCAATCTTGTGCATCCAATAGGTGTGTTTAGTCATTTGACGAACATTTAGGTTATTTTCGTCCTCCCTAGGCTTATTCTTGTCCAATTAGGGTTTTTAACCAATCTTGTGCATCCAATAAGTTCATTTGTGTCATTGGATTAACATTTAGGTCATTTTCGTCCTCCCTAGGCCTATTCTTGTCCAATTAGGGTTTCTAACCAATCTTGTGCATCCAATAGGTGTGTTTGTGTCATTGGATGAACATTTAGGTCATTTTCGTCCTCCCTAGGCTTATTCTTGTCCAATTAGGGTTTTTAACCAATCATGTGCATCCAATAAGTTCATTTGTGTCATTGGGTGAACATTTAGGTCATTTTCGTCCTCCCTAGGCTTATTCTTGTCCAATTAGGGTTTCTAACCAATCTTGTGCATCCAATAGGTGTGTTTAGTCATTTGATGATCATTTAGGTTATTTTCGTCCTCCCTAGGCTTATTCTTGTCCAATTAGGGTTTTTAACCAATCTTGTGCATCCAATAAGTTCATTTGTGTCATTGGATTAACATTTAGGTCATTTTCGTCCTTCCTAGGCTTATTCTTGTCCAATTAGGGTTTCTAACAAATCTTGTGCATCCAATAGGTGTGTTTGTGTCATTGGATGAACATTTAGGTTATTTTCGTCCTCCCTAGTCTTATTCTTGTCCAATTAGGGTTTTAAGCAATCTTGTGCATCCAATAAGTTCATTTGTGTCATTGGATGAATATTTAGGTCATTTTCATCCTCCCTAGGCTTATTCTTGTCCAATTAGGGTTTCTAACCAATCTTGTGCATCCAATAGGTGTGTTTGTGTCATTTGATGAACATTTAGCTCATTTTCGTCCTCCCTAGTCTTATTCTTGTCCAATTAGGGTTTTAAGCAATATTGTGTATCCAATAAGTTCA
This sequence comes from Cicer pinnatifidum, assembly GCA_037974775.1. Lineage (NCBI taxonomy): Eukaryota > Viridiplantae > Streptophyta > Magnoliopsida > Fabales > Fabaceae > Cicer > Cicer pinnatifidum. The sequence continues at coordinate 190,754 of JBBPBR010000482.1, read as the reverse complement.
TTTGTGTCATTGTATGAATATTTAGGTCATTTTCGTCCTCCCTAGGCTTATTCTTGTCCAATTAGGGTTTCTAACCAATCTTGTGCATCCAATAGCTGGGTTTGTGTCATTGGATGAACATTTAGGTCATTTTCGTCCTCCCTATGCTTATTCTTGTCCAATTAGGGTTTTTAACCAATCTTGTGCATCCAATAGGTGTGTTTGTGTCATTGGATGAACATTTAGGTCATTTTCGTCCTCCCTAGGCTTATTCTTGTCCAATTAGGGTTTCTAACCAATCTTGTGCATCCAATAGGTGTGTTTAGTCATTTGATGAACATTTAGGTTATTTTCGTCCTCCCTAGGCTTATTCTTGTCCAATTAGGGTTTCTAACCAATCTTGTGCATCCAATTGGTGTGTTTGTGTCATTGGATGGACATTTAGGTCATTTTCGTCCTCCCTATGCTTATTCTTGTCCAATTAGGATTTTAACAAACCTTGTGCATCCAATAGGTGTGTTTGTGTCATTGGATGAACATTTAGGTCATTTTCGTCTTCCCTAGGCTTATTCTTGTCCAATTAGGGTTTTTAACCAATCTTGTGCATCCAATAAGTTCATTTGTGTCATTGGGTGAACATTTAGGTCATTTTCGTCCTCCCTAGGCTTATTCTTGTCCAATTAGGGTTTCTAACCAATCTTGTGCATCCAATAGGTGTGTTTGTGTCATTGGATGAACATTTAGGTCATTTTCGTACTCCCCATGCTTATTCTTGTCCATTTAGGGTTTCTAACCAATCTTGTGCATCCAATAGGTGTGTTTGTGTCATTGGATGAACATTTAGGCCATTTTCGTCCTCCCTATGCTTATTCTTGTCCAATTAGGGTTTTTAACGAATCTTGTGCATCCAATAGGTGTGTTTGTGTCATTGGATGAACATTTAGGTCATTTTCGTCCTCCCTAGGCTTATTCTTGTCCAATTAGGGTTTTTAACCAATCTTGTGCATCCAATAAGTTCATTTGTGTCATTGGGTGAACATTTAGGTCATTTTCGTCCTCCCTAGGCTTATTCTTGTCCAATTAGGGTTTCTAACCAATCTTGTGCATCCAATAGGTGTGTTTAGTCATTTGATGAACATTTAGGTCATTTTCGTCCTCCCTATGCTTATTCTTGTCCAATTAGGGTTTCTAACCAATCTTGTGCATCCAATAGGTGTGTTTGTGTCATTGGATGAACATTTAGGTCATTTTCGTCCTCCCTATGCTTATTCTTATCCAATTAGGATTTTTAACCAATCTTGTGCATCCAATAGGTGTGTTTGTGTCATTGGATGAACATTTAGGTCATTTTCGTCCTCCCTAGGCTTATTCTTGTCCAATTAGAGTTTTTAACCAATCTTGTGCATCCAATAGGTGTGTTTGTGTCAGTGGATGAACATTTCGGTTATTTTCGTCCTCCCTAGGCTTATTCTTGTCCTATTAGGGTTTTTAACCAATCTTGTGCATCCAATAAGTTCATTTGTGTCATTGGGTGAACATTTAGGTCATTTTCGTCCTCCCTAGGCTTATTCTTGTCCAATTAGGGTTTCTAACCAATCTTGTGCATCCAATAGGTGTGTTTAGTCATTTGATGAACATTTAGGTTATTTTCGTCCTCCCTAGGCTTATTCTTGTCCAATTAGGGTTTTTAACCAATCGTGTGCATCCAATAAGTTCATTTGTGTCATTGGATTAACATTTAGGTCATTTTCGTCCTCCCTAGGCTTATTCTTGTCCAATTAGGGTTTCTAACCAATCTTGTGCATCCAATAGGTGTGTTTGTGTCATTGGATGAACATTTAGGTCATTTTCGTCCTCCTTAGGCTTATTCTTTTCCAATTAGGGTTTTTAACTAATCTTGTGCATCCAATAAGTTCATTTGTGTCATTGGATGAATAGTTAGGTCATTTTCGTCCTCCCTAGGCTTATTCTTGTCAAATTAGGGTTTCTAACCAATCGTGTGCATCCAACAGGTGTGTTTGTGTCATTGGATGAACATTTAGGTCATTTTTGTCCTCCCTAGGCTTATTCTTGTCCAATTAGGGTTTTTAACCAATCTTGTGCATCCAATAGCTGTGTTTGTGTCATTGGATGAACATTTAGGTCATTTTCGTCCTCCCTAGGCTTATTCTTGTCCAATTAGGGTTTTTAACCAATCTTGTGCATCCAATAAGTTCATTTGTGTCATTGGGTGAACATTTAGGTAATTTTCGTCCTCCCAAGGCTTATTCTTGTCCAATTAGGGTTTCTAAACAATCTTGTGCTTCCAATAGGTATGTTTGTGTCATTGGATGAACATTTAGGTCATTTTCGTCCTCCCTAGGCTTATTCTTGTCCAATTAGGGTTTTTAACCAATCTTGTGCATCCAATAAGTTCATTTGTGTCATTGGGTGAACATTTAGGTCATTTTCGTCCTCCCTAGGCTTATTCTTGTCCAATTAGGGTTTCTAACCAATCTTGTGCATCCAATAGGTGTGTTTAGTCATTTGATGAACATTTAGGTCATTTTCGTCCTCCCTAGGCTTATTCTTGTCCAATTAGGGTTTTTTTACCAATCTTGTGCATCCAATAAGTTCATTTGTGTCATTGGATGAACATTTAGGTCATTTTCGTCCTCCCTAGGCTTATTCTTGTCCAATTAGGGTTTCTAACCAATCTTGTGCATCCAATAGGTGTGTTTAGTCATTTGACGAACATTTAGGTTATTTTCGTCCTCCCTAGGCTTATTCTTGTCGAATTAGGGTTTTTAACCAATCTTGTGCTTCCAATAAGATCATTTGTGTCATTGGATTAACATTTAGGTCATTTTCGTCCTCCCTAGGCTTATTCTTGTCCAATTAGGGTTTCTAACCAATCTTGTGCATCCAATAGGTGTGTTTGTATCATTGGATGAACATTTAGGTCATTTTCGTCCTCCCTAGGCATATTCTTGTCCAATTAGGGTTTCTAAACAATCTTGTGCATTAAATAGGTGTGTTTGTGTCATTGGATGAACATTTAGGTCATTTTCGTCTTCCCTAGGCTTATTCTTGTCCAATTAGGGTTTTTAACCAATCTTGTGCATCCAATAAGTTCATTTGTGTCATTGGGTGAACATTTAGGTCATTTTCGTCCTCCCTAGGCTTATTCTTGTCCAATTAGGGTTTCTAACCAATCTTGTGCATCCAATAGGTGTGTTTAGTCATTTGACGAACATTTAGGTTATTTTCGTCCTCCCTAGGCTTATTCTTGTCGAATTAGGGTTTTTAACCAATCTTGTGCTTCCAATAAGATCATTTGTGTCATTGGATTAACATTTAGGTCATTTTCGTCCTCCCTAGGCTTATTCTTGTGCAATTAGGGTTTTTAACCTATCTTGTGCATCCAATTGGTGTGTTTGTGTCATTGGATGAACATTTAGGTCATTTTCGTCCTCCCTAGTCTTATTCTTGTCCAATTAGGGTTTTAAGCAATCTTGTGCATCCAATAAGTTCATTTGTGTCATTGGATGAATATTTAGGTCATTTTCATCCTCCCTAGGCTTATTCTTGTCCAATTAGGGTTTTTTACCAATCTTGTGCATCCAATAGGTGTGTTTGTGTCATTGGATGGACATTTAGGTCATTTTCGTCCTCCCTATGCTTATTCTTGTCCAATTAGGATTTTAACCAATCTTGTGCATTAAATAGGTGTGTTTGTGTCATTGGATGAACATTTAGGTCATTTTCGTCTTCCCTAGGCTTATTCTTGTCCAATTAGGGTTTTTAACCAATCTTGTGCATCCAATAAGTTCATTTGTGTCATTGGGTGAACATTTAGGTCATTTTCGTCCTCCCTAGGCTTATTCTTGTCCAATTAGGGTTTCTAACCAATCTTGTGCATCCAATAGGTGTGTTTAGTCATTTGACGAACATTTAGGTTATTTTCGTCCTCCCTATGCTTATTCTTGTCGAATTAGGGTTTTTAACCAATCGTGTGCTTCCAATAAGATCATTTGTGTCATTGGATTAACATTTAGGTCATTTTCGTCCTCCCTAGGCTTATTCTTGTGCAATTAGGGTTTTTAACCTATCTTGTGCATCCAATTGGTGTGTTTGTGTCATTGGATGAACATTTAGGTCATTTTCGTCCTCCCTAGTCTTATTCTTGTCCAATTAGGGTTTTAAGCAATCTTGTGCATCCAATAAGTTCATTTGTGTCATTGGATGAATATTTAGGTCATTTTCATCCTCCCTAGGCTTATTCTTGTCCAATTAGGGTTTCTAACCAATCTTGTGCATCCAATAGGTGTGTTTGTGTCATTGGATGGACATTTAGGTCATTTTCGTCCTCCCTATGCTTATTCTTGTCCAATTAGGATTTTAACCAATCTTGTGCATTAAATAGGTGTGTTTGTGTCGTTGGATGAACATTTAGGTCATTTTCGTCTTCCCTAGGCTTATTCTTGTCCAATTAGGGTTTTTAACCAATCTTGTGCATCCAATAAGTTCATTTGTGTCATTGGGTGAACATTTAGGTCATTTTCGTCCTCCCTAGGCTTATTCTTGTCCAATTAGGGTTTCTAACCAATCTTGTGCATCCAATAGGTGTGTTTAGTCATTTGACGAACATTTAGGTTATTTTCGTCCTCCCTAGGCTTATTCTTGTCCAATTAGGGTTTTTAACCAATCTTGTGCATCCAATAAGTTCATTTGTGTCATTGGATTAACATTTAGGTCATTTTCGTCCTCCCTAGGTTTATTCTTGTCCAATTAGAGTTTCTAACCAATCTTGTGCATCCAATAGGTGTGTTTGTGTCATTGGATGAACATTTAGGTCATTTTCGTCCTCCCTAGGCTTATTCTTGTCCAATTAGGGTTTTTAACCAATCTTGTGCATCCAATAAGTTCATTTGTGTCATTGGGTGAACATTTAGGTCATTTTCGTCCTCCCTAGGCTTATTCTTGTCCAATTAGGGTTTCTAACCAATCTTGTGCATCCAATAGGTGTGTTTAGTCATTTGATGAACATTTAGGTTATTTTCGTTCTCTCTAGGCTTATTCTTGTCCAATTAGGGTTTTTAACAAATCTTGTGCATCCAATAAGTTCATTTGTGTCATTGGATTTACATTTAGGTTATTTTCGTCCTCCCTAGGCTTATTCTTGTCCAATTAGGGTTTCTAACCAATCTTGTGCATCCAATAGGTGTGTTTGTGTCATTGGATGAACATTTAGGTCATTTTCGTCCTCTCTAGGCTTATTCTTGTCCAATTAGGGTTTCTAACCAATCTTGTGCATCCAATAGGTGTGTTTGTGTCATTGGATGAACATTTAGGTCATTTTCGTCCTCCCTATGCTTATTCTTATCCAATTAGGATTTTTAACCAATCTTGTGCATCCAATAGGTGTGTTTGTGTCATTGGATGAACATTTAGGTCATTTTCGTCCTCCCTAGGCTTATTCTTGTCCAATTAGAGTTTTTAACCAATCTTGTGCATCCAATAGGTGTGTTTGTGTCAGTGGATGAACATTTCGGTTATTTTCGTCCTCCCTAGGCTTATTCTTGTCCTATTAGGGTTTTTAACCAATCTTGTGCATCCAATAAGTTCATTTGTGTCATTGGGTGAACATTTAGGTCATTTTCGTCCTCCCTAGGCTTATTCTTGTCCAATTAGGGTTTCTAACCAATCTTGTGCATCCAATAGGTGTGTTTAGTCATTTGATGAACATTTAGGTTATTTTCGTCCTCCCTAGGCTTATTCTTGTCCAATTAGGGTTTTTAACCAATCGTGTGCATCCAATAAGTTCATTTGTGTCATTGGATTAACATTTAGGTCATTTTCGTCCTCCCTAGGCTTATTCTTGTCCAATTAGGGTTTCTAACCAATCTTGTGCATCCAATAGGTGTGTTTGTGTCATTGGATGAACATTTAGGTCATTTTCGTCCTCCTTAGGCTTATTCTTTTCCAATTAGGGTTTTTAACTAATCTTGTGCATCCAATAAGTTCATTTGTGTCATTGGATGAATAGTTAGGTCATTTTCGTCCTCCCTAGGCTTATTCTTGTCAAATTAGGGTTTCTAACCAATCGTGTGCATCCAACAGGTGTGTTTGTGTCATTGGATGAACATTTAGGTCATTTTTGTCCTCCCTAGGCTTATTCTTGTCCAATTAGGGTTTTTAACCAATCTTGTGCATCCAATAGCTGTGTTTGTGTCATTGGATGAACATTTAGGTCATTTTCGTCCTCCCTAGGCTTATTCTTGTCCAATTAGGGTTTTTAACCAATCTTGTGCATCCAATAAGTTCATTTGTGTCATTGGATAAACATTTAGGTCATTTTCGTCCACCCTATGCTTATTCTTGTCCAATTAGGGTTTTTAACCAATCTTGTGCATCCAATAAGTTCTTTTGTGTCATTGGATAAACATTTAGGTCATTTTCGTCCTCCCAAGGCTTATTGTTGTCCAATTAGGGTTTTTAACCAATCTTGTGCATCCAATAGGTGTGTTTGTGTCATTGGATGAACATTTAGGTCATTTTCGTCCTCCCTAGGCTTATTCTTGTCCAATTAGGGTTTCTAACCAATCTTGTGCATCCAATAGGTGTGTTTGTGTCATTGGATGAACATTTAGGTCATTTTCGTCCTCCCTAGGCTTAGTCTTGTTCTATTAGGGTTTTTAACCAATCTTGTGCATCCAATAAGTTCATTTGTGTCATTGGATAAACATTTAGGTGATTTTCGTCCACCCTAGGCTTATTCTTGTCCAATTAGGGTTTTCAAGCAATCTTGTGCATCCAATAAGTTCATTTGTGTCATTGGATGAACATTTACGTCATTTTCGTCCTCCCTAGGCTTATTCTTGTCCAATTAGGGTTTTTAACCAATCTTGTGCATCCAATAGGTGTGTTTGTGTCATTGGATGAACATTTAGGTCATTTTCGTCCTCCCTAGGCTTATTCTTGTCTAATTAGGGTTTTTAACCAATCTTGTGCATCCAATAAGTTCATTTGTGTCATTGGATGAACATTTAGGTCATTTTCGTCCTCCCAAGGCTTATTGTTGTACAATTAGGGTTTTTAACCAATCTTGTGCATCCAATAGGTGTGTTTGTGTCATTGGATGAACATTTAGGTCATTTTCGTCCTCCCTAGGCTTATTCTTGTCCAATTAGGGTTTTTAACCAATCTTGTGCATCCAATAAGTTCATTTTTGTCATTGGGTGAACATTTAGGTCATTTTCGTCCTCCCTAGGCTTATTCTTGTCCAATTAGGGTTTCTAACCAATCTTGTGCATCCAATAGGTGTGTTTAGTCATTTGATGAACATTTAGGTTATTTTCGTCCTCCCTAGGCTTATTCTTGTCCAATTAGGGTTTTTAACCAATCTTGTGCATCCAATAAATTCATTTGTGTCATTGGATTAACATTTAGGTCATTTTCGTCCTTCCTAGGCTTATTCTTGTCCAATTAGGGTTTTTAACCAATCTTGTGCATCCAATAAGTTCATTTGTGTCATTGGATTAACATTTAGGTCATTTTCGTCCTCCCTAGGCTTATTCTTGTCCAATTAGGGTTTCTAACAAATCTTGTGCATCCAATAGGTGTGTTTGTGTCATTGGATGAACATTTAGGTTATTTTCGTCCTCCCTAGTCTTATTCTTGTCCAATTAGGGTTTTAAGCAATCTTGTGCATCCAATAAGTTCATTTGTGTCATTGGATGAATATTTAGGTCATTTTCGTCCTCCCTAGGCTTATTCTTGTGCAATTAGGGTTTCTAACCAATCTGGTGCATCCAATAGGTGTGTTTGTGTCATTGGATGAACATTTAGGTCATTTTCGTCCTCCCTAGGCTTATTCTTGTCCAATTAGGGTTTTTAACCAATCTTGTGCATCCAATAGGTGTGTTTAGTCATTTGATGAACATTTAGGTTATTTTCGTCCTCCCTAGGCTTATTCTTGTCCAATTAGGGTTTCTAACCAATCTTGTGCATCCAATAGGTGTGTTTGTGTCATTGGATGAACATTTAGGACATTTTCGTCCTCCCTAGGCTTATTTTTGTCCAATTAGGGGTTTTAACCAATCTTGTTCATCCAATAAGTTCATTTGTGTCATTGGATGAACATTTAGGTCATTTTCGTCCTCCCTAGGCTTATTCTTGTCCAATTAGGGTTTCTAACCAATCTTGTGCATCCAATAGGTGTGTTTGTGTCATTGGATGAACATTTAGGTCATTTTCGTCCTCCCTAGGCTTATTCTTGTCCAATTAGGGTTTTTAACCAATCTTGTGCATCCAATAAGTTCATTTGTATCATTGGATTAACATTTAGGTCATTTTCGTCCTTCCTAGGCTTATTCTTGTCCAATTAGGGTTTCTAACCAATCTTGTGCATCCAATAGGTGTGTTTGTGTCATTTGATGAACATTTAGGTTATTTTCGTTCTCCCTAGTTTTATTCTTGTCCAATTAGGGTTTTAAGCAATCTTGTGCATCCAATAAGTTCATTTGTGTCATTGGATTAACATTTAGGTCATTTTCGTCCTCCCTAGGCTTATTCTTGTCCAATTAGGGTTTCTAACCAATCTTGTGCATCCAATAGGTGTGTTTGTGTCATTGGATGAACATTTAGGACATTTTCGTCCTCCCTAGGCTTATTCTTGTCCAATTAGGGTTTTTAACCAATCTTGTGCATCCAATAAGTTCATTTGTATCATTGGATTAACATTTAGGTCATTTTCGTCCTTCCTAGGCTTATTCTTCTCCAATTAGGGTTTCTAACCAATCTTGTGCATCCAATAGGTGTGTTTGTGTCATTGGATGAACATTTAGGTTATTTTCGTCCTCCCTAGTCTTATTCTTGTCCAATTAGGGTTTTAAGCAACCTTGTGCATCCAATAAGTTCATTTGTGTCATTGGATTAATATTTAGGTCATTTTCATCCTCCCTAGGCTTATTCTTGTCCAATTAGGGTTTCTAACCAATCTTGTGCATCCAATAGGTGTGTTAGTGTCATTGGATGAACATTTAGGTCATTTTCGTCCTCCCTAGGCTTATTCTTGTCCAATTAGGGTTTCTAACCAATCTTGTGCATCCAATAGGTGTGTTTGTGTCATTGGATGGACATTTAGGTCATTTTCGTCCTCCCTATGCTTATTCTTGTCCAATTAGGATATTAACCAACCTTGTGCATCCAATAGGTGTGTTTGTGTCATTGGATGAACATTTAGGTCATTTTCGTCTTCCCTAGGCTTATTCTTGTCCAATTAGGGTTTTTAACCAATCTTGTGCATCCAATAAGTTCATTTGTGTCATTGGGTGAACATTTAGGTCATTTTCGTCCTCCCTAGGCTTATTCTTGTCCAATTAGGGTTTCTAATCAATCTTGTGAATCCAATAGGTGTGTTTGTGTCATTGGATGAATATTTAGGTCATTTTCGTCCTCCCTAGGCTTGTTCTTGTCCAATTAGGGTTTTCAGCAATCTTGTGCATCCAATAAGTTCATTTGTGTCATTGGATGAATATTTAGGTCACTTTCATCCTCCCTAGGCTTATTCTTGTCCAATTAGGGTTTTTAACCAATCTTGTGCATCCAATAGGTGTGTTTGTGTCATTGGATGAACATTTAGGTCATTTTCATCCTCCCTAGGCTTATTCTTGTCCAATTAGGGTTTCTAACGAATCTTGTGCATCCAATAGGTGTGTTTGTGTCATTGGATGAACATTTAGGTCATTTTCGTCCTCCCTATGCTTATTCTTGTACAATTAGGGTTTTTAACCAATCTTGTGCATCCAATAGGTGTGTTTGTGTCATTGGATGAACATTTAGGTCATTTTCGTCCTCCCTAGGCTCATTCTTGTCCAATTAGGGTTTTTAACCAATCTTGTGCATCCAATATGTTCATTTGTGTCATTGGATGAACATTTAGGTCATTTTCGTCCTCCCAAGGCTTATTCTTGTCCAATTAGGGTTTCTAAACAATCTTGTGCATCCAATAGGTATGTTTGTGTCATTGGATGATTATTTAGGTCATTTTCGTCCTCCCTAGGCTTATTCTTGTCCAATTAGATTTTTAACCAATCTTGTGCATCCAATAGGTGTGTTTGTGTCATTGGATGAACATTTAGGTCATTTTCGTCCTCCCTAGGCTTATTCTTGTCCAATTAGGGTTTTTAACCAATCTTGTGCATCCAATATGTTCATTTGTGTCATTGGATGAACATTTAGGTCATTTTCGTCCTCCCTAGGCTTATTCTTGTCCAATTAGGGTTTCTAACCAATCTTGTGCATCCAATAGGTGTGTTTGTGTCATTGGATGAACATTTAGGTCATTTTCGTCCTCCCTAGGCTTAATCTTGTCCAATTAGGGTTTTTAACCAATCTTGTGCATCCAATAAGTTCATTTGTGTCATTGGGTGAACATTTAGGTCATTTTCGTCCTCCCTAGGCTTATTCTTGTCCAATTAGGGTTTCTAACCAATCTTGTGCATCCAATAGGTGTGTTTAGTCATTTGATGAACATTTAGGTCATTTTCGTCCTCCCTAGGCTTATTCTTGTCCAATTAGGGTTTCTAACCAATCTTGTGCATCCAATAAGTTCATTTGTGTCATTGGATGAACATTTAGGTCATTTTCGTCCTCCCTAGGCTTATTCTTGTCCAATTAAGGTTTCTAACCAATCTTGTGCATCCAATAATTTCATTTGTGTCATTGGGTGAACATTTAGGTCATTTTCGTCCTCCCTAGGCTTATTCTTGTCCAATTAGGGTTTCTAACCAATCTTGTGCATCCAATAGGTGTGTTTGTGTCATTGGATGAACATTTAGGTCATTTTCGTCCTCCCTAGGCTTATTCTTGTCCAATTAGGGTTTTTTTACCAATCTTGTGCATCCAATAAGTTCATTTGTGTCATTGGATGAACATTTAGGTCATTTTCGTCCTCCCTAGGCTTATTCTTGTCCAATTAGGGTTTCTAACCAATCTTGTGCATCCAATAGGTGTGTTTAGTCATTTGACGAACATTTAGGTTATTTTCGTCCTCCCTAGGCTTATTCTTGTCGAATTAGGGTTTTTAACCAATCTTGTGCTTCCAATAAGATCATTTGTGTCATTGGATTAACATTTAGGTCATTTTCGTCCTCCCTAGGCTTATTCTTGTCCAATTAGGGTTTCTAACCAATCTTGTGCATCCAATAGGTGTGTTTGTATCATTGGATGAACATTTAGGTCATTTTCGTCCTCCCTAGGCTTATTCTTGTCCAATTAGGGTTTCTAAACAATCTTGTGCATCCAATAGGTGTGTTTGTGTCATTGGATGAACATTTAGGTCACTTTCGTCCTCCCTAAGCTTATTCTTGTCCAATTAGGGTTTTAAGCAATCTTGTGCATCCAATAAGTTCATTTGTGTCATTGGATTAACATTTAGGTCATTTTCGTCCTCCCTAGGCTTATTCTTTTCAAATTAGGGTTTTTAACCAATCATGTGCATCCAATAAGTTCATTTGTGTCATTGGATGAACAATTAGGTCATTTTCGTCCACCCTAGGCTTATTCTTGTCCAATTAGGGTTTCTAACCAATCTTGTGAATCCAATAGGTGTGTTTGTGTCATTGGATGAACATTTAGGTCATTTTCGTCCTACCTAGTCTTATTCTTGTCCAATTAGGGTTTTAAGCAATCTTGTGCATCCAATAAGTTCATTTGTGTCATTGGATGAATATTTAGGTCATTTTCCTCCTCCCTAGCCTTATTCTTGTCCAATTAGGGTTTCTAACCAATCTTGTGCATCCAATAGGTGTGTTTGTGTCATTGGATGAACATTTAGGTAATTTTTGTCCTCCCTAGGCTTATTCTTGTGCAATTAGGGTTTTTAACCAATCTTGTGCATCCAATTGGGGTGTTTGTGTCATTGGATGAATATTTAGGTCATTTTCGTCCTCCCTAGTCTTATTCTTGTCCAATTAGGGTTTTAAGCAATCTTGTGCATCCAATAAGTTCATTTGTGTCATTGGATGAATATTTAGGTCATTTTCATCCTCCCTAGGCTTATTCTTGTCCAATTAGGGTTTTTAACCAATCTTGTGCATCCAATGGGTGTGTTTGTGTCATTGGATGAACATTTAGGTCATTGTCGTCCTCCCTAGGCTTATTGTTGTCAAATTAGGGTTTTTAACCAATCATGGGCATCCAATAAGTTCATTTGTGTCATTGGATGAACACTTAGGTCATTTTCGTTCTCCCTAGGCTTATTCTTGTCCAATTAGGGTTTCTAACCAATCTTGTGCATCCAATAGGTGTGTTTGTGTCATTGGATGAACATTTAGGTCATTTTCGTCCTCCCTAGTCTTATTCTTGTCCAATTAGGGTTTTAAGCAATCTTGTGCATCCAATAAGTTCATTTGTGTCATTGGATGAATATTTAGGTCATTTTCATCCTCCCTAGGCTTATTCTTGTCCAATTAGGGTTTTTAACCAATCTTGTGCATCCAATAAGTTCATTTGTGTTATTGGATGAACATTTAGGTCATTTTCTTCCTCCCTAGGCTTATTCTTGTCCAATTAGGGTTTTTAACCAATCTTGTGCATCCAATAAGTTCATTTGTGTCATTGGGTGAACATTTAGGTCATTTTCGTCCTCCCTACGCTTATTCTTGTCCAATTAGGGTTTCTAACCAATCTTGTGCATCCAATAGGTGTGTTTGTGTCATTGGATGAACATTTAGGTCATTTTCGTACTCCCTAGGCTTATTCTTGTCCAATTAGGGTTTCTAACCAATCTTGTGCATCCAATAGGTGTGTTTGTGTCATTGGATGAACATTTAGGTCATTTTCGTCCTCCCTATGCTTATTCTTGTCCAATTAGGGTTTTTAACCAATCTTGGGCATCCAATAGGTGTGTTTGTGTCATTGGATGAACATTTAGGTCATTTTCGTCCTCCCCAGGCTTATTCTTGTCCAATTAGGGTTTTTAACCAATCTTGTGCATCCAATAAGTTCATTTGTGTCATTGGGTGAACATTTAGGTCATTTTCGTCCTCCCTAGGCTTATTCTTGTCCAATTAGGGTTTCTAACCAATCTTGTGCATCCAATAGGTGTGTTTAGCCATTGGATGAACATTTAGGTCATTTTCGTCCTCCCTAGGATTATTCTTGTCCAATTAGGGTTTTTTACCAATCTTGTGCATCCAATAAATTCATTTGTGTCATTGGGTGAACATTTAGGTCATTTCCGTCCTCCCTAGGCTTATTCTTGTCCAATTTGGGTTTCTAACCAATCTTGTGCATCCAATAGGTGTGTTTGTGTCATTGGATGAACATTTAGGTTATTTTCGTCCTCCCTAGGCTTATTCTTGTCCAATTAGGGTTTCTAAACAATCTTGTGCATCCAATAGGTGTGTTTGTGTCATTGGATGAACATTTAGGTCATTTTCGTCCTCCCTAGGCTTATTCTTGTCCAATTAGGGTTTTTAACCAATCTTGTGCATCCAATAAGTTCATTTGTGTCATTGGGTGAACATTTAGGTCATTTTCGTCCTCCCTAGGCTTATTCTTGTCCAATTAGGGTTTCTAACCAATCTTGTGCATCCAATAGGTGTGTTTAGTCATTTGACGAACATTTAGGTCATTTTCGTCCTCCCTAGGCTTATTCTTGTCCAATTAGGGTTTTTAACCAATCTTGTGCATCCAATATGTTCATTTGTGTCATTGGATGAACATTTAGGTCATTTTCGTCCTCCCTAGGCTTATTCTTGTTCAATTAGGGTTTTTAACCAATCTTGTGCATCCAATAGGTGTGTTTGTGTCATTGGATGAACATTTAGGTCATTTTCTTCCTCCCTAGTCTTATTCTTGTCCAATTAGGGTTTTAAGCAATCTTGTGCATCCAATAAGTTCATTTGTGTCATTGGATGAATATTTAGGTCATTTTCATCCTCCCTAGGCTTATTCTTGTCCAATTAGGGTTTCTAACCAATCTTGTGCATCCAATAGGTGTGTTTGTGTCATTGGATGAACATTTAGGTCATTTTCGTCCTCCTTATGCTTATTCTTGTCCAATTAGGGTTTTTAACCAATCTTGTGCATCCAATAAGTTCATTTGTGTCATTGGGTGAACATTTAGGTCATTTTCGTCCTCCCTAGGCTTATTCTTGTCCAATTAGGGTTTCTAACCAATCTTGTGCATCCAATAGGTGTGTTTAGTCATTTGATGAACATTTAGGTCATTTTCGTCCACCCTAGGCTTATTCTTGTCCAATTAGGGTTTTTAACCAATCTTGTGCATCCAATAAGTTCATTTGTGTCATTGGATGAACATTTAGGTCATTTTCGTCCTCCCTAGGCTTATTCTTGTCCTACTAAGGTTTTTAACCAATCTTGTGCATCCAATAAGTTCATTTGTGTCATTGGATAAACATTTAGGTCATTTTCGTCCACCCTAGGCTTATTCTTGTCCAATTAGGGTTTTTAACCAATCTTGTGCATCCAATTGGTGTATTTGTGTCATTGGATGAACATTTAGGTCATTTTCGTCCTCCCTAGGCTTATTCTTGTCCAATTAGGGTTTCTAACCAATCTTGTGCATCCAATAGGTGTGTTTGTGTCATTGGATGAACATTTAGGTCATTTTCGTCCTCCCTAGGCTTATTCTTGTCCAATTAGGGTTTTTAACCAATCTTGTGCATCCAATAGGTGTGTTTGTTTCATTGGATGAACATTTAGGTCATTTACGTCCTCCCTAGGCTTATTCTTGTCCAATTAGGGTTTTTAACCAATCTTGTGCATCCAATAAGTTCATTTGTGTCATTGGATGAACAATTAGGTCATTTTCGTCCACCCCAAGCTAATTCTTGTCCAATTAGGGTTTTTAACCAATCTTATGCATCCAATAAGTTCATTTGTGTCATTGGATGAACATTTAGGTCATTTTCGTCCTCCCTAGGCTTATTCTTGTCCAATTAGGGTTTCTAACCAATCTTGTGCATCCAATAGGTGTGTTTGTGTCATTGGATGAACATTTAGGTCATTTTCGTCCTCCCTAGGCTTATTCTTGTCCAATTAGGGTTTTTAACCAATCTTGTGCATCCAATATGTTCCTTTGTGTCATTGGGTGAACATTTAGGTCATTTTCGTCCTCCCTAGGCTTATTCTTGTCCAATTAGGGTTTTTAACCAATCTTGTGCATCCAATATGTTTATTTGTGTCATTGGGTGAACATTTAGGTCATTTTCGTCCTCCCTAGGCTTATTCTTGTCCAATTAGGGTTTCTAACCAATCTTGTGCATCCAATAGGTGTGTTTGTGTCATTGGATGAACATTTAGGTCATTTTCGTCCTCCCTAGGCTTATTCTTGTCCAATTAGGGTTTTTGACCAATCTTGAGCATCCAATAGGTGTGTTTGTGTCATTGGATGAACATTTAGGTCATTTTCGTCCTCCCTAGGCTTATTCTTGTCCAATTAGGGTTTTTAACCAATCTTGTGCATCCAATAAGTTCATTTGTGTCATTGGGTGAACATTTAGGTCATTTTCGTCCTCCCTAGGCTTATTCTTGTCCAATTAGGGTTTCTAACCAATCTTGTGCATCCAATAGTTGTGTTTAGTCATTTGATGAACATTTAGGTCATTTTCGTCCTCCCTAGGCTTATTCTTGTCCAATTAGGGTTTTTAACCAATCTTGTGCATCCAATATGTTCATTTGTGTCATTGGATGAACATTTAGGTCATTTTCGTCCTCCCTAGGCTTATTTTTGTCCAATTAGGGTTTCTAAACAATCTTGTGCATCCAATAGGTGTGTTTGTGTCATTGAATGAACATTTAGGTCATTTTCGTCCTCCCTAGGCTTATTCTTGTCCAATTAGGGTTTTAAGCAATCTTGTGCATCCAATAAGTTCATTTGTGTCATTGGATTAACATTTAGGTCATTTTCGTCCTTCCTAGGCTTATTCTTGTCCAATTAGGGTTTTTAACCAATCATGTGCATCCAATAAGTTCATTTGTGTCATTGGATGAACAATTAGGTCATTTTCGTGCACCGTAGGCTTATTCTTGTCCAATTAGGGTTTTTAATCAATCTTGTGCATCCAATAAGTTCATTTGTGTCATGGGATGAACATTTAGGTCATTTTCGTCCTCCCTAGGATTATTCTTGTCCAATTAGGGTTTCTAACCAATCTTGTGCATCCAATAGGTGTGTTTGTGTCGTTGGATGAACATTTAGGTCATTTTCGTCCTCCCTAGTCTTATTCTTGTCCAATTAGGGTTTTAAGCAATCTTGTGCATCCAATAAGTTCATTTGTGTCATTGGATGAATATTTAGGTCATTTTCATCCTCCCTAGTCTTATTCTTGTCCAATTAGGATTTTAACCAATCTTGTGCATCCAATAGGTGTGTTTGTGTCATTGGATGAACATTTAGGTCATTTTCGTCTTCCCTAGGCTTATTCTTGTCCAATTAGGGTTTTTAACCAATCTTGTGCATCCAATAAGTTCATTTGTGTCATTGGGTGAACATTTAGGTCATTTTCGTCCTCCCTAGGCTTATTCTTGTCCAATTAGGGTTTCTAACCAATCTTGTGCATCCTATAGGTGTGTTTGTGTCATTGGTTGAACATTTAGGTCATTTTCGTCCTCCCTAGGCTTATTCTTGTCCAATTAGGGTTTTTAACCAATCTTGTCCATCCAATAAATTCATTTGTGTCATTGGATGAACATTTAGGTCATTTTCGTCCTCCCAAGGCTTATTCTTGTCCAATTAGGGATTCTAACCAATCTTGTGCATCCAATAGGTGTGTTTGTGTCATCGGATGAACATTTAGGTCATTTTCGTCCTCCCTAGTCTTATTCTTGTCCAATTAGGATTTTAAGCAATCTTGTGGATCCAATAAGGTGTGTTTGTGTCATTGGATGAACATTTAGGTTATTTTCGTCCTCCCTAGGCTTATTCTTGTCCAATTAGGGTTTCTAACCAATCTTGTGTATCCAATAGGTGTGTTTGTGTCATTGGATGAACATTTAGGTCATTTTCGTCCTCCCAATGCTTATTCTTGTCCAATTAGGGTTTTTAACCAATCTTGTGCATCCAATAGGTATGTTTGTGTTATTGGATGAACATTTAGGTCATTTCTGTCCTCCCTAGGCTAATTCTTGTCCAATTAGGGTTTTTAACCAATCTTGTGCATCCAATAAGTTCATTTGTGTCATTGGATTAACATTTAGGTCATTTTCGTCCTCCCTAGGCTTATTCTTGTCCAATTAGGGTTTCTAACCAATCTTGTGCATCCAATAGGTGTGTTTGTGTCATTGGATGAACATTTAGGTCATTTTCGTACTCCCTAGGTTTATTCTTGTCCAATTAGGATTTTTAACCAATCTTGTGCATCCAATAAGTTCATTTGAGTCATTGGATTAACATTTAGGTCATTTTCGTCCTCCCTAGGCTTATTCTTGTCCAATTAGGGTTTCTAACCAATCTTGTGCATCCAATAGGTGTGTTTGTGTCATTGGATGAACATTTAGGTCATTTACGTCCTCCCTAGGCTTATTCTTGTCCAATTAGGGTTTTTAACCAATCTTGTGCATCCAATAAGTTCATTTGTGTCATTGGGTGAACATTTAGGTCATTTTCGTCCTCCCTAGGCTTATTCTTGTCCAATTAGGGTTTCTAACCAATCTTGTGCATCCAATAGGTGTGTTTAGTCATTTGATGAACATTTAGGTTATTTTCGTTCTCCCTAGGCTAATTCTTGTCCAATTAGGTTTTTTAACCAATGTTGTGCATCCAATAACTTCATTTGTGTCATTGGATTAACATTTAGGTCATTTTCGTCCTCCCTAGGCTTATTCTTGTCCAATTAGGGTTTCTTACCAATCTTGTGCATCCAATAGGTGTGTTTGTGTCATTGGATGAACATTTAGGTCATTTTCGTCCTCACTAGGCTTATTCTTGTCCAATTAGGGTTTTTAACCAATCTTGTGCATCCAATAAGTTCATTTGTGTCATTGGATTACTATTTAGGTCATTTTCGTCCTCCCTAGGCTTATTCTTGTCCAATTAGGGTTTCTAACCAATCTTGTGCATCCAATAGGTGTGTTTAGTCATTTGATGAACATTTAGGTTATTTTCGTCCTCCCTAGGCTTATTCTTGTCCAATTAGGGTTTTTAACCAATCTTGTGCATCCAATAAGTTCATTTGTGTCATTGGATTAACATTTAGGTCATTTTCGTCCTTCCTAGGCTTATTCTTGTCCAATTAGGGTTTCTAACCAATCTTGTGCATCCAATAGGTGTGTTTGTGTCATTGGATGAACATTTAGGTCATTTTCGTCCTCCCAAGGCTTATTCTTGTCCAATTAGAGTTTTTAACCAATCTTGTGCATCCAATAAGTTCATTTGTGTCATTGGGTGAACATTTAGGTCATTTTCGTCCTCCCTAGGCTTATTCTTGTCCAATTAGGGTTTCTAACCAATCTTGTGCATCCAATAGGTGTGTTTAGTCATTTGATGAACATTTAGGTCATTTTCGTCCTCCCTTGGCTTATTCTTGTCCAATTAGGGTTTTTAACCAATCTTGTGCATCCAATAAGTTCATTTGTGTCATTGGGTGAACATTTAGGTCATTTTCGTCCTCCCTAGGCTTATTCTTGTCCAATTAGGGTTTCTAACCAATCTTGTGCATCCAATAGGTGTGTTTAGTCATTTGATGAACATTTAGGTTATTTTCGTCCTCCCTAGGCTTATTCTTGTCCAATTAGGGTTTTTAACCAATCTTGTGCATCCAATAAGTTCATGTGTGTCATTGGATTAACATTTAGGTCATTTTCGTCCTTCCTAGGCTTATTCTTGTCCAATTAGGGTTTCTAACCAATCTTGTGCATCCAATAGGTGTGTTTGTTTCATTGGATGAACATTTAGGTCATTTTCGTCCTCCCTAGGCTTATTCTTGTCCAATTAGGGTTTCTAACCAATCTTGTGCATCCAATAGGTGTGTTTGTGTCATTGGATGAACATTTAGGTCATTTTCGTCCTCCCTAGGCTTATTCTTGTCCAATTAAGGTTTTTAACCAATCTTGTGCATCCAATAAGTTCATTTGCGTCATTGGATGAACATTTAGGTCATTTTCGTCCTCCCTAGGCTTATCCTTGTCCAATTAGGGTTTCTAACCAATCTTGTGCATCCAATAGGTGTGTTTGTGTCATTGGATGAACATTTAGGTCATTTTCGTCCTCCCTAGGCTTATTCTTGTCCAATTAGGGTTTCTAACCAATCTTGTGCATTCAATAGGTGTGTTTGTGTCATTGAATGAACATTTAGGTCATTTTCGTCCTCCCTAGGCTTATTCTTGTCCAATTAGGGTTTCTAACCAATCTTGTGCATCCAATAGGTGTGTTTGTGTCATTGGATGAACATTTAGGTCATTTTCGTCCTCCCTAGGCTTATTCTTATCCAATTAGGGTTTCTAACCAATCTTGTGCATCCAATAGGTGTGTTTAGTCATTTGATGAACATTTAGGTCATTTTCGTCCTCCCTAGGCTTATTCTTGTCCAATTAGGGTTTCTAACCAATCTTGTGCATCCAATAAGTTCATTTGTGTCATTGGATTAACATTTAGGTCATTTTCGTCCTCCCTAGTGTTATTCTTGTCCAATTAGGGTTTCTAACCAATCTTGTGCATCCAATAGGTGTGTTTGTGTCAATGGATGAACATTTAGGTCATTTTCGTCCTCCCTAGGCTTATTCTTGTCCAATTAGGGTTTCTAACCAATCTTGTGCATCCAATAGGTGTGTTTGTGTCATTGGATGAACATTTAGGTCATTTTCGTCCTCCCTAGGCTTATTCTTGTCTAATTAGGGTTTTTAACCAATCTTGTGCATCCAATAGGTGTGTTTGGGTCATTGGATGAACATTTAGGTCATTTTCGTCCTCCCTAGGCTTATTCTTGTCCAATTAGGGTTTCTAACCAATCTTGTGCATCCAATAGGTGTGTTTGTGTCATTGGATGAACATTTAGGTCATTTTCGTCCTCCCTAGGCTTATTCTTTTCCAATTAGGGTTTTTAACCAATCTTGTGCATCCAATAAGTTCATTTGTGTCATTGGATGAATAGTTAGGTTATTTTCGTCCTCCCTAGGCTTATTCTTGTCAAATTAGTGTTTCTAATCAATCGTGTGCATCCAATAGGTGTGTTTGTGTCATTGGATGAACATTTAGGTCATTTTCGTCCTCCCTAGGCATATTCTTGTCCAAGTAGGGTTTCTAACAAATCTTGTGCATCCAATAGGTGTGTTTGTGTCATTGGATGAACATTTAGGTCATTTTCGTCCTCCCTAGGCTTATTCTTGTCCAATTAGGGTTTTTAACCAATCTTGTGCATCCAATAAGTTCATTTGTGTCATTGGATTAACATTTAGGTCATTTTCGTCCTCCCTAGGCTTATTCTTGTCCTATTAAGGTTTTTAACCAATCTTGTGCATCCAATATGTTCATTTGTGTCATTGGATGAACATTTAGGTCATTTTCGTCCTCCCTAGGCTTATTCTTGTCCAATTAGGGTTTCTAAACAATCTTGTGCATCCAATAGGTGTGTTTGTGTCATTGGATGAACATTTAGGTCATTTTCGTCCTCCCTAACCTTATTCTTGTCCAATTAGGGTTTCTAACCAATCTTGTGCATCCAATAGGTGTGTTTGTGTCATTGGATGAACATTTAGGTCATTTTCGTCCTCCCTAGGCTTATTCTTGTCCAATTAGGGTTTTTAACCAATCTTGTGCATCCAATAAGTTCATTTGTGTCATTGGGTGAACATTTAGGTCATTTGCGTCCTCCCTAGGCTTATTTCTTGTCTAATTAGGGTTTCTAACCAATCTTGTGCATCCAATAGGTGTGTTTGTGTCATTGGATGAACATTTAGGTTATTTTCGTCCTCCCTAGTCTTATTCTTGTCCAATTAGGGTTTTAAGCAATCTTGTGCATCCAATAAGTTCATTTGTGTCATTGGATGAATATTTAGGTCATTTTCATCCTCCCTAGGCTTATTCTTGTCCAATTAGGGTTTCTAACCAATCTTGTGCATCCAATAGGTGTGTTTGTGTCATTGGATGAACATTTAGGTCATTTTCGTCCTCCCTATGCTTATTCTTGTCCAATTAGGGTTTTTAACCAATCTTGTGCATCCAATAGGTGTGTTTGTGTCATTGGATGAACAATTAGATCATTTTCGTCCTCCCTAGGCTTATTCGGGTCCAATTATGGTTTTTAACCAATCTTGTGCATCCAATAAGTTCATTTGTGACCTTGGATGAAAATTTAGGTCATTTTCGTCCTCCCTAGGCTTATTCTTGTCCAATTAGGGTTTCTTACCAATCTTGTGCATCCAATAAGTTTATTTGTGTCATTGGATGAACATTTAGGTCATTTTCGTCCTCCCTGGGCTTATTCTTGTCCAATTAGGGTTTTTAACCAATCTTGTGCATCCAATATGTTCATTTGTGTCATTGGATGAACATTTAAGTCATTTTCGTCCTCCGTAGGCTTATTCTTGTCGAATTAGGGTTTCTAACCAATCTTGTGCATCCAATAGGTGTGTTTGTGTCATTGGATGAACATTTAGGTCATTTTCGTCCTCCCTAGGCTTATTCTTGTCCAATTAGGGTTTTTAACCAATCTTGTGCATCCAATAAGTTCATTTGTGTCATTGGATGAACATTTAGGTCATTTTCGTCCTCCCTAGGCTTATTCTTGTCCAATTAGGGTTTTTAACCAATCTTGTGCATCCAATAAGTTCATTTGTGTCATTGGATGTACATTTAGGTCATTTTCGTTCTCCCTAGGCTTATTCTTGTCCAATTAGGGTTTTTAACCAATCTTGTGCATCCATTAAGTTCATTTGTGTCATTGGATGAACATTTAGGTCATTTTCGTCCTCCCTAGGCTTATTCTTGTCCAATTAGGGTTTCTAACCAATCTTGTGCATCCAATAGGTGTGTTTGTGTCATTGGATGAACATTTAGGTCATTTACGTCCTCCCTAGGCTTATTCTTGTCCAATTAGGGTTTTTAACCAATCTTGTGCATCCAATAAGTTCATTTGTGTCATTGGATGAACATTTAGGTCATTTTCGTCATCCCAAGGCTTATTCTTGTCCAATTAGGGTTTCTGACCAATCTTGTGCATCCAATAGGTGTGTTTGTGTCATTGGATGAACATTTAGGTCATTTTCGTCCTCCCTGGTCTTATTCTTGTCCAATTAGGGTTTTAACCAATCTTGTGCATCCAATAAGTTCATTTGTGTCATTGGATAAATATTTAGGTCATTTTCGTCCTCCCTAGGCTTATTCTTGTGCAATTAGGGTTTCTAACCAATCTGGTGCATCCAATAGGTGTGTTTGTGTCATTGGATAAACATTTAGGTCATTTTCGTCCTCCCTATGCTTATTCTTGTCCAATTAGGGTTTTTAACCAATCTTGTGCATCCATAAGGTGTGTTTGTGTCATTGGATGAACATTTAGGTCATTTTCGTCCTCCCTAGGCTTATTCTTGACCAATTAGGGTTTCTAACCAATCTTGTGCATCCAATAGGTGTGTTTGTGTCATTGGATGAACATTTAGGTCATTTTCGTCCTCCCTAGTCTTATTCTTGTCCAATTAGGGTTTTTAACCAATCTTGTGCATCAAATAAGTTCATTTTTGTCATTGGATGAACATTTAGGTCATTTTCGTCCTCCCTAGGCTTATTCTTGTGCAATTAGGGTTTTTAACCAATCTTGTGCATCCAATTGGTGTGTTTGTGTCATTGGATGAACATTTAGGTCATTTTCGTCCTCCCTAGTCTTATTCTTGTCCAATTAGGGTTTTAAGCAATCTTGTGCATCCAATAAGTTCATTTGTGTCATTGGATGAACATTTAGGTCATTTTCGTCCTCCCTAGTCTTATTCTTGTCCAATTAGGGTTTTTAACCAATCTTGTGCATCCAATAAGTTCATTTGTGTTATTGGATGAACATTTAGGTAATTTTCTTCCTCCCTAGGCATATTCTTGTCCAATTAGGGTTTTTAACAAATCTTGTGCATCCAATAAGTACATTTGTGTCATTGGGTGAACATTTAGGTCATTTTCGTCCTCCCTAGGCTTATTCTTGTCCAATTAGGGTTTCTAACCAATCTTGTGCATCCAATAGGTGTGTTTAGTCATTTGATGAACATTTAGGTTATTTTCGTCCTCCCTAGGCTTATTCTTGTCCAATTAGGGTTTTTAACCAATCTTGTGCATCCAATAAATTCATTTGTGTCATTGGATTAACATTTAGGTCATTTTCGTCCTTCCTAGGCTTATTCTTGTCCAATTAGGGTTTCTAACCAATCTTGTGCATCCAATAGGTGTGTTTGTGTCATTGGATGAACATTTAGGTTATTTTCGTCCTCCCTAGTCTTATTCTTGTCCAATTAGGGTTTTAAGCAATCTTGTGCATCCAATAAGTTCATTTGTGTCATTGGATGAATATTTAGGTCATTTTCATCCTCCCTAGGCTTATTCTTGTCCAATTAGGGTTTCTAACCAATCTTGTGCAGCCAATAGGTGTGTTTGTGTCATTGTATGAACATTTAGGTCATTTTCGTCCTCCCTAGTCTTATTCTTGTCCAATTAGGGTTTTAAGCAATCTTGTGCATCCAACAAGTTCATTTGTGTCATTGGATGAATATTTAGGTCATTTTCGTCCTCCCTAGGCTTATTCTTGTCCAATTAGGGTTTCTAACCAATCTTGTGCATCCAATAGGTGTGTTTGTGTCATTGGATGAACATTTAGGTCATTTTCGTCCTCCCTAGTCTTATTCTTGTCCAACTAGGGTTTTAAGCAATCTTGTGCATCCAATAAGTTCATTTGTGTCATTGGATGAACATTTAGGTCATTTTCGTCCTCCCTAGGCTTATTCTTGTGCAATTAGGGTTTTTAACCAATCTTGTGCATCCAATAGGTGTGTTTGTGTCATTGGGTGAACATTTAGGTCATTTTCGTCCACCCTAGGCTTATTCTTGTCCAATTAGGGTTTTTAAGCAATCTTGTGCATCCAATAACTTCATTTGTGTCATTGGATTAACATTTAAGTCATTTTCGTCCTCCGTAGGCTTATTCTTGTCCAATTATGATTTTTAACTAATCTTGTGCATTCAATAGGTGTGTTTGTGTCATTGGATGAACATTTAGGTCATTTTCGTCCTCCCTAGGCTTATTCTTGTCCAATTAGGGTTTTTAACCAATCTTCTGCATCCAATAAGTTCATTTGTGTCATTGGATGAACATTTAGGTCATTTTCGTCCTCCCTATGCTTATTCTTGTCCAATTAGGGTTTTTAACCAATCTTGTGCATCCAATAGGTGTGTTTGTGTCATTGGATGAACATTTAGGTCATTTTCGTCCTCCCTAGGCTTATTCTTGTCCAATTAGGGTTTTTAACCAATCTTGTGCATCCAATAAGTTCATTTGTGTCATTGGGTGAACATTTAGGTCATTTTCGTCCTCCCTAGGCTTATTCTTGTCCAATTAGGGTTTCTAACCAATCTTGTGCATCCAATAGGTGTGTTTAGTCATTTGATGAACATTTAGGTTATTTTCGTTCTCCCTAGGCTTATTCTTGTCCAATTAGGGATTTTAACCAATGTTGTGCATCCAATAACTTCATTTGTGTCATTGGATTAACATTTAGGTCATTTTCGTCCTCCCTAGGCTTATTCTTGTCCAATTAGGGTTTCTTACCAATCTTGTGCATCCAATAGGTGTGTTTGTGTCATTGGATGAACATTTAGGTCATTTTCGTCA
This sequence comes from Cicer pinnatifidum, assembly GCA_037974775.1. Taxonomy (NCBI): domain Eukaryota; kingdom Viridiplantae; phylum Streptophyta; class Magnoliopsida; order Fabales; family Fabaceae; genus Cicer; species Cicer pinnatifidum. Next base: position 165,963 of record JBBPBR010000482.1, on the reverse strand, counting down.
TCCCTAGGCTTATTCTTTTCCAATTAAGGTTTTTAACCAATCTTGTGCATCCAATGAGTTCATTTGTGTCATTGGATGAACATTTAGGTCATTTTCTTCCTCCCTAGGCATATTCTTGTCCAATTAGGGTTTCTAACCAATCTTGTGCATCCAATAGGTGTGTTTGTGTCATTGGATGAACATTTAGGTCATTTTCGTCCTCCCTAGGCTTATTCTTGTCCAATTAGGGTTTTTAACCAATCTTGTGCATCCAATAAGTTCATTTGTGTCATTGGATGAATAGTTAGGTCATTTTCGTCCTCCCTAGGCTTATTCTTGTCCAATTACGGTTTCTAACCAATCTTGTGCATCCAATAGGTGTGTTTAGTCATTTGATGAACATTTAGGTTATTTTCGTCCTCCCTAGGCTTATTCTTGTCCAATTAGGGTTTTTAACCAATCTTGTGCATCCAATAAGTTCATTTGTGTCATTGGATTAACATTTAGGTCATTTTCGTCCTTCCTAGGCTTATTCTTGTCCAATTAGGGTTTCTAACCAATCTTGTGCATCCAATAGGTGTGTTTGTGTCATTGGATGAACATTTAGGTCATTTTCGTCCTCCCAAGGCTTATTCTTGTCCAATTAGAGTTTTTAACCAATCTTGTGCATCCAATAAGTTCATTTGTGTCATTGGGTGAACATTTAGGTCATTTTCGTCCTCCCTAGGCTTATTCTTGTCCAATTAGGGTTTCTAACCAATCTTGTGCATCCAATAGGTGTGTTTAGTCATTTGATGAACATTTAGGTCATTTTCGTCCTCCCTTGGCTTATTCTTGTCCAATTAGGGTTTTTAACCAATCTTGTGCATCCAATAAGTTCATTTGTGTCATTGGGTGAACATTTAGGTCATTTTCGTCCTCCCTAGGCTTATTCTTGTCCAATTAGGGTTTCTAACCAATCTTGTGCATCCAATAGGTGTGTTTAGTCATTTGATGAACATTTAGGTTATTTTCGTCCTCCCTAGGCTTATTCTTGTCCAATTAGGGTTTTTAACCAATCTTGTGCATCCAATAAGTTCATGTGTGTCATTGGATTAACATTTAGGTCATTTTCGTCCTTCCTAGGCTTATTCTTGTCCAATTAGGGTTTCTAACCAATCTTGTGCATCCAATAGGTGTGTTTGTTTCATTGGATGAACATTTAGGTCATTTTCGTCCTCCCTAGGCTTATTCTTGTCCAATTAGGGTTTCTAACCAATCTTGTGCATCCAATAGGTGTGTTTGTGTCATTGGATGAACATTTAGGTCATTTTCGTCCTCCCTAGGCTTATGCTTGTCCAATTAGGGTTTTTAACCAATCTTGTGCATCCAATAGGTGTGTTTGTGTCATTGGATGAACATTTAGGTCATTTTCGTCCTCCCTAGGCTTATTCTTGTCCAATTAGGGTTTCTAACCAATCTTGTGCATCCAATTGGTGTGTTTGTGTCATTGGATGAACATTTAGGTCATTTTCGTCCTCCCTAGTCTTATTCTTGTCCAATTAGGGTTTTAAGCAATCTTGTGCATCCAATAAGTTCATTTGTGTCATTGGATTAAGATTTAAGTCATTTTCGTCCTCCCTAGGCCTATTCTTGTTCAATTAGGGTTTCTAACCAATCTTGTGCATCCAATAGGTGTCTTTGTATCATTGGATGAATATTTATGTCATTTTCGTCCTCCCTAGTCTTATTCTTGTCCAATTAGGGTTTTAAGCAATCTTGTGCATCCAATAAGTTCATTTGTGTCATTGGATGAACATTTAGGTCATTTTCGTCCTCCCTAGGCTTATTCTTGTCCAATTAGGGTTTCTAACCAATCTTGTGCATCCAATAAGTTCATTTGTGTCATTGGATGAACATTTAGGTCATTTTCGTCCTCCCTAGGCTTATTCTTGTGCAATTACGGTTTTTAACCAATCTTGTGCATCCAATAGGTGTGTTTGTGTCATTGGATGAACATTTAGGTCATTTTCGTCTTCCCTAGGCTTATTCTTGTCCAATTAGCGTTTCTAACAAATCTTGTGCATCCAATAGGTGTGTTTGTGTCGTTGGATGAACATTTAGGTCATTTTCATCCTCCCTAGGCTTATTCTTGTCTAATTAGGGTTTTTAAGCAATCTTGTGCATCCAATAAGTTCATTTGTGTCATTTGATGAACATTTAGATCATTTTCGTCCTCCTTAGGCTTATTCTTGTTCAATTAGGGTTTCTAACCAATCTTGTGCATCCAATAGGTGTGTTTGTGTCATTGGATGAACATTTAGGTCATTTTCGTCCTCCCTAGTCTTATTCTTGTCCAATTAGGGTTTTAAGCAATCTTGTGCATCCAATAAGTTCATTTGTGTCATTGGATGAACATTTAGGTCATTTTCGTCATCCCTAGTCTTATTCTTGTCCAATTAGGGTTTTTAACCAATCTTGTGCATCCAATAAGTTCATTTGCGTTATTGGATGAACATTTAGGTAATTTTCTTCCTCCCTAGGCTTATTCTTGTCCAATTAGGGTTTTTAACCTATCTTGTGCATCCAATAAGTTCATTTGTGTCATTGGATGAACAATTAGGTCATTTTCGTCCTCCCAAGGCTTATTCTTGTCCAATTAGGGTTTCTAACTAATCTTGTGCATCCAATAGGTGTGTTTGTGTCATTGGATGAACATTTAGGTCATTTTCGTCCTCCCTAGTCTTATTCTTGTCCAATTAGGGTTTTAAGCAATCTTGTGCATCCAATAAGTTCATTTGTGTCATTGGATGAATATTTAGGTCATTTTCGTCCTCCCTAGGCTTTGTCTTGTCCAATTAGGGTTTCTAACCAATCTTGTGCATCCAATAGGTGTGTTTGTGTCATTGGATGAACATTTAGGTCATTTACGTCCTCCCTAGGCTTATTCTTGTCCAATTAGGGTTTTTAACCTATCTTGTGCATCCAATAAGTTCATTTGTGTCATTGGATGAACAATTAGGTCATTTTCGTCCTCCCAAGGCTTATTCTTGTCCAATTAGGGTTTCTAACTAATCTTGTGCATCCAATAGGTGTGTTTGTGTCATTGGATGAACATTTAGGTCATTTTCGTCCTCCCTAGTCTTATTCTTGTCCAATTAGGGTTTTAAGCAATCTTGTGCATCCAATAAGTTCATTTGTGTCATTGGATGAACATTTAGGTCATTTTCGTCATCCCTAGTCTTATTCTTGTCCAATTAGGGTTTTTAACCAATCTTGTGCATCCAATAAGTTCATTTGCGTTATTGGATGAACATTTAGGTAATTTTCTTCCTCCCTAGGCTTATTCTTGTCCAATTAGGGTTTTTAACCAATCTTGTGCATCCAATAAGTTCATTTGTGTCATTGGGTGAACATTTAGGTCATTTTCGTCCTCCCTAGGCTTATTCTTGTCCAATTAGGGTTTCTAACCCATCTTGTGCATCCAATAGGTGTGTTTGTGTCGTTGGATGAACATTTAGGTTATTTTCGTCCTCCCTAGGCTTATTCTTGTCCAATTAGGTTTTTTAACCAATCTTGTGCATCCAATAAGTTCATTTGTGTCATTGGATGAACATTTAGGTCATTTTCGTCCTCCCAAGGCTTATTCTTGTCCAATTAGGGTTTCTAACCAATCTTGTGCATCCAATAGGTGTGTTTGTGTCATTGGATGAACATTTAGGTCATTTTCGTCCTCCCTAGGTTTATTCTTGTTCAATTAGGGTTTTTAACCAATCTTGTGCATCCAATAAGTTCATTTGTGTCATTGGATTAACATTTAGGTTATTTTTGTCCTCCGTAGGCTTATTCTTGTCCAACTAGGGTTTTAAACCAATCTTGTGCATCCAATAAGTTCATTTGTGTCATTGGATTAACATTTAGGTCATTTTCGTCCTCCCTAGGCTTATTCTTGTCCAATTAGGGTTTTTAACCAATCTTGTGCATCCAATAAGTTCATTTGTGTCATTGGATTAACATTTAGGTCATTTTCGTCCTCCCTAGGCTTATTCTTGTCCAATTAGTGTTTTTAGCCAATCTTGTGCATCCTATAAGTTCATTTGTGTCATTGGATGTACATTTAGGTCATTTTCGTCCTCCCAAGGCTTATTCTTGTCCAATTAGGGTTTCTAACCAATCTTGTGCATCCAAAAAGTTCATTTGTGTCATTGGATTAACATTTAGGTTATTTTCGTCCTCCCTAGGCTTATTCTTGTCCAATTAGGGTTTCTAACCAATCTTGTGCATCCAATAAGTTCATTTGTGTCATTGGATTAACATTTAGGTTATTTTTGTCCTCCGTAGGCTTATTCTTGTCCAATTAGGGTTTTAAACCAATCTTGTGCATCCAATAAGTTCATTTGTGTCATTGGATTAACATTTAGGTTATTTTCGTCATCCAAAGGCTTATTCTTGTCCAATTAGGGTTTCTAACCAATCTTGTGCATCCAATAGGTGTGTTTGTGTCATTGGATGAACATTTAGGTCATTTTCGTCCTCCCTAGTCTTATTCTTGTCCAATTAGGATTTTAAGCAATCTTGTGCATCCAATAAGTTCATTTGTGTCATTGGATGAACATTTAGGTCATTTTCGTCCTCCCTAGGCTTATTCTTGTCCAATTAGGGTTTTAAGCAATCTTGTGCATCCAATAACTTCATTTGTGTCATTGGATTAACATTTAGGTCATTTTCGTCCTCCCTAGGCTTATTCTTGTCCAATTAGGGATTTTAACCAATCTTGTGCATCCAATAGGTGTGTTTGTGTCATTGGATGAACATTTAGGTCATTTTCGTCCTCCCTAGGTTTATTCTTGTCCAATTAGGGTTTTTAACAAATCTTGTGCATCCAATAAGTTCATTTGTGTCATTGGATTAACATTTAGGTCATTTTCGTCCTCCCTAGGCTTATTCTTGTCCAATTAGGGCTTTTAACCAATCTTGTGCATCCAATAGGTGTGTTTGTGTCATTAGATGAACATTATGGTCATTTTCGTCCTCCCTAGGCTTATTCTGGTCCAATTAGAGTTTTTAACCAATCTTGTGCCTCCAATAAGTTCATTTGTGTCATTGGGTGAACATTTAGGTCATTTTCGTCCTCCCTAGGCTTATTCTTGTCCAATTAGGGTTTCTAACCAATCTTGTGCATCCAATAGGTGTGTTTAGTCATTTGATGAACATTTAGGTTATTTTCGTCCTCCCTAGGCTTATTCTTTTCCAATTAGGGTTTTTAACCAATCTTGTGCATCCAATAAGTTCATTTGTGTCATTGGATTAACATTTAGGTAATTTTCGTCCTTCCTAGGCTTATTCTTGTTCAATTAGGGTTTCTAACCAATCTTGTGCATCCAATAGGTGTGTTTGTGTCATTGGATGAACATTTAGGTCATTTTAGTCCTCCCTAGGCTTATTCTTGTCCAATTAGGGTTTCTAAACAATCTTGTGCATCCAATAGGTGTGTTTGTGTCATTGGATGAACATTTAGGTCACTTTCGTCCTCCCTAAGGTTATTCTTGTCCAATTAGGGTTTTAAGCAATCTTGTGCATCCAATAAGTTCATTTGTGTCATTGGATTAACATTTAGGTCATTTTCGTCCTCCCTAGGCTTATTCTTGTCAAATTAGGGTTTTTAACCAATCATGTGCATCCAATAAGTTCGTTTGTGTCATTGGATGAACAATTAGGTCATTTTCGTCCCCCCTAGGCTTATTCTTGTCCAATTAGGGTTTCTAACCAATCTTGTGAATCCAATAGGTGTGTTTGTGTCATTGGATGGACATTTAGGTCATTTTCGACCTCCCTAGTCTTATTCTTGTCCAATTAGGGTTTTAAGCAATCTTGTGCATCCAATAAGTTCATTTGTGTCATTGGATGAATATTTAGGTCATTTTCGTCCTCCCTAGGCTTATTCTTGTGCAATTAGGGTTTCTAACCAATCTGGTGCATCCATTAGGTGTGTTTGTGTCATTGGATGAACATTTAGGTCATTTTCGTCCTCCCTAGTCTTATTCTTGTCCAATTAGGGTTTTTAACCAATCTTGTGCATCCAATAGGTGTGTTTGTGTCTTTGGATGAACATTTAGGTCATTTTCGTCCTCCCTAGGCTTATTCTTGTCCAATTAGGGTTTCTAACCAATCTTGTGCATCCAATAGGTGTGTTTGTGTCATTGGATGAACATTTAGGTCATTTTCGTCCTCCCTAGTCTTATTCTTGTACAATTTGGGTTTTTAACCAATCTTGTGCATCCAATAAGTTCATTTCTGTCATTGGATGAACATTCAGGTCATTTTCGTCCTCCCTAGGCTTATTCTTGTCCAATTAGGGTTTCTTACCAATCTTGTGCATCCAATAGGTGTGTTTGTGTCATTGGATGAACATTTAGGTCATTTTTGTCCTCCCTAGGCTTATTCTTGTCCAATTAGGGTTTTTAACCAATCTTGTCCATCCAATAAATTAATTTGTGTCATTGGATGAACATTTAGGTCATTTTCGTCCTCCCAAGGCTTATTCTTGTCCAATTAGGGTTTCTCACCAATCTTGTGCATCCAATAGGTGTGTTTGTGTCATTGGATGAACATTTAGGTCATTTTCGTCCTCCCTAGTCTTATTCTTGTCCAATTAGGATTTTAAGCAATCTTGTGCATCCAATAAGGTGTGTTTGTGTCATTGGATGAACATTTAGGTTATTTTCGTCCTCCCTAGGCTTATTCTTGTCCAATTAGGGTTTCTAACCAATCTTGTGTATCCAATAGGTGTGTTTGTGTCATTGGATGAACATTTAGGTCACTTTCGTCCTCCCTAAGCTTATTCTTGTCCAATTATGGTTTTAAGCAATCTTGTGCATCCAATAAGTTCATTTGTGTCATTGGATTAACATTTAGGTCATTTCTGTCCTCCCTAAGCTTATTCTTGTCCAATTAGGGTTTTTAACCAATCTTGTGCATCCAATAAGTTCATTTGTGTCATTGGATGAACATTTAGGTCATTTTCGTCCTCCCTAGGCTTATTCTTGTCCAATTAGGGTTTCTAACCAATCTTGTGCATCCAATAGGTGTGTTTGTGACATTGGATGACCATTTAGGTCATTTTCATCCTCCCTAGGCTTATTCTTGTCCCATTAGGGTTTTTAACCAATCTTGTGCATCCAATAAGTTCAATTGTGTCATTGGATGAACATTTAGGTCATTTTCGTCCTCCCTAGGCTTATTCTTGTCCAATTAGGGTTTTTAACCAATCTTGTGCATCCAATATGTTCATTTGTGTCATTGGATGAACATTTAAGTCACTTTCGTCCTCCCTAGGCTTATTCTTGTCCAATTAGGGTTTCTAAACAATCTTGTGCATCCAATAGGTGAGTTTGTGTCATTGGATGAACATTTAGGTCATTTTCGTCCTCCCTAGGCTTATTCTTGTCCAATTAGGGTTTTAAGCAATCTTGTGCATCCAATAACTTCATTTGTGTCATTGGATTAACATTTAGGTCATTTTCGTCCTCCCTAGGCTTATTCTTGTCCAATTAGGGATTTTAACCAATCTTGTGCATCCAATAGGTGTGTTTGTGTCATTGGATGAACATTTAGGTCATTTTCGTCCTCCCTAGGCTTATTCTTGTCCAATTAGGGTTTCTAAACAATCTTGTGCATCCAATAGGTGTGTTTGTGTCATTGGATGAACATTTTGGTCATTTTCGTCCTCCCTAGGCTTATTCTTGTCCAATTAGGGTTTTAAGCAATCTTGTGCATCCAATAAGTTCATTTGTGTCATTGGATTAACATTTAGGTCATTTTCGTCCTCCCTAGGCTTATTCTTGTCAAATTAGGGTTTTTAACCAATCATGTGCATCCAATAAGTTCATTTGTGTCATTGGATGAACAATTAGGTCATTTACGTCCACCCTAGGCTTATTCATGTCCAATTAGGGTTTCTAACCAATCTTGTGAATCCAATAGGTGTGTTTGCGTCATTGGATGAACATTTAGGTCATTTTCGTCCTCCCTAAACTTATTCTTGTCCAATTAGGGTTTTAAGCAATCTTGTGCATCCAATAAGTTCATTTGTGTCATTGGATGAATATTTAGGTCATTTTCGTCCTCCCTAGGCTTATTCTTGTGCAATTATTGTTTCTAACCAATCTGGTGCATCCAATAGGTGTGTTTGTGTCATTGGATGAACATTTAGGTCATTTTCGTCCTCCCTATGCTTATTCTTGTCCAATTAGGGTTTTTAACCAATCTTGTGCATCCAATAGGTGTGTTTGTGTCATTGGATGAACATTCAGGTTATTTTCATCCTCCCTAGGCTTATTCTTGTCCAATTAGGGTTTTTAACCAATCTTGTGCATCCAATAAGTTCATTTGTGTCATTGGGTGAACATTTAGGTCATTTTCGTCCTCCCTAGGCTTATTCTTGTCCAATTAGGGTTTCTAACCAATCTTGTGCATCCAATAGGTGTGTTTAGTCATTTGATGAACATTTAGGTTATTTTCGTCCTCCCTAGGCTTATTCTTGTCCAATTAGGGTTTTTAACCAATCTTGTGCATCCAATAAGTTCATTTGTGTCATTGGATTAACATTTAGGTCATTTTCGTCCTCCCTAGGCTTATTCTTGTCCAATTAGGGTTTCTAACCAATCTTGTGCATCCAATAGGTGTGTTTGTGTCATTGGATGAACATTTAGGTCATTTTCGTCCTCCCTAGTCTTATTCTTGTCCAATTAGGGTTTTAAGCAATCTTGTACATCCAATAAGTTCATTTGTGTCATTGGATGAATATTTAGGTCTTTTTCATCCTCCCTAGGCATATTCTTGTCCAATTAGGGTTTTAAGCAATCTTGTGCATCCAATAAGTTCAATTGTGTCATTGGATGAACATTTAGGTCATTTTCGTCCTCCCTAGGCTTATTCTTGTCCAATTATGGTTTTTAACCAATCTTGTGCATCCAATAAGTTCATTTGTGTCATTGGATTAACATTTAGGTCATTTTCGTCCTCCCTAGGCTTATTCTTGTCCAATTAGGATTTCTAACCAATCTTGTGCATCCAATAGGTGTGTTTGTGACATTGGATGAACATTGAGGTCATTTTCATCCCCCCTAGGCTTATTCTTGTCCAATTAGGGTTTTTAACCAATCTTGTGCATCCAATAAGTTCATTTGTGTCATTGGATTAACATTTAGGTCATTTTCGTCCTCCCTAGGCTTATTCTTGTCCAATTAGGGTTTCTAACCCATCTTGTGCATCCAATAGGTGTGTTTAGTTATTTGATGAACATTTAGGTTATTTTCGTCCTACCTAGGCTTATTCTTGTCCAATTAGGGTTTTTAACCAATCTTGTGCATCCAATAAGTTCATTTGTGTCATTGGATTAACATTTAGGTCATTTTCGTCCTCCCTAGGCTTATTCTTGTCCAATTAGGGTTTCTAACCAATCTTGTGCATCCAATAGGTGTGTTTGTGTCATTGGATGAACATTTAGGTCATTTCGTCCTCCCTAGGCTTATTCTTTTCCAATTAAGGTTTTTAACCAATCTTGTGCATCCAATGAGTTCATTTGTGTCATTGGATGAATAGTTAGGTCATTTTCGTCCTCCCTAGGCTTATTCTTGTCAAATTAGGGTTTTTAACCAATCGTGTGCATCGAATAGGTGTGTTTGTGTCATTGGATGAACATTTAGGTCATTTTCTTCCTCCCTAGGCTTATTCTTGTCCAATTAGGGTTTTTAACCAATCTTGTGCATCCAATAAGTTCATTTGTGTCATTGGATGAATAGTTAGGTCATTTTCGTCCTCCCTAGGCTTATTCTTGTCCAATTAGGGTTTCTAACCATTCTTGTGCATCGAATAGGTGTGTTTAGTCGTTTGATGAACATTTAGGTTATTTTCGTCCTCCCTAGGCTTATTCTTGTCCAATTAGGGTTTTTAACCAATCTTGTGCATCCAATAAGTTCATTTGTGTCATTGGATTAACATTTAGGTCATTTTCGTCCTCCCTAGGCTTATTCTTGTCCAATTAGGGTTTCTAACCAATCTTGTGCATCCAATAGAAGTGTTTGTGTCATTGGATGAACATTTAGGTCATTTTCATCCTCCCTAGGCTTATTCTTGTCTAATTAGGGTTTTTAACCAATCTTGTGCATCCAATAAGTTCATTTGTGTCATTGGATTACTATTTAGGTCATTTTCGTCCTCCCTAGGCTAATTCTTGTCCAATTAGGGTTTCTAACCAATCTTGTGCATCCAATAGGTGTGTTTGTGTCATTGGATGAACATATAGGTCATTTTCGTCCTCCCTAGGCTTATTCTTGTCAAATTAGGGTTTTTAACCAATCTTGTGCATCCAATAAGTTCATTTGTGTCATTGGATGAACATTTAGGTCATTTTCGTCCTCCTTATGCTTATTCTTGTCCAATTAGGGTTTTTAACCAATCTTGTGCATCCAATAGGTGTGTTTGTGTGATTGGATGAACATTTAGGTCATTTTCGTCCTCCCTTTGCTTATTCTTGTCCAATTAGGGTTTTTAACTAATCTTGTGCATCCAATAAGTTCATTTGTGTCATTGGGTGAACATTTAGGTCATTTTCGTCCTCCCTAGGCTTATTCTTGTCCAATTAGGGTTTCTAACCAATCTTGTGCATCCAATAGGTGTGTTTAGTCATTTGATGAACATTTAGGTTATTTTCGTTCTCCCTAGGCTTATTCTTGTCCAATTAGGGTTTTTAACCAATGTTGTGCATCCAATAACTTCATTTGTGTCATTGGATTAACATTTAGGTCATTTTCGTCCTCCCTAGGCTTATTCTTGTCCAATTAGGGTTTCTTACCAATCTTGTGCATCCAATAGGTGTGTTTGTGTCATTGGATGAACATTTAGGTCATTTTCGTCCTCCCTAGTCTTATTCTTGTCCAATTAGGGTTTTTAACCAATCTTGTGCATCCAATAAGTTCATTTGTGTCATTGGGTGAACATTTAGGTCATTTTCGTCCTCCCTAGGCTTATTCTTGTCCAATTAGGGTTTCTAACCAATCTTGTGCATCCAATAGGTGTGTTTAGTCATTTGATGAACATTTAGGTTATTTTCGTCGTCCCTAGGCTTATTCTTGTCCAATTAGGGTTTTTAACCAATCTTGTGCATCCAATAAGTTCATTTGTGTCATTGGATTAACATTTAGGTCATTTTCGTCCTCCCTAGGCTTATTCTTGTCCAATTAGGGTTTCTAACCAATCTTGTGCATTCAATAGGTGTGTTTGTGTCATTGGATGAACATTTAAGTCATTTTCGTCCTCCCTAGGCTTATTCTTGTCCAATTAGGGTTTTTAACCAATCTTGTGCATCCAATAAGTTCAATTGTGTCATTGGAAGAACATTTAGGTCATTTTCATCCTCCCTAGGCTTATTCTTGTCCCATTAGGGTTTTTAACCAATCTTGTGCATCCAATAAGTTCAATTGTGTCATTGGATGAACATTTAGGTCATTTTCGTCTTCCCTAGGCTTATTCTTGTCCAATTAGGGTTTTTAACCAATCTTGTGCATCCAATATGTTCATTTGTGTCATTGGATGAACATTTAGGTCATTTTCGTCCTCCCTAGGCTTATTCTTGTCCAATTAGGGTTTTTAAACAATCTTGTGCATCCAATAGGTGTGTTTGTGTCATTGGATGAACATTTAGGTCATTTTCGTCCTCCCTAGGCTTATTCTTGTCCAATTAGGGTTTCTAAACAATCTTGTGCATCCAATAGGTGTGTTTGTGTCATTGGATGAACATTTAGGTCATTTTCGTCCTCCCTAGACTTATTCTTGTCCAATTAGGGTTTTTAACCAATCTTGTGCATCCAATAAGTTCATTTGTGTCATTGGGTGAACATTTAGGTCATTTTCGTCCTCCCTAGGCTTATTCTTGTCCAATTAGGGTTTCTAACCAATCTTGTGCATCCAATAGGTGTGTTTAGTTATTTGATGAACATTTAGGTCATTTTTGTCCTCCCTAGGCTTATTCTTGTCCAATTAGGGTTTTTAACCAATCTTGTGTATCCAATATGTTCATTTGTGTCATTGGATGAACATTTAGGTCATTTTCGTCCTCCCAAGGCATATTCTTGTCCAATTAGGGTTTCTAAACAATCTTGTGCATCCAATAGGTGTGTTTGTGTTATTGGATGAACATTTTGGTCATTTTCGTCCTCCCTAGGCTTATTCTTGTCCAATTAGGGTTTTTAACCAATCTTGTGCATCCAATAAGTTCATTTGTGTCATTGGGTGAACATTTAGGTCATTTTCGTCCTCCCTAGGCTTATTCTTGTCCAATTAGGGTTTCTAACCAATCTTGTGCATCCAATAGGTGTGTTTAGTCATTTGATGAACATTTAGGTTATTTTCGTCCTCCCTAGGCTTATTCTTGTCCTATTAGGGTTTTTAACCAATCTTGTACATCCAATAACTTCATTTGTGTCATTGGATTAACATTTAGGTCATTTTCGTCCTCCCTAGGCTTATTCTTTTCCAATTAAGGTTTTTAACCAATCTTGTGCATCCAATGAGTTCATTTGTGTCATTGGATGAACATTTAGGTCATTTTCTTCCTCCCTAGGCATATTCTTCTCCAATTAGGGTTTCTAACCAATCTTGTGCATCCAATAGGTGTGTTTGTGTCATTGGATGAACATTTAGGTCATTTTCGTCCTCCCTAAGCTTATTCTTGTCCAATTAGGGTTTTTAACCAATCTTGTGCATCCAATAAGTTCATTTGTGTCATTGGATGAATAGTTAGGTCATTTTCGTCCTCCCTAGGCTTATTCTTGTCCAATTAGGGTTTCTAACAATTCTTGTGCATCAAATAGGTGTGTTTAGTCATTTGATGAACATTTAGGTTATTTTCGTCCTCCCTAGGCTTATTCATGTCCAATTAGGGTTTTTAACCAATCTTGTGCATCCAATAAGTTCATTTGTGTCATTGGATGAACATTTAGGTCATTTTCGTCCTCCCAAGGCTTATTCTTGTCCAATTAGGGTTTCTAACCAATCTTGTGCATCCAATAGGTGTGTTTGTGTCATTGGATGAACATTTAGGTCATTTTCGTCCTCCCTAGGTTTATTCTTGTTCAATTAGGGTTTTTAACCAATCTTGTGCATCCAATAAGTTCATTTGTGTCATTGGATTAACATTTAGGTTATTTTTGTCCTCCGTAGGCTTATTCTTGTCCAACTAGGGTTTTAAACCAATCTTGTGCATCCAATAAGTTCATTTGTGTCATTGGATTAACATTTAGGTCATTTTCGTCCTCCCTAGGCTTATTCTTGTCCAATTAGGGTTTTTAACCAATCTTGTGCATCCAATAAGTTCATTTGTGTCATTGGATTAACATTTAGGTCATTTTCGTCCTCCCTAGGCTTATTCTTGTCCAATTAGTGTTTTTAGCCAATCTTGTGCATCCTATAAGTTCATTTGTGTCATTGGATGTACATTTAGGTCATTTTCGTCCTCCCAAGGCTTATTCTTGTCCAATTAGGGTTTCTAACCAATCTTGTGCATCCAAAAAGTTCATTTGTGTCATTGGATTAACATTTAGGTTATTTTCGTCCTCCCTAGGCTTATTCTTGTCCAATTAGGGTTTCTAACCAATCTTGTGCATCCAATAAGTTCATTTGTGTCATTGGATTAACATTTAGGTTATTTTTGTCCTCCGTAGGCTTATTCTTGTCCAATTAGGGTTTTAAACCAATCTTGTGCATCCAATAAGTTCATTTGTGTCATTGGATTAACATTTAGGTTATTTTCGTCATCCAAAGGCTTATTCTTGTCCAATTAGGGTTTCTAACCAATCTTGTGCATCCAATAGGTGTGTTTGTGTCATTGGATGAACATTTAGGTCATTTTCGTCCTCCCTAGTCTTATTCTTGTCCAATTAGGATTTTAAGCAATCTTGTGCATCCAATAAGTTCATTTGTGTCATTGGATGAACATTTAGGTCATTTTCGTCCTCCCTAGGCTTATTCTTGTCCAATTAGGGTTTTAAGCAATCTTGTGCATCCAATAACTTCATTTGTGTCATTGGATTAACATTTAGGTCATTTTCGTCCTCCCTAGGCTTATTCTTGTCCAATTAGGGATTTTAACCAATCTTGTGCATCCAATAGGTGTGTTTGTGTCATTGGATGAACATTTAGGTCATTTTCGTCCTCCCTAGGTTTATTCTTGTCCAATTAGGGTTTTTAACAAATCTTGTGCATCCAATAAGTTCATTTGTGTCATTGGATTAACATTTAGGTCATTTTCGTCCTCCCTAGGCTTATTCTTGTCCAATTAGGGCTTTTAACCAATCTTGTGCATCCAATAGGTGTGTTTGTGTCATTAGATGAACATTATGGTCATTTTCGTCCTCCCTAGGCTTATTCTGGTCCAATTAGAGTTTTTAACCAATCTTGTGCCTCCAATAAGTTCATTTGTGTCATTGGGTGAACATTTAGGTCATTTTCGTCCTCCCTAGGCTTATTCTTGTCCAATTAGGGTTTCTAACCAATCTTGTGCATCCAATAGGTGTGTTTAGTCATTTGATGAACATTTAGGTTATTTTCGTCCTCCCTAGGCTTATTCTTTTCCAATTAGGGTTTTTAACCAATCTTGTGCATCCAATAAGTTCATTTGTGTCATTGGATTAACATTTAGGTCATTTTCGTCCTTCCTAGGCTTATTCTTGTTCAATTAGGGTTTCTAACCAATCTTGTGCATCCAATAGGTGTGTTTGTGTCATTGGATGAACATTTAGGTCATTTTTGTCCTCCCTAGGCTTATTCTTGTCCAATTAGGGTTTCTAAACAATCTTGTGCATCCAATAGGTGTGTTTGTGTCATTGGATGAACATTTAGGTCACTTTCGTCCTCCCTAAGGTTATTCTTGTCCAATTAGGGTTTTAAGCAATCTTGTGCATCCAATAAGTTCATTTGTGTCATTGGATTAACATTTAGGTCATTTTCGTCCTCCCTAGGCTTATTCTTGTCAAATTAGGGTTTTTAACCAATCATGTGCATCCAATAAGTTCGTTTGTGTCATTGGATGAACAATTAGGTCATTTTCGTCCCCCCTAGGCTTATTCTTGTCCAATTAGGGTTTCTAACCAATCTTGTGAATCCAATAGGTGTGTTTGTGTCATTGGATGAACATTTAGGTCATTTTCGACCTCCCTAGTCTTATTCTTGTCCAATTAGGGTTTTAAGCAATCTTGTGCATCCAATAAGTTCATTTGTGTCATTGGATGAATATTTAGGTCATTTTCGTCCTCCCTAGGCTTATTCTTGTGCAATTAGGGTTTCTAACCAATCTGGTGCATCCATTAGGTGTGTTTGTGTCATTGGATGAACATTTAGGTCATTTTCGTCCTCCCTGGTCTTATTCTTGTCCAATTAGGGTTTTTAACCAATCTTGTGCATCCAATAGGTGTGTTTGTGTCTTTGGATGAACATTTAGGTCATTTTCGTCCTCCCTAGGCTTATTCTTGTCCAATTAGGGTTTCTAACCAATCTTGTGCATCCAATAGGTGTGTTTGTGTCATTGGATGAACATTTAGGTCATTTTCGTCCTCCCTAGTCTTATTCTTGTACAATTAGGGTTTTTAACCAATCTTGTGCATCCAATAAGTTCATTTCTGTCATTGGATGAACATTCAGGTCATTTTCGTCCTCCCTAGGCTTATTCTTGTCCAATTAGGGTTTCTTACCAATCTTGTGCATCCAATAGGTGTGTTTGTGTCATTGGATGAACATTTAGGTCATTTTCGTCCTCCCTAGGCTTATTCTTGTCCAATTAGGGTTTTTAACCAATCTTGTCCATCCAATAAATTAATTTGTGTCATTGGATGAACATTTAGGTCATTTTCGTCCTCCCAAGGCTTATTCTTGTCCAATTAGGGTTTCTCACCAATCTTGTGCATCCAATAGGTGTGTTTGTGTCATTGGATGAACATTTAGGTCATTTTCGTCCTCCCTAGTCTTATTCTTGTCCAATTAGGATTTTAAGCAATCTTGTGCATCCAATAAGGTGTGTTTGTGTCATTGGATGAACATTTAGGTTATTTTCGTCCTCCCTAGGCTTATTCTTGTCCAATTAGGGTTTCTAACCAATCTTGTGTATCCAATAGGTGTGTTTGTGTCATTGGATGAACATTTAGGTCACTTTCGTCCTCCCTAAGCTTATTCTTGTCCAATTATGGTTTTAAGCAATCTTGTGCATCCAATAAGTTCATTTGTGTCATTGGACTAACATTTAGGTCATTTCTGTCCTCCCTAAGCTTATTCTTGTCCAATTAGGGTTTTTAACCAATCTTGTGCATCCAATAAGTTCATTTGTGTCATTGGATGAACATTTAGGTCATTTTCGTCCTCCCTAGGCTTATTCTTGTCCAATTAGGGTTTCTAACCAATCTTGTGCATCCAATAGGTGTGTTTGTGACATTGGATGACCATTTAGGTCATTTTCATCCTCCCTAGGCTTATTCTTGTCCCATTAGGGTTTTTAACCAATCTTGTGCATCCAATAAGTTCAATTGTGTCATTGGATGAACATTTAGGTCATTTTCGTCCTCCCTAGGCTTATTCTTGTCCAATTAGGGTTTTTAACCAATCTTGTGCATCCAATATGTTCATTTGTGTCATTGGATGAACATTTAAGTCACTTTCGTCCTCCCTAGGCTTATTCTTGTCCAATTAGGGTTTCTAAACAATCTTGTGCATCCAATAGGTGAGTTTGTGTCATTGGATGAACATTTAGGTCATTTTCGTCCTCCCTAGGCTTATTCTTGTCCAATTAGGGTTTTAAGCAATCTTGTGCATCCAATAACTTCATTTGTGTCATTGGATTAACATTTAGGTCATTTTCGTCCTCCCTAGGCTTATTCTTGTCCAATTAGGGATTTTAACCAATCTTGTGCATCCAATAGGTGTGTTTGTGTCATTGGATGAACATTTAGGTCATTCTGTCCTCCCTAGGCTTATTCTTGTCTTATTAGGGTTTCTAACCAATCTTGTGCATCCAATAGCTGTGTTTAGTCATTTGATGAATATTTAGGTTATTTTCGTCCTCCCTAGGCTTATTCTTGTGCAATTAGGGTTTTTAACCAATCTTGTGCATCCAATAGGTGTGTTTGTGTCATTTGATGAACATTTAGGTTATTTTCGTCCTCCCTAGGCTTATTCTTGTCCAATTAGGGTTTTTAACCAATCTTGTGCATCCAATAAGTTCATTTGTGTCATTGGATTAACATTTAGGTCATTTTCGTCCTCCCTAGGCTTATTCTTGTCCAATTAGGGTTTCTAAACAATCTTGTGCATCCAATAGGTGTGTTTGTGTCATTGGATGAACATTTAGGTCACTTTCGTCCTCCCTAAGCTTATTCTTGTCCAATTAGGGTTTTAAGCAATCTTGTGCATCCAATAAGTTCATTTGTGTCATTGGATTAACATTTAGGTCATTTTCGTCCTCCCTAGGCTTATTCTTGTCAAATTAGGGTTTTTAACTAATCATGTGCATCCAATAAGTTCGTTTGTGTCATTGGATGAACATTTAGGTCATTTTCGTCCTCCCTAGGCTTATTCTTGTCCAATTAGGGTTTTTAACCAATCTTGTCCATCCAATAAATTCATTTGTGTCATTGGATGAACATTTAGGTCATTTTCGTCCTCCCAAGGCCTATTCTTGTCTAATTAGGGTTTCTAACCAATCTTGTGCATCCAATAGGTGTGTTTGTGTCATTGGATGAACATTTAGGTCATTTTCGTCCTCCCTAGTCTTATTCTTGTCCAATTAGGATTTTAAGCAATCTTGTGCATCCAATAAGGTGTGTTTGTGTCATTGGATGAACATTTAGGTTATTTTCGTCCTCCCTAGGCTTATTCTTGTCCAATTAGGGTTTCTAACCAATCTTGTGTATCCAATAGGTGTGTTTGTGTCATTGGATGAACATTTAGGTCATTTTCGTCCTCCCAATGCTTATTCTTGTCCAATTAGGGTTTTTAACCATTCTTGTGCATCCAATAGGTGTGTTTGTGTTATTGGATGAACATTTAAGTCATTTTCGTCCTCCCTAGGCTTATTCTTGTCCAATTAGGGTTTTTAACCAATCTTGTGCATCCAATAAGTTCATTTGTGTCATTGGATTAACATTTAGGTCATTTTCGTCCTCCCTAGGCTTATTCTTGTCCAATTAGGGTTTCTAACCAATCTTGTGCATCCAATAGTTGTGTTTGTGACATTGGATGACCATTTAGGTCATTTTCGTCCTCCCTAGGCTTATTCTTGTCCCATTAGGGTTTTTAACCAATCTTGTCCATCCAATATGTTCAATTGTGTCATTGGATGAACATTTAGGTCATTTTCGTCCTCCCTAGGTTTATTCTTGTCCAATTAGGGTTTCTAACCAATCTTGTGCATCCAATAGGTTGTTTGTGTCATTGGATGAACATTTAGGTCATTTTCGTCCTCCCTAGTCACTTTCTTGTCCAATTAGGGTTTTAAGCAATCTTGTGCATCCAATAAGTTCATTTGTGTCATTGGATGAATATTTAGGTCATTTTCGTCCTCCCTAAGCTTATTCTTGTCCAATTAGGGTTTCTAAACAACCTTGTGCATCCAATAGGTGTGTTTGTGTCATTGGATGAACATTTAGGTCACTTTCGTCCTCCCTAGGCTTATTCTTGTCCAATTAGGGTTTTTAACCAATCATGTGCATCCAATAAGTTCATTTGTGTCATTGGATGAACAATTAGGTCATTTTCGTCCACCCTAGGCTTATTCATGTCCAATTAGGGTTTCTAACCAATCTTGTGAATCCAATAGGTGTGTTTGTGTGATTGGATGAACATTTAGGTCATTTTCGTCCTCCCTAGTCTTATTCTTGTCCAATTAGGGTTTAAAGCAATCTTGTGCTTCCAATAAGCTCATTTGTGTCATTGGATGAATATTTAGGTCATTTTCGTCCTCCCTAGGCTTATTCTTGTGCAATTAGGGTTTCTAACCAATCTGGTGCATCCAATAGGTGTGTTTGTGTCATTGGATGAACATTTAGGTCATTTTCGTCCTCCCTAGGCTTATTCTTGTCCAATTAGGGTTTCTAACCAACCTTGTGCATCCAATAGGTGTGTTTGTGTCCTTGGATGAACATTTAGGTCATTTTCGTCCTCCCTAGTCACTTTCTTGTCCAATTAGGGTTTTTAACCAATCATGTGCATCCAATAAGTTCATTTGTGTCATTGGATGAACAATTAGGTCATTTTCGTCCACCCTAGGCTTATTCATGTCCGATAAGCGTTTCTAACCAATCTTGTGAATCCAATAGGTGTGTTTGTGTCATTGGATGAACATTTAGGTCATTTTCGTCCTCCCTAGTCTTATTCTTGTCCAATTAGGGTTTTAAGAAATCTTGTGCATCCAATAAGTTCATTTGTGTCATTGGATGAATATTTAGGTCATTTTCGTCCTCCCTTGGCTTATTCTTGTGCAATTTGGGTTTCTAACCAATCTGGTGCATCCAATAGGTGTGTTTGTGTCATTGGATGAACATTTAGGTCATTTTCGTCCTCCCTATGCTTATTCTTGTCCAATTAGGGTTTTTAACCATTCTTGTGCATCCAATTGGTGTGTTTGTGTCATTGGATGAACATTTAGGTCATTTTCGTCCTCCCTAGGCTTATTCTTGTCCAATTAGGGTTTCTAACCAATCTTGTGCATCCAATAGGTGTGTTTGTGTCATTGGATGAACATTTAGGTCATTTTCGTCCTCCCTAGTCTTATTCTTGTCCAATTAGGGTTTTAAGCAATCTTGTGCATCCAATAAGTTCATGTGTGTCATTGCATGAACATTTAGGACATTTTCGTCCTCCCTAGGCTTATTTTCGTGCAATTAGGGTTTTTAACCAATCTTGTGCATCCAATAGGTGTGTTTGTGTCATAAAATGAACATTTAGGTCATTTTCATCCTCCCTAGGCTTATTGTTGTCCAATTAGGGTTTTTAACCAATCTTGTGCATCCAATAGGTGTGTTTGTGTCATTGGATGAACATTTAGGTCATTTTCGTCCTCCCTAGTCTTATTCTTGTCCAATTAGGGTTTTAAGCAAATCTTGTGCATCCAATAGGTGTGTTTGTGTCATTTGATGAACATTTAGGTCATTTTCGTCCTACCAAGGCTTATTCTTATCCAATTAGGGTTTTAAGCAATCTTGTGCATCCAATAAGTTCATTTGTGTCATTGGATTAAGATTTAAGTCATTTTCGTCCTCCCTAGGCTTATTCTTGTCCAGTTAGGGTTTTTAACCAATCTTGTGCATCCAATAGGTGTGTTTGTGTCATTCGATGAACATTTAGGTCATTTTCGTCCTCCCTAGGCTTATTCTTGTCCAATTAGGGTTTTTAACCAATCTTGTGCATCCAATAAGTTCATTTGTGTCATTGGATGAACATTTAGGTCATTTTCGTCCTCCCTAGGCTTATTCTTGTCCAATTAGGGTTTTTAACCAATCTTGTGTATCCAATAAGTTCAGTAGTGTCATTGGATGAACATTTAGGTCATTTTCGTCCTCCCTAGGCTTATTCTTGTCCAATTAGGGTTTTTATGCAATCTTGTGCATCCAATAGGTGTGTTTGTGTCATTGGACGAACATTTAGGTAATTTTCGTCCTCCCTAGGCTTATTCTTGTCCAATTAGGGTTTTTATGCAATCTTGTGCATCCAATAGGTGTGTTTGTGTCATTGGACGAACATTTAGGTCATTTTCGTCCTCCCTAGGCTTATTCTTGTCCAATTAGGGTTTTTAACCAATCTTGTGCATCCAATAAGTTCATTTGTGTCATTGGATGAACATTTAGGTCATTTTCGTCCTCCCTAGGCTTATTCTTGTCCAATTAGTGTTTTTAACCAATCTTGTGCATCCAATAAGTTCATTTGTGTCACTGGATGAACATTTAGGTCATTTTCGTCCTCCCTAGTCTTATTCTTGTCCAATTAGGGTTTTTATGCAATCTTGTGCATCCAATAGGTGTGTTTGTGTCATTGGACGAACATTTAGGTCATTTTCGTCCTCCCTAGGCTTATTCTTGTCCAATTAGGGTTTTTAACCAATCTTGTGCATCTAATAAGTTTATTTGTGTCATTGGATGAACATTTAGGTCATTTTCGTCCTCCCTAGTCTTATTCTTGTCCAATTAGGGTTTTTATGCAATCTTGTGCATCCAATAGGTGTGTTTGTGTCATTGGAGGAACATTTAGGTCATTTTCCTCCTCCCTAGTCTTATTCTTGTCCAATTAGGGTTTTTATGCAATCTTGTGCATCCAATAGGTGTGTTTGTGTCATTGGACGAACATTTAGGTCATTTTCGTCCTCCCTAGGCTTATTCTTGTCCGATTATGGTTTTTAACCAATCTTGTGCATCCAATAAGTTCATTTGTGTCATTGGATGAACATTTAGGTCATTTTCGTCCTCCCTAGTCTTATTCTTGTCCAATTAGGGTTTTAAGCAATCTTGTGCATCCAATATGTGGGTTTGTGTCATTGGATGAACGTTTAGGTCATTTTCGTCCTCCCTATGCTTATTCTTGTCCAATTTGGGTTTTTAACCAATCTTGTGCCTCCAATAAGTTCATTTGTGTCATTGGATGAACATTTAGGTCATTTTCGTCCTCCCTAGTCTTATTCTTGTCCAATTAGGGTTTTTATGCAATCTTGTGCATCCAATAGGTGTGTTTGTGTCATTGGACGAACATTTATGTCATTTTCGTCCTCCCTAGGCTTATTCTTGTCCAATTATGGTTTTTTACCAATCTTGTGCATCCAATAAGTTCATTTGTGTCATTGGATGAACATTTAGGTCATTTTCGTCCTCCCTAGTCTTATTCTTGTCCAATTAGGGTTTTTATGCAATCTTGTGCATCCAATAGGTGTGTTTGTGTCATTGGAGGAACATTTAGGTCATTTTCATCCTCCCTAGTCTTATTCTTGTCCAATTAGGGATTTTATGCAATCTTGTGCATCCAATAGGTGTGTTTGTGTCACTGGACGAACATTTAGGTCATTTTCGTCCTCCCTAGGCTTATTCTTGTCCAATTAGGGTTTTTAACCAATCTTGTGCATCCAATAAGTTCATTTGTGTCATAGGAGGCACATTTAGGTCATTTTCGTCCTCCCTAGGCTTATTCTTGTCCAATTAGGGTTTTTAACCAATCTTGTGCATCCAATAAGTTCATTTGTGTCATTGGATGAACATTTAGGTCATTTTCGTCCTCCCTAGGCTTATTCTTGTCCAATTAGGGTTTTTAACCAATCTTGTGCATCCAATAAGTTCATTTGTGTCATTGGATGAACATTTAGGTCATTTTCGTCCTCCCTAGGCTTATTCTTGTCCAATTAGGGTTTTTATGCAATCTTGTGCATCCAATAGGTGTGTTTGTGTCATTGGACGAACATTTAGGTCATTTTCGTCCTCCCTAGCATTCTTCTTGTCCAATTAGGGTTTTTATGCAATCTTGTGCATCCAATTGGTGTGTTTGTGTCATTGGACGAACATTTAGGTCATTTTCGTCCTCCCTAGGCTTATTCTTGTCCGATTAGGGTTTTTAACCAATCTTGTGCATCCAATAAGTTCATTTGTGTCATTGGATGAACATTTAGGTCATTTTCGTCCTCCCTTGGCTTATTCTTGTCCAATTAGGGTTTTTAACCAATCTTGTGCATCCAATAAGTTCATTTGTGTCATTGAGTGAACATTTAGGTCATTTTCTTCCTCCCTAGGCTTATTCTTGTCCAATTAGGGTTTTTAACCAATCTTGTGCATCCAATAAGTTCATTTGTGTCATTGGATGAACATTTGGGTCATTTTCTTCCTCCCTAGGCTTATTCTTGTCCAATTAGGGTTTTTAACCAATCTTGTGCATCCAATAGGTGTGTTTGTGTCATTGGACGAACATTTAGGTCATTTGTTTCCTCCCAAGGCTTATTCTTGTCCAATTAGGGTTTTTATGCAATCTTGTGCATCCAATAGGTGTGTTTGTGTCATTGGACAAACATTTAGGTCATTTTCGTCCTCCCTAGGCTTATTCTTGTCCGATTAGGGTTTTTAACAAATCTTGTGCATCCAATAAGTTCATTTGTGTCATTGGATGAACATTTAGGTCGTTTTCGTCCTCCCTAGGCTTATTCTTGTCCAATTAGGGTTTTTAACCAATCTTGTGCATCCAATAAGTTCATTTGTGTCATTGGATGAACATTTAGGTCATTTTCGTCCTCCCTAGGCTTATTCTTGTCCAATTAGGGTTTTTAACCAATCTTGTGCATCCAATAAGTTCATTTGTGTCATTGGATGAACATTTAGGTCATTTTCGTCCTCCCTAGGCTTATTCTTGTCCAATTACGATTTTTAACCAATCTTGTGCATCCAATAAGTGCATTTGTGTCATTGGATTAACATTTAGGTCATTTTCGTCCTCCCTAGGCTTATTCTTGTCCAATTAGGGTTTTTAACCAATCTTGTGCATCCAATAAGTTCATTTGTGTCATTGGATTAACATTTAGGTCATTTTCGTCCTCCCTAGGCTTATTCTTGTCCAATTAGGGTTTCTAACCAATCTTGAGCATCCAATAGGTGTGTTTGTGTCATTGGATGATCATTTAGGTCATTTTCGTCCTCCCTAGGCTTATTCTTGTCCAATTAGGGTTTTAAGCAATCTCGTGCATCCAATAAGTTCATTTGTGTCATTGGATGAACATTTAGGTCATTTTCGTCCTCCCTAGGCTTATTCTTGTTCAATTATGGATTTTAACCAATCTTGTGCATCCAATAGGTGTGTTTGTGTCATTGGATGAACATTTAGGTCATTTTCGTCCTCCCTAGGCTTATTCTTGTCCAATTAGGGTTTTTAACCAATCTTGTGCATCCAATAAGTTCATTTGTGTCATTGGATTAACATTTAGGTCATTTTCGTCCTCCCTAGGCTTATTCTTGTCCAATTAGGGCTTCTAACCAATCGTGTGCATCCAATAGGTGTGTTTGTGTCATTGGATGAACATTTAGGTCATTTTCGTCCTCCCTAGGCTTATTCTTGTCCAATTAGGGTTTCTAACCAATCTTGTGCATCCAATAGGTGTGTTTGTGTCATTGGATGAACATTTAGTTTATTTTCGTCCTCCCTACACTTATTCTTGTCCAATTAGGGTTTCTAACCAATCTTGTGCATCCAATAGGTGTGTTTGTGTCATTGGATGAACATTTAGGTCATTTTCGTCCTCCCTAGTCTTATTCTTGTCCAATTAGGGTTTTAAGCAATCTTGTGCATCCAATAAGTTCATTTGTGTCATTGGATGAATATTTAGGTCATTTTCGTCCTCCCTAGGCTTATTCTTGTGCAATTAGGGTTTCTAGCCAATCTGGTGCATCCAATAGGTGTGTTTGTAACATTGGATGAACATTTAGGTCATTTTCGTCCTCCCTAGGCTTATTCTTGTCCAATTAGGGTTTCTAAACAATCTTGTGCATGCAATAGGTGTGTTTGTGTCATTGGATGAACATTTAGGTCACTTTCGTCCTCCCTAAGCTTATTCTTGTCCAATTAGGGTTTTAAGCAATCTTGTGCATCCAATAAGTTCATTTGTGTCATTGGATTAACATTTAGGTCATTTTCGTCCTCCCTAGGCTTATTCTTGTCAAATTAGGGTTTTTAACCAATCATGTGCATCCAATAAGTTCATTTGTGTCATTGGATGAACAATTAGGTCATTTTCGTCCACCCTAGGCTTATTCATGTCCAATTAGGGTTTCTAACCAATCTTGTGAATCCAATAGGTGTGTTTGTGTCATTGGATGAACATTTAGGTCATTTTCGTCCTCCCTAGTCTTATTCTTGTCCAATTAGGGTTTTATGCAATCTTGTGCATCCAATAAGTTCATTTGTGTCATTGGATGAATATTTAGGTCATTTTCGTCCTCCCTAGGCTTATTCTTGTGCAATTAGGGTTTCTAACCAATCTGGTGCATCCAATAGGTGTGTTTGTGTCATTGGATGAACATTTAGGTCATTTTCGTCCTCCCTAGGCTTATTCTTGTCCAATTAGGGTTTTTAACCAATCTTGTGCATCCAATAAGTTCATTTGTGTCATTGGATGAACATTTAGGTCATTTTCGTCCACCCTAGGCTTATTCTTGTCCAATTAGGGTTTTTAACCAATCTTGTGCATCCAATAAGTTCATTTGTATCATTGGATGAACATTTAGGTCATTTTCGTCCTCCCTAGGCTTATTCTTGTCCAATTAGGGTTTTTAGCCAATCTTGTGCATCCAATAAGTTCATTTGTGTCATTGGAGGAACATTTAGGTCATTTTCGTCCTCCCTAGGCTTATTCTTGTCCAATTGGGGTTTTTAACCAATCATTCGCATCCAATAAGTTTATTTGTGTCATTGGATGAACATTTAGGTCATTTTCGTCCTCCCTATGCTTATTCTTGTCCAATTAGGGTTTTTAACCAATCTTGTGCATCCAATAAGTTCATTTGTGTCATTGGATGAACATTTAGGTCATTTTCGTCCTCCATAGTCTTATTTTTGTCCAATTAGGGTTTTTATGCAATCTTGTGCATCCAATAGGTGTGTGTGTGTCATTGGACGAACATTTAGGTCATTTTCGTCCTCCCTAGGCTTATTCTTGTCCATTTAGGGTTTTTAACCAATCTTGTGCATCCAATAATTTCATTTGTGTCATTGGATGAACATTTAGGTCATTTTCGTCCTCCCTAGGCTTATTCTTGTCCAATTAGGGTTTTTAACCAATCTTGTGCATCCAATAAGTTCATTTGTGTCATTGGATGAACATTTAGGTCATTTTCGTCCTCCCTAGGCTTATTCTTGTCCAATTAGGGTTTTTAACCAATCTTGTGCATCCAATAAGTTCATTTGTGTCATTGGACGAACATTTAGGTCATTTTTGTCCTCCCTATGCTTATTCTTGTCCAATTAGGGTTTTTATGCAATCTTGTGCATCCAATAGGTGTGTTTGTGTCATTGGACGAACATTTAGTTCATTTTTGTCCTCCCTAGTCTTATTCTTGTCCAATTAGGGTTTTTATGCAATCTAGTGCATCCAGTAGGTGTGTTTGTGTCATTGGAAGAACATTTAGGTCATTTTCGTCCTCCCTAGGCTTATTCTTGTCCAATTAGGGTTTTTAACCAATCTTGTGCATCCAATAAGTTCATTTGTGTCATTGGATGAACATTTAGGTCATTTTCGTCCTCCCTAGGCTTATTCTTGTCCAATTAGGGTTTTTAACTAATCTTGTGCATCCAATAAGTTCATTTGTGTCATTGGATGATCAATTAGGTCATTTTCGTCCTCCCTAGGCATATTCTTGTCCAACTAGGGTTTTAAACCAATGTTGTGCATCTAATAGGTGTGTTTCTGTCATTGGATGATCAATTAGGTCATTTTCGTCCTCCCTAGACTTATTCTTGTCCAATTAGGGTTTTTAACCAATCTTGTGCATCCAATAGGTGTGTTTGTGTCATTGGATGATCAATTAGGTCATTTTCGTCCTCCCTAGGCTTATTCTTGTCCAATTAGGGTTTTTAACCAATCTTGTGCATCCAATAGGTGTGTTTATGTCATTGGATGCTCAATTAGGTCATTTTTGTCCTCCCTAGGCTTATTCTTGTCCAATTAGGGTTTTTAACCAATCTTGTGCATCCAATAGGTGTGTTTGTGTCATTGGATGATCAATTAGGTCATTTTCGTCCTCCCTAGGCTTATTCTTGTCCAATTAGGGTTTTTAACCAATCTTGTGCATCCAATAGGTGTGTTTGTGTCATTGGATGATCAATTAGGTCATTTTCGTCCTCCCTAGGCTTATTCTTGTCCAATTAGGGTTTTTAACCAATCTTTTGCATCCAATAGGTGTGTTTGTGTCATTGGATGACCAATTAGGTCATTTTCGTCCTCCCAAGGCATATTCTTGTCCAATTAGGGTTTTTAACCAATCTTGTGCATCCCATAGGTGTGTTTGTGGCAATGGATGATCAATTAGGTCATTTTCGTCCTCCCTAGGCTTATTCTTGTCCAATTAGGGTTTTTAACCAATCTTGTGCATCCAATAGGTGTGTTTGTGTCATTGGATGATCAATTAGGTCATTTTCGTCCTCCCTAGGCTTATTCTTGTCCAATTAGGGTTTTTAACCAATCTTGTGCATCCAATAGGTGTGTTTGTGTCATTGGACGATCAATTAGGTCTTTTTCGTCCTCCCTAGGCATATTCTTGTCAAATTAGGGTTTTTAACCAATCTTGTGCATCCAATAAGTTGAGTTGTGTCATTGGATTAACATTTGGGTCATTTTCGTCCTCCATAGGCTTATTCTTGTCCAATTAGGGTTTTTAACCAATCTTGTGCATCCAATAAGTTGAGCTGTGTCATTGGATTAACATTTAGGTCATTTTCGTCCTCCCTAGGCTTATTCTTGTCCAATTAGGGTTTTTAACCAATCTTGTGCATCCAATAAGTTCATTTGTGTCATTGGATTAACATTTAGGTCATTTTCGTCCTCCCTAGGCATATTCATGTCCAATTAGGGTTTCTAACCAATCTTGTGCATCCAATAGGTGTGTTTGTGTCATTGGATGAACATTTAGGTCATTTTCGTCCTCCCTAGGCTTATTCTTGTCCAATTAGGGTTTTTAACCAATCTTGTGCATCCATAAGTTCATTTGTGTCATTGGATGAACATTTAGGTCATTTTCGTCATCCCTAGGCTTATGCTTGTCCAATTAGGGTTTCTAACCCATCTTGTGCATCCAATAGGTGTGTTTGTGTCATTGGATGAACATTTAGGTCATTTTCGTCCTCCCTAGGCTTATTCTTGTCCAATTAGGGTTTTTAACCAATCTTGTGCATCCAATAAGTTCATTTGTGTCATTGGGTGAACATTTAGGTCATTTTCGTCCTCCCTAGGCTTATTCTTGTCCATTTAGGGTTTCTAACCAATCTTGTGCATCCAATAGGTGTGTTTAGTCATTTGATGAACATTTAGGTTATTTTCGTCCTCCCTAGGCTTATTCTTGTCCAATTAGGGTTTCTAACCAATCTTGTGCATCCAATAGGTGTGTTTGTGTCATTGGATGAACATTTAGGTCATTTTCATCCTCCCTAGGCTTATTCTTGTCCAATTAGGGTTTTTAACCAATTTTGTGCATCCAATAAGTTCATTTGTGTCATTGGATGAACATTTAGGTCATTTTTGTCCTCCCAAGGCTTATTCTTGTCCAATTAGGGTTTCTAACCAATCTTGTGCATCCAATAGGTGTGTTTGTGTCATTGGATGAACATTTAGGTCATTTTCGTCCTCCCTAGTCTTATTCTTGTCCAATTAGGGTTTTAAGCAATCTTGTGCATCCAATAAGTTCATTTGTGTCATTGGATGAACATTTAGGTCATTTTCGTCCTCCCTAGTCTTATTCTTGTCCAATTAGGGTTTTAAGCAATCTTGTGCTTCCAATAAGTTCATTTGTGTCATTGGATGAATATTTAGGTCATTTTCGTCCTCCCTAGGCTTATTCTTGTGCAATTAGGGTTTCTAACCAATCTGGTGCATCCAATAGGTGTGTTTGTGTCATTGGATGAACATTTAGGTCACTTTCGTCCTCCCTAAGCTTATTCTTGTCCAATTAGGGTTTTAAGCAATCTTGTGCATCCAATAAGTTCATTTGTGTCATTGGATTAACATTTAGGTCATTTTCGTCCTCCCTAGGCTTATTCTTGTCAAATTAGGGTTTTTAACTAATCATGTGCATCCAATAAGTTCGTTTGT
>JBBPBR010000482.1:88061-137140 GCA_037974775.1 Cicer pinnatifidum | reverse complement strand
GCAATCTTGTGCATCCAATAAGTTCATTTGTGTCATTGGATGAATATTTAGGTCATTTTCGTCCTCCCTAGGCTTATTCTTGTGCAATTAGGGTTTCTAACCAATCTGGTGCATCCAATAGGTGTGTTTGTGTCATTGGATGAACATTTAGGTCATTATGTCCTCCCTAGGCTTATTCTTGTCCTATTAGGGTTTCTAACCAATCTTGTGCATCCAATAGCTGTGTTTAGTCATTTGATGAACATTTAGGTTATTTTCGTCCTCCCTAGGCTTATTCTTGTGCAATTAGGGTTTTTAACCAATGTTGTGCATCCAATAGGTGTGTTTGTGTCATTTGATGAACATTTAGGTTATTTTCGTCCTCCCTAGGCTTATTCTTGTCCAATTAGGGTTTTTAACCAATCTTGTGCATCCAATAAGTTCATTTGTGTCATTGGATTAACATTTAGGTCATTTTCGTCCTCCCTAGGCTTATTCTTGTCCAATTAGGGTTTCTAAACAATCTTGTGCATCCAATAGGTGTGTTTGTGTCATTGGATGAACATTTAGGTCATTTTCGTCCTCCCTAGGCTTATTCTTGTCCAATTAGGGTTTTTAACCAATCTTGTGCATCCAATAAGTTCATTTGTGTCATTGGATGTACATTTAGGTCATTTTCGTCCTCCTAAGGCTTATTCTTGTCCAATTAGGGTTTCTAACCAATCTTGTGCTTCCAATAGGTGTGTTTGTGTCATTGGATGAACATTTAGGTCATTTTCGTCCTCCCTAGGCTTATTCTTGTCCAATTAGGGTTTTTAACCAATCTTGTGCATCCAATAAGTTCATTTGTGTCATTGGATGAACATTTAGGTCATTTTCGTCCTCCCTAGGCTTATTCTTGTCCAATTAGGGTTATTAACCAATCTTGTGCATCCAATAGGTGTGTTTGTGTCATTGGATGAACATTTAGGTCATTTTCGATCCCCCTAGCCTTATTCTTGTCGAATTAGGGTTTTTAACCAATCTTGTGCATCCCATAACTTCATTTGTGTCATTGGATGAACATTTAGGTCATTTTCGTCCTCCCAAGGCATATTCTTGTCCAATTAGGGTTTCTAACCAATCTTGTGCATCCAATAGGTGTGTTTGTGTCATTGGATGAACATTTAGGTCATTTTCGTCCTCCCTAGTCTTATTCTTGTCCAATTAGGGTTTTTAACCAATCTTGTACATCCAATAAGTTCATTTGTGTCATTGGATGAACATTTAGGTCATTTTCGTCCTCCCTATGCTTATTCTTGTCCAATTAGGGTTTTTAACCACTCTTGTGCATCCAATAGGTGTGTTTGTGTTATTGGATGAACATTTAGGTCATTTGTGTCCTCCCTAGGCTTATTCTTGTCCAATTAGGGTTTTTAACCCATCTAGTGCATCCAATAAGTTCATTTGTGTCATTGGGTGAACATTTAGGTCATTTTCGTCCTCCCTAGGCTTATTCTTGTCCAATTAGGGTTTCTAACCAATCTTGTGCATCCAATAGGTGTGTTTAGTCATTTGATGAACATTTAGGTTATTTTCGTCCTCCCTAGGCTTATTCTTGTCCAATTAGGGTTTTTAACCAATCTTGTGCGTCCAATAAGTTCATTTGTGTCATTGGATTAACATTTAGGTCATTTTCGTCCTCCCTAGGCTTATTCTTGTCCAATTAGGGTTTCTAAACAATCTTGTGCATCCAATAGGTGTGTTTGTGTCATTGGATGAACATTTAGGTCACTTTCGTCCTCCCTAAGCTTATTCTTGTCCAATTAGGGTTTTAAGCAATCTTGTGCATCCAATAAGTTCATTTGTGTCATTGGATTAACATTTAGGTCATTTTCGTCCTCCCTAGGCTTATTCTTGTCAAATTAGGGTTTTTAACTAATCATGTGCATCCAATAAGTTCGTTTGTGTCATTGGATGAACATTTAGGTCATTTTCGTCCTCCCTAGGCTTATTCTTGTCCAATTAGGGTTTTTAACCAATCTTGTCCATCCAATAAATTCATTTGTGTCATTGGATGAACATTTAGGTCATTTTCGTCCTCCCAAGGCCTATTCTTGTCTAATTAGGGTTTCTAACCAATCTTGTGCATCCAATAGGTGTGTTTGTGTCATTGGATGAACATTTAGGTCATTTTCGTCCTCCCTAGTCTTATTCTTGTCCAATTAGGATTTTAAGCAATCTTGTGCATCCAATAAGGTGTGTTTGTGTCATTGGATGAACATTTAGGTTATTTTCGTCCTCCCTAGGCTTATTCTTGTCCAATTAGGGTTTCTAACCAATCTTGTGTATCCAATAGGTGTGTTTGTGTCATTGGATGAACATTTAGGTCATTTTCGTCCTCCCAATGCTTATTCTTGTCCAATTAGGGTTTCTAACCAATCTTGTGCATCCAATAGGTGTGTTTGTGTCATTGGATGAACATTTAGGTCATTTTCGTCCTCCCTAGGCTTATTCTTGTCCAATTAGGGTTTTTAACCTATCTTGTGCATCCAATAAGTTCATTTGTGTCATTGGGTGAACATTTAGGTCATTTTCGTCCTCCCTAGGCTTATTCTTGTCCAATTAGGGTTTCTAACCAATCTTGTGCATCCAATAGGTGTGTTTAGTCATTTGATGAACATTTAGGTTATTTTCGTCGTCCCTAGGCTTATTCTTGTCCAATTAGGGTTTTTAACCAATCTTGTGCATCCAATAAGTTCATTTGTGTCATTGGATTAACATTTAGGTCATTTTCGTCCTCCCTAGGCTTATTCTTGTCCAATTAGGGTTTCTAACCAATCTTGAGCATCCAGTAGGTGTGTTTGTGTCATTGGATGAACATTTAGGTCATTTTCATCCTCCCAAGGCTTATTCTTGTCTAATTAGGGTTTTTAACCAATCTTGTGCATCCAATAAGTTCATTTGTGTCATTGGATTACTATTTAGGTCATTTTCGTCCTCCCTAGGCTTATTCTTGTCCAATTAGGGTTTCTAACCAATCTTGTGCATCCAATAGGTGTGTTTGTGTCATTGGATGAACATTTAGGTCATTTTCGTCCTCCCTAGGCTTATTCTTGTCAAATTAGGGTTTTTAACCAATCTTGTGCATCCAATAAGTTCATTTGTGTCGTTGGATGAACATTTAGGTCATTTTCGTCCTCCTTATTCTTGTCCAATTAGGGTTTTTAACCAATCTTGTGCATCCAATAGGTGTGTTTGTGTGATTGGATGAACATTTAGGTCATTTTCGTCCTCCCTAGGCTTATTCTTGTCCAATTAGGGTTTTTAACCAATCTTGTGCTTCCAATAAGTTCATTTGTGTCATTGGGTGAACATTTAGGTCATTTTCGTCCTCCCTAGGCTTATTCTTGTCCAATTAGGGTTTCTAACCAATCTTGTGCATCCAATAGGTGTGTTTAGTCATTTGATGAACATTTAGGTTATTTTCGTTCTCCCTAGGCTTATTCTTGTCCAATTAGGGTTTTTAACCAATGTTGTGCATCTAATAACTTCATTTGTGTCATTGGATTAACATTTAGGTCATTTTCGTCCTCCCTAGGCTTATTCTTGTCCAATTAGGGTTTCTTACCAATCTTGTGCATCCAATAGGTGTGTTTGTGTCATTGGATGAACATTTAGGTCATTTTCGTCCTCCCTAGGCTTATTCTTGTCCAATTAGGGTTTTTAACCAATCTTGTCCATCCAATAAATTAATTTGTGTCATTGGATGAACATTTAGGTCATTTTCGTCCTCCCAAGGCTTATTCTTGTCCAATTAGGGTTTCTCACCAATCTTGTGCATCCAATAGGTGTGTTTGTGTCATTGGATGAACATTTAGGTCATTTTCGTCCTCCCTAGTCTTATTCTTGTCCAATTAGGATTTTAAGCAATCTTGTGCATCCAATAAGGTGTGTTTGTGTCATTGGATGAACATTTAGGTTATTTTCGTCCTCCCTAGGCTTATTCTTGTCCAATTAGGGTTTCTAACCAATCTTGTGTATCCAATAGGTGTGTTTGTGTCATTGGATGAACATTTAGGTCACTTTCGTCCTCCCTAAGCTTATTCTTGTCCAATTATGGTTTTAAGCAATCTTGTGCATCCAATAAGTTCATTTGTGTCATTGGATTAACATTTAGGTCATTTCTGTCCTCCCTAAGCTTATTCTTGTCCAATTAGGGTTTTTAACCAATCTTGTGCATCCAATAAGTTCATTTGTGTCATTGGATGAACATTTAGGTCATTTTCGTCCTCCCTAGGCTTATTCTTGTCCAATTAGGGTTTCTAACCAATCTTGTGCATCCAATAGGTGTGTTTGTGACATTGGATGACCATTTAGGTCATTTTCATCCTCCCTAGGCTTATTCTTGTCCCATTAGGGTTTTTAACCAATCTTGTGCATCCAATAAGTTCAATTGTGTCATTGGATGAACATTTAGGTCATTTTCGTCCTCCCTAGGCTTATTCTTGTCCAATTAGGGTTTTTAACCAATCTTGTGCATCCATTATGTTCATTTGTGTCATTGGATGAACATTTAAGTCACTTTCGTCCTCCCTAGGCTTATTCTTGTCCAATTAGGGTTTCTAAACAATCTTGTGCATCCAATAGGTGAGTTTGTGTCATTGGATGAACATTTAGGTCATTTTCGTCCTCCCTAGGCTTATTCTTGTCCAATTAGGGTTTTAAGCAATCTTGTGCATCCAATAACTTCATTTGTGTCATTGGATTAACATTTAGGTCATTTTCGTCCTCCCTAGGCTTATTCTTGTCCAATTAGGGATTTTAACCAATCTTGTGCATCCAATAGGTGTGTTTGTGTCATTGGATGAACATTTAGGTCATTCTGTCCTCCCTAGGCTTATTCTTGTCTTATTAGGGTTTCTAACCAATCTTGTGCATCCAATAGCTGTGTTTAGTCATTTGATGAATATTTAGGTTATTTTCGTCCTCCCTAGGCTTATTCTTGTGCAATTAGGGTTTTTAACCAATCTTGTGCATCCAATAGGTGTGTTTGTGTCATTTGATGAACATTTAGGTTATTTTCGTCCTCCCTAGGCTTATTCTTGTCCAATTAGGGTTTTTAACCAATCTTGTGCATCCAATAAGTTCATTTGTGTCATTGGATTAACATTTAGGTCATTTTCGTCCTCCCTAGGCTTATTCTTGTCCAATTAGGGTTTCTAAACAATCTTGTGCATCCAATAGGTGTGTTTGTGTCATTGGATGAACATTTAGGTCACTTTCGTCCTCCCTAAGCTTATTCTTGTCCAATTAGGGTTTTAAGCAATCTTGTGCATCCAATAAGTTCATTTGTGTCATTGGATTAACATTTAGGTCATTTTCGTCCTCCCTAGGCTTATTCTTGTCAAATTAGGGTTTTTAACTAATCATGTGCATCCAATAAGTTCGTTTGTATCATTGGATGAACAATTAGGTCATTTTCGTCCACCCTAGGCTTATTCAAGTCCAATTAAGGTTTCTAACCAATCTTGTGAATCCAATAGGTGTGTTTGTGTCATTGGATGAACATTTAGGTCATTTTCGACCTCCCTAGTCTTATTCTTGTCCAATTAGGGTTTTAAGCAATCTTGTGCATCCAATAAGTTCATTTGTGTCATTGGATGAATATTTTGGTCATTTTCGTCATCCCTAGGCTTATTCTTGTGCAATTATGGTTTCTAACCAATCTGGTGCATCCAATAGGTGTGTTTGTGTCATTGGATGAACATTTAGGTCATTTTCGTCCTCCCTAGTCTTATTCTTGTCCAATTAGGGTTTTTAACCAATCTTGTGCATCCAATAGGTGTGTTTGTGTCATTGGATGAACATTTAGGTCATTTTCGTCCTCCCTAGGCTTATTCTTGTCCAATTAGGGTTTCTAACCAATCTTGTGCATCCAATAGGTGTGTTTGTGTCATTGGATAAACATTTAGGTCATTTTCGTCCTCCCTAGTCTTATTCTTGTACAATTAGGGTTTTTAACCAATCTTGTGCATCCAATAAGTTCATTTCTGTCATTGGATGAACATTAAGGTCATTTTCGTCCTCCATAGGCTTATTCTTGTCCAATTAGGGTTTCTAACCAATCTTGTGCATCCAATAGGTGTGTTTGTGTCATTGGATGAACATTTAGGTCATTTTCGTCCTCCCTAGGCTTATTCTTGTCCAATTAGGGTTTTTAACCAATCTTGTCCATCCAATAAATTCATTTGTGTCATTGGATGAACATTTAGGTCATTTTCGTCCTCCCAAGGCCTATTCTTGTCTAATTAGGGTTTCTAACCAATCTTGTGCATCCAATAGGTGTGTTTGTGTCATTGGATGAACATTTAGGTCATTTTCGTCCTCCCTAGTCTTATTCTTGTCCAATTAGGATTTTAAGCAATCTTGTGCATCCAATAAGGTGTGTTTGTGTCATTGGATGAACATTTAGGTTATTTTCGTCCTCCCTAGGCTTATTCTTGTCCAATTAGGGTTTCTAACCAATCTTGTGCATCCAATAGGTGTGTTTGTGTCATTGGATGAACATTTAGGTCATTTTCGTCCTCCCTAGGCTTATTCTTGTCCAATTAGGGTTTCTAACCAATCTTGTGCATCCAATAAGTTCATTTGTGTCATTGGATTAACAATTAGGTCATTTTCATCATCCCTAGGCTTATTCTTGTCCAATTAGGGTTTTTAACCAATCTTGTGCATCCAATAAGTTCATTTGTGTCATTGGGTGAACATTTAGGTCATTTTCATCCTCCCTAGGCTTATTCTTGTCCAATTAGGGTTTCTAACCAATCTTGTGCATCCAATAGGTGTGTTTGTGTCATTGGATGAACATTTAGGTCATTTTCGTCCTCCCTAGGCTTATTCTTGTCCAATTAGGGTTTCTAACCAATCTTGTGCATCCAATAGGTGTGTTTGTGTCATTAGATAAACATTTAGGTCATTTTCGTCCTCCCTAGGCTTATTCTTGTCCAATTAGGGTTTCTAACCAATCTTGTGCATCCAATAGGTGTGTTTAGTCATTTGATGAACATTTAGGTCATTTTCGTCCTCCCTATGCTTATTCATGTCCAATTAGGGTTTTTAACCAATCTTGTGCATCCAATAAGTTCATTTGTGTCATTGGATGAACATTTAGGTCATTTTCATCATCCCTAGGCTTATTCTTGTCCAATTAGGGTTTCTAACCAATCTTGTGCATCCAATAAGTTCATTTGTGTCATTGGATGAACATTTAGGTCATTTTCATCCTCCCTAGGCTTATTATTGTCCAATTAGGGTTTTTAACCAATCTTGTGCATCCAATAAGTTCATTTGTGTCATTGGATTAACAATTAGGTCATTTTCATCATCCCTAGGCTTATTCTTGTCCAATTAGGGTTTCTAACCAATCTTGTGCATCCAATAGGTGTGTTTGTGTCATTGGAAGAACATTTAGGTCATTTTCGTCCTCCCTAGGCTTATTCTTGTCCAATTAGGGTTTTTAACCAATCTTGTGCATCCAATAAGTTCATTTGTGTCATTGGATTAACATTTAGGTCATTTTCGTCCTTCCTAGACTTATTCTTGTCCAATTAGGGTTTCTAACCAATCTTGTGCATCCAATAGGTGTGTTTGTGTCATTGGATGAACATTTAGGTCATTTTCGTCCTCCCTAGGCTTATTCTTGTCCAATTAGGGTTTTTAACCAATCTTGTGCGTCCAGTAAGTTCATTTGTGTCATTGGATTAACATTTAGGTCATTTTCGTCCTCCCTAGGCTTATTCTTGTCCAATTAGGGTTTCTAACCAATCTTGTGCATCCAATAGGTGTGTTTGTGTCATTGGATGAACATTTAGGTCATTTTCGTCCTCCCTAGGCTTATTCTTGTCCAATTAGGGTTTTTAACCAATCTTGTGCATTCAATAAGTTCATTTGTGTCATTGGATGAACATTTAGGTCATTTTCGTCCTCCCAAGGCTAATTCTTGTCCAATTAGGGTTTCTAACCAATCTTGTGCATCCAATAGGTGTGTTTGTGTCATTGGATGAACATTTAGGTCATTTTCGTCCTCCCTATGCTTATTCTTGTCCAATTAGGGTTTTTAACCAATCTTGTGCATCCAATAAGTTCAATTGTGTCATTGGATGAACATTTAGGTCATTTTCGTCCTCCCTAGGCTTATTCTTGTCCAATTAGGGTTTCTAAACAATCTTGTTCATCCAATAGGTGTGTTTGTGTCATTGGATGAACATTTAGGTCATTTTCGTCCTCCCTAGGCTTATTCTTGTCCAATTAGGGTTTTTAACCAATGTTGTGCATCCAATAAGTTCACTTGTGTCATTGGATGAACATTTAGGTCATTTTCGTCCTCCCTAGGCTTATTCTTGTCCAATTAGGGTTTCTAACCAATCTTGTGCATCCAATAGGTGTGTTTGTGTCATTGGATGAACATTTAGGTCATTTTCGTCCTCCCTAGGCTTATTGTTGTCCAATTAGGGTTTTTAACAAATCTTGTGCATCCAATAAGTTCATTTGTGTCATTGGATGAACATTTAGGTCATTTTCGTCCTCCCTAGGCTTATTCTTGTCCAATTAGGGTTTCTAACCAATCTTGTGCATCCAATAGGTGTGTTTGTGTCATTGGATGAACATTTAGGTCATTTTCATCCTCCCTAGTCTTATTCTTGTCCAATTAGGGTTTTAAGCAATCTTGTGCATACAATAAGTTCATTTGTGTCATTGGATGAACATTTAGGTCATTTTCGTC
The DNA here is from genome assembly GCA_037974775.1 of Cicer pinnatifidum. Classification (NCBI taxonomy): domain Eukaryota; kingdom Viridiplantae; phylum Streptophyta; class Magnoliopsida; order Fabales; family Fabaceae; genus Cicer; species Cicer pinnatifidum. Next base: position 128,397 of record JBBPBR010000482.1, on the reverse strand, counting down.
CTCCCAAGGCTTATTCTTGTCCAATTAGGGTTTTTAAGCAATCTTGTGCATCCAATAAGTTCATTTGTGTCATTGGATAAACATTTAGGTCATTTTCGTCCTCCCTAGTCTTATTCTTGTCCAATTAGGGTTCTAAGCAATCTTGTGCATCCAATTAGTTCATTTGTGTCATTGGATGAACATTTAGGTCATTTTCGTCCTCCCTAGGCTTATTCTTGTCCAATTAGGGTTTCTAACCAATCTTGTGCATCCAATAGGTGTGTTTGTGTCATTGGATGAACATTTAGGTCATTTTCGTCCTCCCTAGGCTTATTCTAGTCCAATTAGGGTTTCTAAACAATCTTGTGCATTCAATAGGTGTGTTTGTGTCATTGGATGAACATTTAGGTCATTTTCGTCCTCCCTATGCTTATTCTTGTCCAATTAGGGTTTCTAACCAATCTTGTGCATCCAATAGGTGTGTTTGTGTCATTGGATGAACATTTAGGTCATTTTCGTCCTCCCTAAGCTTATTCTTGTCCAATTAGGGTTTCTAAACAATCTTGTGCATTCAATAGGTGTGTTTGGGTCATTGGATGAACATTTAGGTCATTTTCGTCCTCCCTAGGCTTATTCTTGTCCAATTAGGGTTTCTAACCAATCTTGTGCATCCAATAGGTGTGTTTGTGTCATTGGATGAACATTTAGGTCATTTTCGTCCTCCCTAGGCTTATTCTTTTCCAATTAGGGTTTTTAACCAATCTTGTGCATCCAATAGATGTGTTTGTGTCATTGGATGAACATTTAGGTCATTTTCGTCCTCCCAAGGCTTATTCTTGTCCAATTAGGGTTTTTAACCAATCTTGTGCATCCAATAAGTTCATTTGTGTCATTGGGTGAACATTTAGGTCATTTTCGTCCTCCCTAGGCTTATTCTTGTCCAATTAGGGTTTCTAACCAATCTTGTGCATCCAATAGGTGTGTTTAGTCATTTGATGAACATTTTGGTTATTTTCGTCCTCCCTAGGCTTATTCTTGTCCAATTAGGGTTTTTAACCAATCTTGTGCATCCAATAACTTCATGTGTGTCATTGGATTAACATTTAGGTCATTTTCGTCCTTCCTAGGCTTATTCTTGTCCAATTAGGGTTTCTAACCAATCTTGTGCATCCAATAGGTGTGTTTGTGTCATTGGATGAACATTTAGGTCATTTTCGTCCTCCCTAGGCTTATTCTTGTCCAATTAGGGTTTCTAAACAATCTTGTGCATCCAATAGGTGTGTTTGTGTCATTGGATGAACATTTAGGTCACTTTCGTCCTCCCTAAGCTTATTCTTGTCCAATTAGGGTTTTAAGCAATCTTGTGCATCCAATAAGTTCATTTGTGTCATTGGATTAACATTTAGGTCATTTTCGTCCTCCCTAGGCTTATTCTTGTCAAATTAGGGTTTTTAACTAATCATGTGCATCCAATAAGTTCGTTTGTGTCATTGGATGAACATTTAGGTCATTTTCGTCCTCCCTAGGCTTATTCTTGTCCAATTAGGGTTTTTAACCAATCTTGTCCATCCAATAAATTCATTTGTGTCATTGGATGAACATTTAGGTCATTTTCGTCCTCCCAAGGCCTATTCTTGTCTAATTAGGGTTTCTAACCAATCTTGTGCATCCAATAGGTGTGTTTGTGTCATTGGATGAACATTTAGGTCATTTTCGTCCTCCCTAGTCTTATTCTTGTCCAATTAGGATTTTAAGCAATCTTGTGCATCCAATAAGGTGTGTTTGTGTCATTGGATGAACATTTAGGTTATTTTCGTCCTCCCTAGGCTTATTCTTGTCCAATTAGGGTTTCTAACCAATCTTGTGTATCCAATAGGTGTGTTTGTGTCATTGGATGAACATTTAGGTCATTTTCGTCCTCCCAATGCTTATTCTTGTCCAATTAGGGTTTCTAACCAATCTTGTGCATCCAATAGGTGTGTTTAGTCATTTTATGAACATTTAGGTTATTTTCGTCCTCCCTAGGCTTATTCTTGTGCAATTAGGGTTTTTAACCAATCTTGTGCATCCAACAGGTGTGTTTGTGTCATTGGATGAACATTTTGGTTATTTTCGTCCTCCCTAGGCCTATTCTTGTCCAATTAGGGTTTTTAACCAATCTTGTGCATCCAATAAGTTCATTTGTGTCATTGGATTAGCATTTAGGTCATTTTCGTCCTCCCTAGGCTTATTCTTGTCCAATTAGGCTTTCTAACCAATCTTGTGCATCCAATAGGTGTGTTTAGTCATTTGATGAACATTTAGGTTATTTTCGTCCTCCCTAGGCTTATTCTCGTCCAATTAGGGTTTTTAACCAATCTTGTGCATCCAATATGTTCATTTGTGTCATTGGATTAACATTTAGGTCATTTTCGTCCTTCCTAGGCTTATTCTTGTCCAATTAGGGTTTCTAAACAATCTTGTGCATCCAATAGGTGTGTTTGTGTCATTGGACGAACATTTAGGTCACTTTCGTCCTCCCTAAGCTTATTCTTGTCCAATTAGGGTTTTAAGCAATCTTGTGCATCCAATAAGTTCATTTGTGTCATTGGATTAACATTTAGGTCATTTTCGTCCTCCCTAGGCTTATTCTTGTCAAATTAGGGTTTTTAACCAATCATGTGCATCCAATGAGTTCATTTGTGTCATTGGATGAACAATTGGGTCATTTTCGTCCACCCTAGGCTTATTCTTGTCCAATTAGGGTTTCTAACCAATCTTGTGAATCCAATAGGTGTGTTTGTGTCATTGGATGAACATTTAGGTCATTTTCGTCCTCCCTAGTCTTATTCTTGTCCAATTAGGGTTTTAAGCAATCTTGTGCATCCAATAAGTTCATTTGTGTCATTGGATGAATATTTAGGTCATTTTCATCCTCCCTAGTCTTATTCTTGTCCAATCAGGGTTTCTAACCAATCTTGTGCATCCAATAGGTGTGTTTGTGTCATTGGATGAACATTTAGGTCATTTTCGTCCTCCCTAGGCTTATTCTTGTCCAATTAGGGTTTCTAACCAATCTTGTGCATCCAATAGGTGTGTTTGTGTCATTGGATGAACATTTAGGTCATTTTCGTCCTCCCTAGGCTTATTCTTGTCCAATTAGTGTTTTTAACCAATCTTGTGCATCCAATAAATTCATTTGTGTCATTGGATGAACATTTAGGTCATTTTAGTCCTCCCTAGGCTTATTCTTGTCCAATTAGGGTTTCTAACCAATCTTGTGCATCCAATAGGTGTGTTTGTGTCATTGGATGAACATTTAGGTCATTTTCGTCCTCCCTAGTCTTATTCTTGTCCAATTAGGATTTTAAGCAATCTTGTGCATCCAATAAGGTGTGTTTGTGTCATTGGATGAACATTTAGGTTATTTTCGTCCTCCCTAGGCTTATTCTTGTCCAATTAGGGTTTCTAACCAATCTTGTGTATCCAATAGGTGTGTTTGTGTCATTGGATGAACATTTAGGTCATTTTCGTCCTCCCAATGCTTATTCTTGTCCAATTAGGGTTTCTAACCAATCTTGTGCATCCAATAGGTGTGTTTAGTCATTTTATGAACATTTAGGTTATTTTCGTCCTCCCTAGGCTTATTCTTGTGCAATTAGGGTTTTTAACCAATCTTGTGCATCCAATAGGTGTGTTTGTGTCATTTGATGAACATTTTGGTTATTTTCGTCCTCCCTTGGCTTATTCTTGTCCAATTAGGGTTTTTAACCAATCTTGTGCATCCAATAAGTTCATTTGTGTCATTGGATTAACATTTAGGTCATTTTCGTCCTCCCTAGGCTTATTCTTGTCCAATTAGGCTTTCTAACCAATCTTGTGCATCCAATAGGTGTGTTTAGTCATTTGATGAACATTTAGGTTATTTTCGTCCTCCCTAGGCTTATTCTCGTCCAATTAGGGTTTTTAACCAATCTTGTGCATCCAATATGTTCATTTGTGTCATTGGATTAACATTTAGGTCATTTTCGTCCTTCCTAGGCTTATTCTTGTTCAATTAGGGTTTCTAACCAATCTTGTGCATCCAATAGGTGTGTTTGTGTCATTGGATGAACATTTAGGTCATTTTCGTCCTCCCTAGGCTTATTCTTGTCCAATTAGGGTTTCTAAACAATCTTGTGCATCCAATAGGTGTGTTTGTGTCATTGGATGAACATTTAGGTCACTTTCGTCCTCCCTAAGCTTATTCTTGTCCAATTAGGGTTTTAAGCAATCTTGTGCATCCAATAAGTTCATTTGTGTCATTGGATTAACATTTAGGTCATTTTCGTCCTCCCTAGGCTTATTCTTGTCCAATTAGGGTTTTTAACCAATCATGTGCATCCAATAAGTTCATTTGTGTCATTGGATGAACACTTAGGTCATTTTCGTCCACCCTAGGCTTATTCTTGTCTAATTAGGGTTTTTAACCAATCTTATGCATCCAATAAGTTCATTTGTGTCATTGGATGAACACTTAGGTCATTTTCGTCCACCCTAGGCTTATTCTTGTCCAATTAGGGTTTTTAACCAATCTTATGCATCCAATAGGTGTGTTTGTGTCATTGGATGAACATTTAGGTCATTTTCGTCTTCCCAATGCTTATTCTGTCCAATTAGGGTTTTTAACCAATCTTGTGCATCCAATAGGTGTGTTTGTGTCATTGGATGAACATTTTGTTCATTTTCGTCCTCCCTAGGCTTATTCTTGTCCAATTAGGGTTTTTAACCTATCTTGTGCATCCAATAAGTTCATTTGTGTCATTGGATTAACATTTAGGTCATTTTCGTCCTCCCTAGGCTTATTCTTGTCCAATTAGGGTTTCTAACCAATCTTGTGCATCCAATAGGTGTGTTTGTGACATTGGATGAACATTTAGGTCATTTTCGTCCTCCCTAGGCTTATTCTTGTCCAATTAGGGTTTCTAACCAATCTTGTGCATCCAATAGGTGTGTTTGTGTCATTGGATGAACATTTAGGTCATTTTCGTCCTCCCTAGGCTTATTCTTGTCCAATTAAGTTTTTTAACCAATCTTGTGCATACAATAAGTTCAATTGTGTCATTGGATGAACATTTAGGTCATTTTCGTCCTCCCTAGGCTTATTCTTGTCCAATTAGGGTTTCTAACCAATCTTGTGCATCCAATAGGTGTGTTTGTGTCATTGGATGAACATTTAGGTCATTTTCGTCCTCCCTACGCTTATTCTTGTCCAATTAGGGTTTCTAAACAATCTTGTGCATTCAATAGGTGTGTTTGTGTCATTGGATGAACATTTAGGTCATTTTCGTCCTCCCTAGGCTTATTCTTGTCCAATTAGGGTTTCTAACCGATCTTGTGCATCCAATAGGTGTCTTTGTGTCATTGGATGAACATTTAGGTCATTTTCGTCCTCCCTAGGCTTATTCTTGTCTAATTAGGGTTTTTAACCAATCTTGTGCATCCAATAAGTTCATTTGTGTCATTGGATGAACATTTAGGTCATTTTCGTCCTCCCTAGACTTATTCTTGTCCAATTAGGGTTTTTAACCAATCTTGTGCATCCAATAGGTGGTGTTTGTGTCATTGGATGAACATTTAGGTCATTTTCGTCCTCCCTAGTCTTATTCTTGTCCAATTAGGGTTTTAAGCAGTCTTGTGCGTCCAATAAGTTCATTTGTGTCATTGGATTAAGATTTAAGTCATTTTCGTCTTCCCTAGGCTTATTCTTGTCCAATTAGGGTTTTTAACCAATCTTGTGCATCCAATAAGTTCATTTGTGTCATTGGATGAACAGTTCGGTCATTTTCGTCCTCCGAAGGCTTATTCATGTCCAGTTAGGCTTTTTAACCAATCTTGTGCATCCAATAAGTTCATTTGTGTCATTGGATGAACATTTAGGTCATTTTCGTCCTCCCTAGGCTTATTCTTGTCCAATTAGGGTTTTTAACCAATCTTGTGCATCCAATAGGTGTGTTTGTGTCATTGGATGAACATTTAGGTCATTTTCGTCCTCCCTAGTCTTATTCTTGTCCAATTAGGGTTTTAAGCAATCTTCTGCATCCAATAAGTTCATTTGTGTCATTGGATGAACATTAAGGTTATTTTCGTCCTCACTAGGCTTAGTTTTGTGCAATTAGGGTTTTTAACCAATCTTGTGCATCCAATAGGTGTGTTTGTGTCATTAGATGAACATTTAGGTCATTTTCATCCTCCCTAGGCTTATTGTTGTCCAATTAGGGTTTTTAACCAATCTTGTGCATCCAATAGGTGTGTTTGTGTCATTGGATGAACATTTAGGTCATTTTCGTCCTCCCTAGTCTTATTCTTGTCCAATTAGGGTTTTAAGCCAATCTTGTGCATCCAATAGGTGTGTTTGTGTCATTTGATGAACATTTAGGTCATTTTCGTCCTCCCAAGGCTTATTCTTATCCAATTAGGGTTTTAAGCAATCTTGTGCATCCAATAAGTTCATTTGTGTCATTGGAAGAACATTTAGGTTATTTTTGTCCTCCCTAGGCTTATTTTTGTGCAATTAGGGTTTTTAACCAATCTTGTGCATCCAATAGGTGTGTTTGTGTCATTAGATGAACATTTAGGTCATTTTCATCTTCCCTAGGCTTATTGTTGTCCAATTAGGGTTTTTAACCAATCTTGTGCTTCCAATAGGTGTGTTTGTGTCATTGGATGAACATTTAGGTCATTTTCCTCCTCCCTAGTCTTATTCTTGTCCAATTAGGGTTTTAAGCCAATATTGTGCATCCAATAGGTTTGTTTGTGTCATTTGATGAACATTTAGGTCATTTTCGTCCTCCCAAGGCTTATTTTTGTCCAATTAGGGTTTTTAACCAATCTTGTGCATCCAATAAGTTCATTTGTGTCATTGGATGAACATTTAGGTCATTTTCGTCCTCCCTAGTCTTATTCTTGTCCAATTAGGGTTTTAAGCTATCTTGTGCATCCAATAAGTTCATTTGTGTCATTGGATGAACATTTAGGTCATTTTCGTCCTCCCTAGGCTTATTTTTGTGCAATTAGGGTTTTTAACCAATCTTGTGCATCCAATAGGTGTGTTTGTGTCATTAGATGAACATTGAGGTCATTTTCATCCTCCCTAGGCTTATTGTTGTCCAATTAGGGTTTTTAACCAATCTTGTGCATCCAATAGGTGTGTTTGTGTCTTTGGATGAACATTTAGGTCATTTTCGTCCTCCCTAGGCTTATTCTTGTCCAATTAGGGTTTCTAACCAATCTTGTGAATCCAATAGGTGTGTTTGTGTCATTGGATGAACATTTAGGTCATTTTCGTCCTCCCTAGTCTTATTCTTGTCCAATTAGGGTTTTAAGCAATCTTGTGCATCCAATAAGTTCATTTGTGTCATTGGATGAATATTTAGGTCATTTTCGTCCTCCCTAAGCTTATTCTTGTCCAATTAGGGTTTCTAAACAATCTTGTGCATCCAATAGGTGTGTTTGTGTCATTGGATGAACATTTAGGTCACTTTCGTCCTCCCTAGGCTTATTCTTGTCCAATTAGGGTTTTAAGCAATCATGTGCATCCAATAAGTTCATTTGTGTCATTGGATTAACATTTAGGTCATTTTCGTCCTCGCTAGGCTTATTCTTGTCAAATTAGGGTTTTTAACCAATCATGTGCATCCAATAAGTTCATTTGTGTCATTGGATGAACAATTAGGTCATTTTCGTCCACCCTAGGCTTATTCATGTCCAATTAGGGTTTCTAACCAATCTTGTGAATCCAATAGGTGTGTTTGTGTCATTGGATGAACATTTAGGTCATTTTCGTCCTCCCTAGTCTTATTCTTGTCCAATTAGGGTTTTAAGCAATCTTGTGCATCCAATAAGTTCATTTGTGTCATTGGATGAATATTTAGGTCATTTTCGTCCTCCCTAGGCTTATTCTTGTGCAATTAGGGTTTCTAACCAATCTGGTGCATCCAATAGGTGTGTTTGTGTCATTGGATGAACATTTATGTCATTTTCGTCCTCCCTATGCTTATTCTTGTCCAATTAGGGTTTTTAACCAATCTTGTGCATCCAATAGGTGTGTTTGTGTCATTGGATGAACATTTAGGTCATTTTCGTCATCCCTAGGCTTATTCTTGTCCAATTAGGGTTTCTAACCAATCTTGTGCATCCAATAGGTGTGTTTGTGTCATTGGATGAACATTTAGGTCATTTTCGTCCTCCCTAGTCTTATTCTTGTACAATTAGGGTTTTTAACCAATCTTGTGCATCCAATAAGTTCATTTCTGTCATTGGATGAACATTTAGGTCATTTTCGTCCTCCCTAGGCTTATTCTTGTGCAATTAGGGTTTTTAACCAATCTTGTGCATCCAATTGGTGTGTTTGTGTCATTGGATGAACATTTAGGTCATTTTCGACCTCCCTAGTCTTATTCTTGTCCAATTAGGGTTTTAAGCAATCTTGTGAATCCAATAAGTTCATTTGTGTCATTGGATGAATATTTAGGTCATTTTCATCCTCCCTAGTCTTATTCTTGTCCAATCAGGGTTTCTAACCAATCTTGTGCATCCAATAGGTGTGTTTGTGTCATTGGATGAACATTTAGGTCATTTTCGTCCTCCCTAGGCTTATTCTTGTCCAATTAGGGTTTCTAACCAATCTTGTGCATCCAATAGGTGTGTTTGTGTCATTGGATGAACATTTAGGTCATTTTCGTCCTCCCTAGGCTTATTCTTGTCCAATTAGTGTTTTTAACCAATCTTGTGCATCCAATAAATTCATTTGTGTCATTGGATGAACATTTAGGTCATTTTAGTCCTCCCTAGGCTTATTCTTGTCCAATTAGGGTTTCTAACCAATCTTGTGCATCCAATAGGTGTGTTTGTGTCATTGGATGAACATTTAGGTCATTTTCGTCCTCCCTAGTCTTATTCTTGTCCAATTAGGATTTTAAGCAATCTTGTGCATCCAATAAGGTGTGTTTGTGTCATTGGATGAACATTTAGGTTATTTTCGTCCTCCCTAGGCTTATTCTTGTCCAATTAGGGTTTCTAACCAATCTTGTGTATCCAATAGGTGTGTTTGTGTCATTGGATGAACATTTAGGTCATTTTCGTCCTCCCAATGCTTATTCTTGTCCAATTAGGGTTTCTAACCAATCTTGTGCATCCAATAGGTGTGTTTAGTCATTTTATGAACATTTAGGTTATTTTCGTCCTCCCTAGGCTTATTCTTGTGCAATTAGGGTTTTTAACCAATCTTGTGCATCCAATAGGTGTGTTTGTGTCATTTGATGAACATTTTGGTTATTTTCGTCCTCCCTTGGCTTATTCTTGTCCAATTAGGGTTTTTAACCAATCTTGTGCATCCAATAAGTTCATTTGTGTCATTGGATTAACATTTAGGTCATTTTCGTCCTCCCTAGGCTTATTCTTGTCCAATTAGGCTTTCTAACCAATCTTGTGCATCCAATAGGTGTGTTTAGTCATTTGATGAACATTTAGGTTATTTTCGTCCTCCCTAGGCTTATTCTCGTCCAATTAGGGTTTTTAACCAATCTTGTGCATCCAATATGTTCATTTGTGTCATTGGATTAACATTTAGGTCATTTTCGTCCTTCCTAGGCTTATTCTTGTTCAATTAGGGTTTCTAACCAATCTTGTGCATCCAATAGGTGTGTTTGTGTCATTGGATGAACATTTAGGTCATTTTCGTCCTCCCTAGGCTTATTCTTGTCCAATTAGGGTTTCTAAACAATCTTGTGCATCCAATAGGTGTGTTTGTGTCATTGGATGAACATTTAGGTCACTTTCGTCCTCCCTAAGCTTATTCTTGTCCAATTAGGGTTTTAAGCAATCTTGTGCATCCAATAAGTTCATTTGTGTCATTGGATTAACATTTAGGTCATTTTCGTCCTCCCTAGGCTTATTCTTGTCCAATTAGGGTTTTTAACCAATCATGTGCATCCAATAAGTTCATTTGTGTCATTGGATGAACACTTAGGTCATTTTCGTCCACCCTAGGCTTATTCTTGTCTAATTAGGGTTTTTAACCAATCTTATGCATCCAATAAGTTCATTTGTGTCATTGGATGAACACTTAGGTCATTTTCGTCCACCCTAGGCTTATTCTTGTCCAATTAGGGTTTTTAACCAATCTTATGCATCCAATAGGTGTGTTTGTGTCATTGGATGAACATTTAGGTCATTTTCGTCTTCCCAATGCTTATTCTGTCCAATTAGGGTTTTTAACCAATCTTGTGCATCCAATAGGTGTGTTTGTGTCATTGGATGAACATTTTGTTCATTTTCGTCCTCCCTAGGCTTATTCTTGTCCAATTAGGGTTTTTAACCTATCTTGTGCATCCAATAAGTTCATTTGTGTCATTGGATTAACATTTAGGTCATTTTCGTCCTCCCTAGGCTTATTCTTGTCCAATTAGGGTTTCTAACCAATCTTGTGCATCCAATAGGTGTGTTTGTGACATTGGATGAACATTTAGGTCATTTTCGTCCTCCCTAGGCTTATTCTTGTCCAATTAGGGTTTCTAACCAATCTTGTGCATCCAATAGGTGTGTTTGTGTCATTGGATGAACATTTAGGTCATTTTCGTCCTCCCTAGGCTTATGCTTGTCCAATTAGGGTTTTTAACCAATCTTGTGCATCCAATAGGTGTGTTTGTGTCATTGGATGAACATTTAGGTCATTTTCGTCCTCCCTAGGCTTATTCTTGTCCAATTAGGGTTTCTAACCAATCTTGTGCATCCAATAGGTGTACTTGTGTCATTGGATGAACATTTAGGTCATTTTCGTCCTCCCTAGGCTTATTCTTGTCCAATTAGGGTTTCTAACCAATCTTGTGCATCCAATAGGTGTGTTTGTGTCATTGGATGAACATTTAGGTCATTTTCGTCCTCCCTAGGCTTATTCTTGTCCAATTAAGTTTTTTAACCAATCTTGTGCATACAATAAGTTCAATTGTGTCATTGGATGAACATTTAGGTCATTTTCGTCCTCCCTAGGCTTATTCTTGTCCAATTAGGGTTTCTAACCAATCTTGTGCATCCAATAGGTGTGTTTGTGTCATTGGAAGAACATTTAGGTCATTTTCGTCCTCCCTAGGCTTATTGTTGTCCAATTAGGGTTTTTAACCAATCTTGTGCATACAATAAGTTCAATTGTGTCATTGGATGAACATTTAGGTCATTTTCGTCCTCCCTAGGCTTATTCTTGTCCAATTAGGGTTTCTAACCAATCTTGTGCATCCAATAGGTGTGTTTGTGTCATTGGATGAACATTTAGGTCATTTTCGTCCTCCCTAGGCTTATTCTTGTCCAATTAGGGTTTCTAAACAATCTTGTGCATCCAATAGGTGTGTTTGTGTCATTGAATGAACATTTAGGTCATTTTCGTCCTCCCTAAGCTTATTCTTGTCCAATTAGGGTTTCTAAACAATCTTGTGCATCCAATAGGTGTGTTTGTGTCATTGGATGAACATTTAGGTCATTTTCGTCCTCCCTAGGCTTATTCTTGTCCAATTAGGGTTTTAAGCAATCTTGTGAATCCAATAGGTGTGTTTGTGTCATTGGATGAACATTTAGGTCATTTTCATCCTCCCAAGGCTTATTCTTGTCCAATTAGGGTTTTCAACCAATCTTGTGCATCCAATAAGTTCATTTGTGTCATTGGATTAACATTTAGGTCATTTTCATCCTCCCTAGGCTTATTCTTGTCCAATTAGGGTTTTTAACCAATCTTGTGCATCCAATAGGTGTGTTTGTGTCGTTGGATGAACATTTAGGTCATTTTCGTCCTCCCTAGTCTTATTCTTGTCCAATTAGGGTTTTTAACCAATCTTGTGCATCCAATAAGTTCATTTGTGTCATTGGATGAACATTTAGGTCATTTTCGTCCTCCCTATGCTTATTCTTATCCAATTAGGGTTTTTAACCAATCTTGTGCATCCAATAGGTGTGTTTGTGTCATTGGATGAACATTTAGGTCATTTTCGTCCTACCTAGGCTTATTCTTGTCCAATTAGGGGTTTTAACCAATCTTGTGCATCCAATAAGTTCATTTGTGTCATTGGATTAACATTTATGTCATTTTCGTCCTCCCTAGGCTTATTCTTGTCCAATTAGGGTTTTTAACCAATCTTGTGCATCCAATAGGTGTGTTTGTGTCATTGGATGAACATTTAGGTCATTTTCGTCCTCCCTAGGCTTATTCTTGTCCAATTAGGGTTTCTAACCAATCTTGTGCATCCAATAGGTGTGTTTGTGTCATTGGATGAACATTTAGGTCATTTTCGTCCTCCCTATGCTTATTCTTATCCAATTAGGGTTTTTAACCAATCTTGTGCATCCAATAGGTGTGTTTGTGTCATTGGATGAACATTTAGGTCATTTTCGTCCTACCTAGGCTTATTCTTGTCCAATTAGGGGTTTTAACCAATCTTGTGCATCCAATAAGTTCATTTGTGTCATTGGATTAACATTTAGGTCATTTTCGTCCTCCCTAGGCTTATTCTTGTCCAATTAGGGTTTTTAACCAATCTTGTGCATCCAATAGGTGTGTTTGTGTCATTGGATGAACATTTAGGTCATTTTCGTCCTCCCTAGGCTTATTCTTGTCCAATTAGGGTTTCTAACCAATCTTGTGCATCCAATAGGTGTGTTTGTGTCATTGGATGAACATTTAGGTCATTTTCGTCCTCCCTTGGCTTATTCTTGTCCAATTAGTGTTTTTAACCAATCTTGTGCATCCAATAAATTCATTTGTGTCATTGGATGAACATTTAGGTCATTTTCGTCCTCCCAAGGCTTATTCTTGTCCAATTAGGGTTTCTAACCAATCTTGTGCATCCAATAGGTGTGTTTGTGTCATTGGATGAACATTTAGGTCATTTTCGTCCTCCCTAGTCTTATTCTTGTCCAATTAGGATTTTAAGCAATCTTGTGCATCCAATAAGGTGTGTTTGTGTCATTGGATGAACATTTAGGTTATTTTCGTCCTCCCTAGGCTTATTCTTGTCCAATTAGGGTTTCTAACCAATCTTGTGTATCCAATAGGTGTGTTTGTGTCATTGGACGAACATTTAGGTCATTTTCGTCCTCCCAATGCTTATTCTTGTCCAATTAGGGTTTTTAACCAATCTTGTGCATCCAATAGGTATGTTTGTGTTATTGGATGAACATTTAGGTCATTTTCGTCCTCCCTAGGCTTATTCTTGTCCAATTAGGGTTTTTAACCAATCTTGTGCATCCAACAAGTTCATTTGTGTCATTGGATTAACATTTAGGTCATTTTCGTCCTCCCTAGGCTTATTCTTGTCCAATTAGGGTTTCTAACCAATCTTGTGCATCCAATAGGTGTGTTTGTGACATTGGATGACCATTTAGGTCATTTTCGTCCTCACTAGGCTTATTCTCGTCCCATTAGGGTTTTTAACCAATCTTGTGCATCCAATAAGTTCAATTGTGTCATTGGATGAACATTTATGTCATTTTCGTCCACCCTAGGCTTATTCTTGTCCAATTAGGGTTTTTAACCAATCTTGTGCATCCAATATGTTCATTTGTGTCATTGGATGAACATTTAAGTCACTTTCGTCCTCCCTAGGCTTATTCTTGTCCAATTAGGGTTTCTAAACAATCTTGTGCATCCAATAGGTGTGTTTGTGTCATTGGATGAACATTTAGGTCATTTTAGTCCTCCCTAGGCTTATTCTTGTCCAATTAGGGTTTTAAGCAATCTTGTGCATCCAATAACTTCATTTGTGTCATTGGATTAACATTTAGGTCATTTTCGTCCTCCCTAGGCTTATTCTTGTCCAATTAAGGATTTTAACCAATCTTGTGCATCCAATAGGTGTGTTTGTGTCATTGGATGAACATTTAGGTCATTTTCGTCCTCCCTAGGCTTATTCTTGTCCTATTAGGGTTTCTAACCAATCTTGTGCATCCAATAGGTGTGTTTAGTCATTTGATGAACATTTAGGTTATTTTCGTCCTCCCTAGGCTTATTCTTGTGCAATTAGGGTTTTTAACCAATCTTGTGCATCCAATAGGTGTGTTTGTGTCATTTGATGAACATTTAGGTTATTTTCGTCCTCCCTAGGCTTATTCTTGTCCAATTAGGGTTTTTAACCAATCTTGTGCATCCAATAAGTTCATTTGTGTTATTGGATTAACATTTAGGTCATTTTCGTCCTCCCTAGGCTTATTCTTCTCCAATTAGGGTTTCTAACCAATCTTGATCATCCAATTGGTGTGTTTGTGTCATTGAATGAACATTTAGGTCATTTTCGTCCTCCCTAGGCTTATTCTTGTCCAATTAGGGGTTTTAACCAATCTTGTGCATCCAATAAGTTCAGTTGTGTCATTGGATGAACATTTAGGTCATTTTCGTCCTCCCTAGGCTTATTCTTGTCCAATTAGGGTTTCTAACCAATCTTGTGCATCCAATAGGTGTGTTTGTGTCATTGGATGAACATTTAGGTCATTTTCGTCCTCCCTAGGCTTATTCTTGTCCAATTAGGGTTTCTAACCAATCTTGTGCATCCAATAGGTGTGTTTGTGTCATTGGATGAACATTTAGGTCATTTTCGTCCTCCCTAGGCTTATTCGTGTCCAATTAAGGCTTTTAACCAATCTTGTGCATCCAATAAGTTCATTTGTGTCATTGGAATAACATTTAGGTCATTTTCGTCCTCCATAGGCTTATTCTTGTCCAATTATGGTTTCTAACCAATCTTGGGCATCCAATAGGTGTGTTTGTGTCATTGGATTAACAATTAGGTCATTTTCGTCCTCCCTAGGCTTATTCTTGTCCAATTAGGGTTTTTAACCAATCTTGTGCATCCAATAAGTTCATTTGTGTCATTGGATGAACAATTAGGTCATTTTCGTCCACCCTAAGCTTATTCTTGTCCAATTAGGGTTTTTAACCAATCTTATGCATCCAATAAGTTCATTTGTGTCATTGGATGAACATTTAGGTCATTTTCGTCCTCCCTAGGCTTATTCTTGTCTAATTAGGGTTTTTAACCAATCTTGTGCATCCAATATGTTCATTTGTGTCATTGGATTAACATTTAGGTCATTTTCGTCCTTCCTAGGCTTATTCTTGTCCAATTAGGGTTTCTAACCAATCTTGTGCATCCAATAGGTGTGTTTGTGTCATTGGATGAACATTTAGGTAATTTTCGTCCTCCTTAGTCTTATTCTTGTCCAATTATGGTTTTAACCAATCTTGTGCATCCAATAAGTTCATTTGTGTCATTGGATGAACATTTAGGTCATTTTCGTCCTCCCTAGGCTTATTCTTGTCCAATTAGGGTTTCTAACCAATCTTGTGCATCCAATAGATGTGTTTGTGTCATTGGATTAACATTTAGGTCATTTTCGTCCTCCCTAGGCTTATTCTTGTCCAATTAGGGTTTCTAACCAATCTTGCACATCCAATAGGTGTGTTTGTGTCATTGGATGAACATTTAGGTCATTTTCGACCTCCTTAGTCTTATTCTGGTCCAATTATGGTTTTAACCAATCTTGTGCATCCAATAAGTTCATTTGTGTCATTGGATGAACATTTAGGTCATTTTCGTCCTCCCTAGGCTTATTCTTGTCCAATTAGGGTTTCTAACCAATCTTGTGCATCCAATAGATGTGTTTGTGTCATTGGATTAACATTTAGGTCATTTTCGTCCTCCCTAGGCTTATTCTTGTCCAATTAGGGTTTCTAACCAATCTTGTGCATCCAATAGGTGTGTTTGTGTCATTGGATGAACATTTAGGTCATTTTCGTCCTCCCTAGGCTTATTCTTGTCCAATTAGGGTTTTTAACCAATCTTGTGCATCCAATAAGTTCATTTGTGTCATTGGATTAACATTTAGGTCATTTTCGTCCTCCCTAGGCTTATGCTTGTCCAATTAGGATTTCTAACCAATCTTGTGCATCCAATAGGTGTGTTTGTGTCATTGGATGAACATTTAGGTTATTATCGTCCTCCCTTGTCTTATTCTTGTCAAATTAGGGTTTTAAGCAATCTTGTGCATCCAATAAGTTCATTTGTGTCATTGGATTAACATTTAGGTCATTTTCGTCCTCCCTAGGCTTATTCTTGTCCAATTAGGGTTTCTAACCAATCTTGTGCATCCAATAGGTGTGTTTGTGTCATTGGATGAACATTTAGGTCATTTTCGTCCTCCCTAGGCTTATTCTTGTCCAATTAGGGTTTTTAACCAATCTTGTGCATCCAATAAATTCATTTGTGTCATTGGATGAACATTTAGGTCATTTTCGTCTTCCCAAGGCTTATTCTTGTCCAATTAGGGTTTCTAACCAATCTTGTGCATCCAATAGGTGTGTTTGTGTCATTGGATGAACATTTAGGTCATTTTCGTCCTCCCTAGTCTTATTCTTGTCCAATTAGGGTTTTAAGCAATCTTGTGCATCCAATAAGTTCATTTGTGTCATTGGATGAATATTTAGGTCATTTTCGATCTTCCTAGGCATATTCTTGTCCAATTAGGGTTTCTAACCAATCTTGTGCATCCAATAGGTGTGTTTGTGTCATTGGATGAACATTTAGGTCATTTTCGTCCTCCCTAGGCTTATTCTTGTCCAATTAGGGTTTTTAACCAATCTTGTGCATCCAATAAGTTCATTTGTGTCATTGGATGAATAGTTAGGTCATTTTCGTCCTCCGTAGGCTTATTCTTGTCCAATTAGGGTTTCTAACCAATCTTGTGCATCCAATAGGTTTGTTTAGTCATTTGATGAACATTTAGGTTATTTTCGTCCTCCCTAGGCTTATTCTTGTCCAATTAGGGTTTTTAACCAATCTTGTGCATCCAATAAGTTCATTTGTGTCATTGGATTAACATTTAGGTCATTTTCGTCCTCCCTAGGCTTATTCTTGTCCAATTAGGGTTTCTAACCAATCTTGTGCATCCAATAGGTGTGTTTGTGTCATTGGTTGAACATTTAGGTCATTTTCGTCCTCCCTAGTCTTATTCTTGTCCAATTAGGGTTTTAAGCAATCTTGTGCATCCAATAAGTTCATTTGTGTCATTGGATGAATATTTAGGTCATTTTCATCCTCCCTAGGCTTATTCTTGTCCAATTAGGGTTTCTAACCAATCTTGTGCATCCAATAGGTGTGTTTGTGTCATTGGATGAACATTTAGGTCATTTTCATCCTCCCTAGTCTTATTCTTGTCCAATTAGGGTTTTAACCAATCTTGTGCATCCAATAAGTTCATTTGTGTCATTGGATGAATATTTAGGTCATTTTCGTCCTCCCTAGGCATATTCTTGTCCAATTAGGGTTTCTAACAAATCTTGTGCATCCAATAGGTGTGTTTGTGTCATTGGATGAACTTTTAGGTCATTTTCGTCCTCCCTAGTCTTATTCTTGTCAAATTAGGGTTTTAAGCAATCTTGTGCGTCCAATAAGTTCATTTGTGTCATTGGATTAACATTTAGGTCATTTTCGTCCTCCCTAGGCTTATTCTTGTCCAATTAGGGTTTCTAACCAATCTTGTGCATCCAATAGGTGTGTTTGTGTCATTGGATGAACATTTAGGTCATTTTCGTCCTCCCTAGGCTTATTCTTGTCCAATTAGGGTTTTTAACCAATCTTGTGCATCCAATAAGTTCATTTGTGTCATTGGATGAACGTTTAGGTCATTTTCGTCCTCCAAAGGCTTATTCTTGTCCAATTAGGGTTTCTAACCAATCTTGTGCATCCAATAGGTGTGTTTGTGTCATTGGATGAACATTTAGGTCATTTTCATCCTCCCTAGGCTAATTCTTGTCCAATAAGGGTTCTTAACCAATCTTGGGCCTCCAATAAGTTCATTTGTGTCATTGGATTAACATTTAAGTCATTTTCGTCCTTCCTAGGCTTATTCTTGACCAATTAGGGTTTTTAACCAATCTTGTGCATCCAATAAGTTCATTTGTGTCATTGGAATAACATTTAGGTCATTTTCGTCCTCCCTAGGCTTATTCTTGTCCAATTAGGGTTTCTAACCAATCTTGTGCATCCAATAGGTGTGTTTGTGTCATTGGATGAACATTTAGGTCATTTTCGTCCTCCCTAGTCTTATTCTTGTCCAATTAGGGTTTTAAGCAATCTTGTGCATCCAATAAGTTCATTTGTGTCATTGGATGAATATTTAGGTCATTTTCATCCTCCCTAGGCTTATTCTTGTCCAATTAGGGTTTCTAAACAATCTTGTGAAACCAATAGGTGTTTTTGTGTCATTGGATGAACATTTAGGTCATTTTCGTCCTCCCTAGTCTTATTCTTGTCCAATTAGGGTTTTTAACCAATCTTGTGCATCCAATAAGTTCATTTGTGTCATTGGATGAACATTTAGGCCATTTTCGTCCTCCCTAGGCTTATTCTTGTGCAATTAGGGTTTTTAACCAATCTTGTGCATCCAATAGCTGTGTTTGTGTCATTGGATGAACATTTAGGTCATTTTCGTCCTCCCTAGGCTTATTCTTGTCCAATTAGGGTTTTAAGCAATCTTGTGCATCCAGTAAGTTCATTTGTGTCATTGGATGAATATTTAGGTCATTTTCATCCTCCCTAGGCTTATTCTAGTCCAATTAGGGTTTCTAACCAATCTTGTGAACCCAATAGGTGTGTTTGTGTCATTGGATGAACATTTAGATCATTTTAGTCCTCCCTAGTTTTATTCTTGTCCAATTAGGGTTTTTAACCAATCTTGTGCATCCAATAAGTTCATTTGTGTCATTGGATGAACATTTAGGTCATTTTCGTCCTCCCTATGCTTATTCTTGTCCAATTAGGGTTTTTAACCAATCTTGTGCATCCAATAGGTGTGTTTGTGTCATTGGATGAACATTTAGGTCATTTTCGTCCTCCCTAGGCTTATTCTTGTCCAATTAAGGTTTTTAACCAATCTTGTGCATCCAATAAGTTCATTTGTGTCATTGGATGAACTTTTAGGTCATTTTCGTCCTCCCAAGGCTTATTCTTGTCCAATTAGGGTTTTTAACCAATCTTGTGCATCCAATAAGTTCATTTGCGTCATTAAATGAATATTTAATTCATTTTCGTCCTCCCTAGGCTTATTCTTGTCCAGTTAGGGTTTTTAAGCAATCTTGTGAATCCAATAAGTTCATTTGTGTCATTGGATGAACATTTAGGTCATTTTCGTCCTCCCTAGGCCTATTCTTGTCCAATTAGGGTTTCTAACCAATCTTGTGCATCCAATAGGTGTGTTTGTGTCATTGGATGAACATTTAGGTCATTTTCGTCCTCCCTAGGCTTATTCTTGTCCAATTAGGGTTTCTAACCAATCTTGTGCATCCAATAGGTGTGTTTGTGTCATTGGATGAACATTTAGGTCATTTTCGTCCTCCCTAGGCTTATTCTTGTCCAATTAGGGTTTCTAAACAATCTTGTGTATCCAATATGTGTGTTTGTGTCATTGGATGAACATTTAGGTCATTTTCGTCCTCCCTAGGCTTATTCTTGTCCAATTAGGGTTTTTAACCAATCTTGTGCATCCAATAAGTTCATTTGTGTCATTGGATTAACATTTAGGTCATTTTCGTCCTCCCTAGGCTTATTCTTGTCCAATTAGGGTTTCTAACCAATCTTGTGCATCCAATAGGTGTGTTTGTGTCATTGGATTAACATTTATGTCATTTTCGTCCTTCCTAGGCTTATTCTTGTCCAATTAGGATTTTTAACCAATCTTGTGCATCCAATAAGTTCATTTGTGTCATTGGATGAACATTTAGGTCATTTTCGTCCTCCCTAGGCTTATTCTTGTCCAATTAGGGTTTCTAACCAATCTTGTGCATCCAATAGGTGTGTTTGTGTCATTGGATGAACATTTAGGTCATTTTCGTCCTCATTAGGCTTATTCTTGTCCAATTAGGGTTTTTAACCAATCTTGTGCATCCAATAAGTTCATTTGTGTCATTGGATGAACATTTAGGTCATTTTCGTCCTCCCAAGGCTTATTCTTGTCCAATTAGGGTTTCTCACCAATCTTGTGCATCCAATAGGTGTGTTTGTGTCATTGGATGAACATTTAGGTCATTTTCGTCCTCCCTAGTCTTATTCTTGTCCAATTAGGATTTTAAGCAATCTTGTGCATCCAATAAGGTGTGTTTGTGTCATTGGATGAACATTTAGGTTATTTTCGTCCTCCCTAGGCTTATTCTTGTCCAATTAGGGTTTCTAACCAATCTTGTGTATCCAATAGGTGTGTTTGTGTCATTGGATGAACATTTAGGTCATTTTCGTCCTCCCAATGCTTATTCTTGTCCAATTAGGGTTTTTAACCAATCTTGTGCATCCAATAGGTATGTTTGTGTTATTGGATGAACATTTAGGTCATTTTCGTCCTCCCTAGGCTTATTCTTGTTCAATTAGGGTTTTTAACCAATCTTGTGCATCCAACAAGTTCATTTGAGTCATTGGATTAACATTTAGGTCATTTTCGTCCTCCCTAGGCTTATTCTTGTCCAATTAGGGTTTCTAACCAATCTTGTGCATCCAATAGGTGTGTTTGTGACATTGGATGACCATTTAGGTCATTTTCGTCCTCCCTAGGCTTATTCTTGTCCCATTAGGGTTTTTAACCAATCTTGTGCATCCAATAAGTTCAATTGTGTCATTGGATGAACATTTATGTCATTTTCGTCCACCCTAGGCTTATTCTTGTCCAATTAGGGTTTTTAACCAATCTTGTGCATCCAATATGTTCATTTGTGTCATTGGATGAACATTTAAGTCACTTTCGTCCTCCCTAGGCTTATTCTTGTCCAATTAGGGTTTCTAAACAATCTTGTGCATCCAATAGGTGTGTTTGTGTCATTGGATGAACATTTAGGTCATTTTAGTCCTCCCTAGGCTTATTCTTGTCCAATTAGGGTTTTAAGCAATCTTGTGCATCCAATAACTTCATTTGTGTCATTGGATTAACATTTAGGTCATTTTCGTCCTCCCTAGGCTTATTCTTGTCCAATTAAGGATTTTAACCAATCTTGTGCATCCAATAGGTGTGTTTGTGTCATTGGATGAACATTTAGGTCATTTTCGTCCTCCCTAGGCTTATTCTTGTCCTATTAGGGTTTCTAACCAATCTTGTGCATCCAATAGGTGTGTTTAGTCATTTGATGAACATTTAGGTTATTTTCGTCCTCCCTAGGCTTATTCTTGTGCAATTAGGGTTTTTAACCAATCTTGTGCATCCAATAGGTGTGTTTGTGTCATTTGATGAACATTTAGGTTATTTTCGTCCTCCCTAGGCTTATTCTTGTCCAATTAGGGTTTTTAACCAATCTTGTGCATCCAATAAGTTCATTTGTGTCATTGGATTAACATTTAGGTCATTTTCGTCCTCCCTAGGCTTATTCTTCTCCAATTAGGGTTTCTAACCAATCTTGTGCATCCAATTGGTGTGTTTGTGTCATTGGATGAACATTTAGGTCATTTTCTTCCTCCCTAGGCTTATTCTTGTCCAATTAGGGTTTTTAACCAATCTTGTGCATCCAATAAGTTCAATTGTGTCATTGGATGAACATTTAGGTCATTTTCGTCCTCCCAAGGCTTATTCTTGTCCAATTAGGGTTTCTAACCAATCTTGTGCATCCAATAGGTGTGTTTGTGTCATTGGATGAACATTTAGGTCATTTTCGTCCTCCCTAGGCTTATTCTTGTCCAATTAGGGTTTTTAACCAATCTTGTGCATCCAATAAGTTCATTTGTGTCATTGGATGAATATTTAGGTCATTTTCGTCCTCCCAAGGCTTATTCTTGTCCAATTAGGGTTTCTAAACAATCTTGTGAATCCAATAGGTGTGTTTGTGTCATTGGATGAACATTTAGGTCATTTTCGTCCTCCCTAGTCTTATTCTTGTCCAATTAGGGTTTTTAACCAATCTTGTGCATCCAATAAGTTCATTTGTGTCATTGGATGAACATTTAGGTTATTTTCGTCCTCCCAAGTCTTATTCTTGTCCAATTAGGGTTTTAAGCAATCTTGTGCATCCAATAAGTTCATTTGTGTCATTGGATGAATATTTAGGTCATTTTCGTCCTCCCTAAGCTTATTCTTGTCCAATTAGGGTTTCTAAACAATCTTGTGCATCCAATAGGTCCGTTTGTGTCATTGGATGAACATTTAGGTTATATTCGTCCTCCCAAGTCTTATTCTTGTCCAATTAGGGTTTTAAGCAATCTTGTGCATCCAATAAGTTCATTTGTGTCATTGGATGAATATTTAGGTCATTTTCGTCCTCCCTAAGCTTATTCTTGTCCAATTAGGGTTTCTAAACAATCTTGTGCATCCAATAGGTGTGTTTGTGTCATTGGATGAACATTTAGGTCACTTTCGTCCTCCCTAGGCTTATTCTTGTCCAATTAGGGTTTTAAGCAATCATGTGCATCCAATAAGTTCATTTGTGTCATTGGATGAACAATTAGGTCATTTTCGTCCACCCTAGGCTTGTTGATGTCCTATTAGGGTTTCTAACCAATCTTGTGAATCCAATAGGTGTGTTTGTGTCATTGGATGAACATTTAGGTCATTTTCGTCCTCCCTAGTCTTATTCTTGTCCAATTAGGGTTTCTAAACAATCTTGTGCATCCAATAGGTGTGTTTGTGTCATTGGATGAACATTTAGGTCATTTTCGTCCTCCCTAGGCTTATTCTTGTCCAATTAGGGTTTTAAGCAATCTTGTGCATCCAATAAGTTCAATTGTGTCATTGGATGAACATTTAGGTCATTTTCGTCCTCCCTAGGACTATTCTTGTCCAATTACGGTTTTTAACCAATCTTGTGCATCCAATAAGTTCATTTGTGTCATTGGATTAACATTTAGGTCATTTTCGTCCTCCCTAGGCTTATTCTTGTCCAATTAGGGTTTCTAACCAATCTTGTGCATCCAATAGGTGTGTTTGTGTCATTGGATGAACATTTAGGTCATTTTCGTCCTCCCTAGGCTTATTCTTTTCCAATTAGGGTTTTTAACCAATCTTGTGCATCCAATAAGTTCAGTTGTGTCATTGGATTAACATTTAGGTCATTTTCGTCCTCCCTTGGCTTATTCTTGTCCAATTAGGGTTTCTAACCAATCTTGTGCATCCAATAGGTGTGTTTTTGTCATTGGATGAACATATAGGTCATTTTCGTCCTCCCTAGGCTTATTCTTTTCCAATTAGGGTTTTTAACCAATCTTGTGCATCCAATAAGTTCATTTGTGTCATTGGATTAACATTTAGGTCATTTTCGTCCTCCCTAGGCTTATTCTTTTCCAATTAGGGTTTTTAACCAATCTTGTGCATCCAATAAGTTCATTTGTGTCATTGGATGAATAGTTAGGTCATTTTCGTCCTCCCTAGGCTTATTTTTGTCAAATTAGGGTTTCTAACCAATCGTGTGCATCCAATAGGTGTGTTTGTGTCATTGGATGAACATTTAGGTCATTTTCGTCCTCCCTAGGCTTATTCTTGTCCAATTAGGGTTTCTAACCAATCTTGTGCATCCAATAGGTGTGTTTGTGTCATTGGATGAACATTTAGGTCATTTTCGTCCTCCCTAGGCTTATTCTTGTCCAATTAGGGTTTGTAAGCAATCTTGTGCATCCAATAAGTTCATTTGTGTCATTGGATGAACATTTAGGTCATTTTCGTCCTCCCTAGGCTTATTCTTGTCCAATTAGGGTTTTTAACCAATCTTGTGCATCCAATAGGTGTGTTTGTTGTTAGACATATGTTCGTTTTTGATGTTATTGACAAGCATCCAATTTGAAATACATCTAACATTGTCAACTGAGAAAAATTTCAGGAACAACAAATTCAATCCTACATACTCGAGACAATTGCTTGGAACTCAAGGAATCAACAAAATCTTGAAGATCCATGAGCACATCGATTAGTACAATCGATTCTATAACAGGGTTGAATAAGTTTACAAAGTTTGGTGTTACCCAATCGATTAGCACAATCGATTTGTACATCCTTAAAGAAAACAAACGGGCTATCAATCGATTCTCCAAATCGATTGGTACACATATTGGAAAATAAATTGTACAAGTCAGAGAGCCAGTTTGCCACAAATCGATTAGGCACATCGATTGAGTGAATCACCAAGACTAAACTGATTGTTTAAATCGATTGGACAAATCGATTGACATGCTTACTGAATTTAAAATGTGCAAGTCAGTAGCACGTTTTGCAGGCAATCGATTTGGCAAATCGATTGAAATAATCATTTCTTTAATTGTGTTTTTGTCTACACCGATTGAAACAATCGATTGGTAATGTCCCAGAGCCAAACCTGTTTACTAAGTCGATTAGGCCAATCGATTCACTAAAACAAGTCTCAAAATAACTCAGGCCTGGAACATACACAATCGATTACTACAATCTGTTTATATACATCTGTGTAATAAAAGTTGGTATCAATCGACTTGGTAAATCGATTGAATAACCCAACTGATGAAAAGTACTTCAGACTTAAAATCCACAATCGATTGGCACAATCGATTGACATAAAAGTTTTATAAACAGAGATGACTGAATGGTAAAATCGATTAAGCACATCGATGGTTTTGATCTCGTTGTTTGAACAAAACACATCAAGTCGATTCTGCAAATCGATTTAATCATATACTGTCATCAAAGTTTGAAGAACTACTTAAAATAATCGATTGAGCAAATCGATTAGTATGTACAGTTTCAAGATTCAAGAAAAACAAGACTCGCGAAATCGATTGAGGAAATCGATTAAGCAGCATTATGACTTTAATGAATCGATTGGATAAATCGATGCATATGTTGTTTTTCCTGAAACTATATAAACTGTTTTTCAGTCTCTTCTTAATACACACAACAACATACACATAACTTTCTGACATCATTGTTTCTCACTGTGAAATAACTTTGAACATTACTTTTTCTGTCATGAAGATTCATCTTTCATGATCCACAAGAACTGAGAAAGATTGCTGGAGAAACAACTTTAGAGAAGAAGACTGCTGAAGAAATTTCTGTGTAATTTCTGATTAGATACATCTGTAAACAAATTCTTAAAACAAATAACATTGAGAAATCCAGTCTTAACTGGTAGTTATCTTCTGTGATTGAGAGGTCTCATCAAGAAGAAACTTGACTGTAATCTTGGAAGAGTTTATGGGAGATAAACTCTGGGATTCAGGGAGATAAGAATAGAATAAGAAGAATCGTTTTAGATTGATAGGCGAGGAGCTAGAACATCTGTAAACGGATTCTGAGATATTCTATTGGAAAGGCCAAGATTGGATTTGATCTTGGGACTGGATGTAGGTCGTTCAACAACGGCTGAACCAGTATAAATCACTGCGTACAATCTTTCTTACCCTTATCTCTTTTTTAATTTCTGCAGTGTGTATTTGTCTGATATTGATTGAATGCTTGAATATCTTTCTGCATACTTTGATACTACATGAAAGACTGTTTCCAGCATGATTGTAAGTGAATCAATATCTTGAACAATAAACGTAACTGGTGCATCTCTCAATATATTCTTTGATCCATATACTTTGTGCATTCATTTGTATTGTAGTTTTGGGACCTTATTCTGATGCTGTGTTTAATAAATGTACGATTTGTTAAACTGCTGCGCATATATCAAAAAAATAGATAATCTTCCGCATAATTTTTCATTTAACAGAGGTTACTGGTACCAACAATTAGGGTTTTTAAGCAATCTTGTGCATCCAATAAGTTCATTTGTGTTATTGGATGAACATTTAGGTCATTTTCGTCCTCCCTAGGCTTATTCTTGTCCAATTAGGGTTTTTAAGCTATCTTGTGCATCCAATAAGTTCATTTGTGTCATTGGATGAACATTTAGGTCATTTTCGTCCTCCCTAGGCTTATTCTTGTCCAATTAGGGTTTTTAACCAATCTTGTGCATCCTATAAGTTCATTTGTGTCATTGGATAAACATTTAGGTCATTTTCGTCCACCCTAGGCTTATTCTTGTCCAATTAGGGTTTTTAACCAATCTTGTGCATCCAATTGGTGTATTTGTGTCATTGGATGAACATTTAGGTCATTTTCGTCCTCCCTAGGCTTATTCTTGTCCAATTAGGGTTTCTAACCAATCTTGTGCATCCAATAGGTGTGTTTGTGTCATTGGATGAACATTTAGGTCATTTTCGTCCTCCCTAGGCTTATTCTTGTCCAATTAGGGTTTTTAACCAATCTTGTGCATCCAATAGGTGTGTTTGTGTCATTTGATGAACATTTAGGTTATTTTCGTCCTCCCTAGGCTTATTCTTGTCCAATTAGGGTTTTTAACCAATCTTGTGCATCCAATAAGTTCATTTGTGTCATTGGATTAACATTTAGGTCATTTTCGTCCTCCCTAGGCTTATTCTTGTCCAATTAAGGATTTTAACCAATCTTGTGCATCCAATAGGTGTGTTTGTGTCATTGGATGAACATTTAGGTCATTTTCGTCCTCCCTAGGCTTATTCTTGTCCTATTAGGGTTTCTAACCAATCTTGTGCATCCAATAGGTGTGTTTAGTCATTTGATGAACATTTAGGTTATTTTCGTCCTCCCTAGGCTTATTCTTGTGCAATAATGGGTTTTTAACCAATCTTGTGCATCCAATAGGTGTGTTTGTGTCATTTGATGAACATTTAGGTTATTTTCGTCCTCCCTAGGCTTATTCTTGTCCAATTAGGGTTTTTAACCAATCTTGTGCATCCAATAAGTTCATTTGTGTCATTGGATTAACATTTAGGTCATTTTCGTCCTCCCTAGGCTTATTCTTGTCCAATTAGGGTTTCTAACCAATCTTGTGCATCCAATAAGTGTGTTTGTGTCATTGGATGAACATTTAGGTCATTTTCGTCCTCCCTAGGCTTATTTTTGTCCAATTAGGGTTTTTAACCAATCTTGTGCATCCAATAAGTTCAATTGTGTCATTGGATGAACATTTAGGTCATTTTCGTCTTCCCTAGGCTTATTCTTGTCCAATTAGGGTTTTTAACCAATCTTGTGCATCCAATATGTTCATTTGAGTCATTGGATGAACATTTAGGTCATTTTCGTCCTCCCTAGGCTTATTCTTGTCCAATTAGGGTTTCTAACCAATCTTGTGCATCCAATAGGTGTGTTTGTGTCATTGGATGAACATTTAGGTCATTTTCGTCCTCCCTAGGCTTATTCTTGTCCAATTAGGGTTTCTAACCAATCTTGTGCATCCAATAGGTGTATTTGTGTCATTGGATGATTATTTAGGTCATTTTCGTCCTCCCTAGGCTTATTCTTGTCCAATTAGGGTTTCTAACCAATCTTGTGCATCCAATAGGTGTGTTTGTGTCATTGGATGAACATTAAGGTCATTTTCGTCCTCCCTAGGCTTATTCTTGTCCAATTAGGGTTTTTAACCAATCTTGTGCATCCAATAAGTTCATTTGTGTCATTGGATAAACATTTAGGTCATTTTCGTCCACCCTAGGCTTATTCTTGTCTAATTAGGGTTTTTAACGAATCTTGTGCATCCAATAAGTTCATTTGTGTCATTGGATGAACATTTAGGTCATTTTCGTCCTCCCAAGGCTTATTCTTGTCCAATTAGGGTTTTTAACCAATCTTGTGCATCCAATAAGTTCATTTGTGTCATTGGATGAACATTTAGGTCATTTTCACCCTCCCTAGGCTTATTCTTGTTCAATTAGGGTTTCTAACCAATCTTGTGCATCCAATAGGTGTGTTTGTGTCATTGGATGAACATTTAGGTCATTTTCGTCCTCCCTAGGCTTATTCTTGTCCAATTAGGGTTTCTAACCAATCTTGTGCATCCAATAGGTGTGTTTGTGTCTCATTGGATGAACATTTAGGTCAATTTTGTCCTCCCAAGTCTTATTCTTGTCCAATTAGGGTTTTAAGCAATCCTGTGCATCCAATAAGTTCATTTGTGTCATTGGATGAACATTTTGGTCATTTTCGTCCTCCCTAGGCTTATTCTTGTCCATTTAGGGTTTCTAACCAATCTTGTGCATCCAATAAGTTCATTTGTGTCATTGGATGAACATTTAGGTCATTTTCGTCCTCCCTAGGCTTATTCTTGTCCAATTAGGGTTTCTAACCAATCTTGTGCATCCAATAGGTGTATTTGTGTCATTGGATGAACATTTAGGTCATTTTCGTCTTCTCTAGGCTTATTCTTGTCCAATTAGGGTTTTTAAGCAATCTTGTGCATCCAATAAGTTCATTTGTGTCATTGGATGAACATTTAGGTCATCTTCGTCCTCCCTAGGCTTATTCTTGTCCAATTAGGGTTTGTAACCAATCTTGTGCATCCAATAGGTGTATTTGTGTCATTGGATGAACATTTAGGTCATTTTCGTCCTCCCTAGGCTTATTCTTGTCCAATTAGGGTTTTTAAGCAATCTTGTGCATCCAATAAGTTCATTTGTGTCATTGGAAGAACATTTAGGTCATTTGCATCCTCCCTAGGCTTATTCTTGTCCAATTAGGGTTTCTAACCAATCTTGTGCATCCAATAGGTGTGTTTGTGTCATTGGATGAACATTTAGGTCATTTTCGTCCTCCCTAGGCTTATTCTTGTCCAATTAGGGTTTTTAACCAGTCTTGTGCATCCAATAAGTTCATTTGTGTAATTGGATGAACATTTAGGTCATTTTCGTCCTCCCTAGGCTTATTCATGTCCAATTAGGGTTTCTAACCAATCTTGTGCATCCAATAGGTGTGTTTGTGTCATTGGATGAACATTTAGGTCATTTTCGTCCTCCCTAGGCTTATTCTTGTCCAATTAGGGTTTTTAACCAATCTTGTGCATCCAATAAGTTAATTTGTGTCATTGGATGAACATTTAGGTCATTTTCGTCCTCCCAAGGCTTATTCTTGTCCAATTAGGGTTTCTAACCAATCTTGTGCATCCAATAGGTGTGTTTGTGTCATTGGATGAACATTTAGGTCATTTTCGTCCTCCCTAGGCTTATTCTTCTCCAATTAGGGTTTTTAACCAATCTTGTGCATCCAATATGTTCATTTGTGTCATTGGATGAACATTTAGGTCATTTTCGTCCTCCCTAGGCTTATTCTTGTCCAATTAGGGTTTCTAACCAATCTTGTGCATCCAATAGGTGTGTTTGTGTCATTGGATGAACATTTAGGTCATTTTCGTCCTCCCTAGGATTATTCTTGTCCAATTAGGGTTTTTAACCAATCTTGTACATCCAATAAGTTCATTTGTGTCATTGGATAAACATTTAGGTCATTTTCGTCCACCCTAGGCTTATTCTTGTCCAATTAGGGTTTTTAACCAATCTTGTGCATCCAATAGGTGTATTTGTGTCATTGGATGAACATTTAGGTCATTTTCGTCCTCCCTAGGCTTATTCTTTTCCAATTAGGGTTTCTAACCAATCTTGTGCATCCAATAGGTGTGTTTGTGTCATTGGATGAACATTTAGGTCATTTTCGTCCTCCCTAGGCTTATTGTTGTCCAATTAGGGTTTTTAACCAATCTTGTGAATCCAATAAGTTCAATTGTGTCATTGGATGAACATTTAGGTCATTTTCGTCCTCCCTAGGCTTATTCTTGTCCAATTAGGGTTTCTAACCAATCTTGTGCATCCAATAGGTGTGTTTGTGTCATTGGATGAACATTTAGGTCATTTTCGTCCTCCCTAGGCTTATTCTTGTCCAATTAAGTTTTTTAACCAATCTTGTGCATACAATAAGTTCAATTGTGTCATTGGATGAACATTTAGGTCATTTTCGTCCTCCCTAGGCTTATTCTTGTCCAATTAGGGTTTCTAACCAATCTTGTGCATCCAATAGGTGTGTTTGTGTCATTGGAAGAACATTTAGGTCATTTTCGTCCTCCCTAGGCTTATTGTTGTCCAATTAGGGTTTTTAACCAATCTTGTGCATACAATAAGTTCAATTGTGTCATTGGATGAACATTTAGGTCATTTTCGTCCTCCCTAGGCTTATTCTTGTCCAATTAGGGTTTCTAACCAATCTTGTGCATCCAATAGGTGTGTTTGTGTCATTGGATGAACATTTAGGTCATTTTCGTCCTCCCTAGGCTTATTGTTGTCCAATTAGGGTTTTTAACAAATCTTGTGCATCCAATAAGTTCATTTGTGTCATTGGATGAACATTTAGGTCATTTTCGTCCTCCCTAGGCTTATTCTTGTCCAATTAGGGTTTCTAACCAATCTTGTGCATCCAATAGGTGTGTTTGTGTCATTGGATGAACATTTAGGTCATTTTCATCCTCCCTAGTCTTATTCTTGTCCAATTAGGGTTTTAAGCAATCTTGTGCATACAATAAGTTCATTTGTGTCATTGGATGAACATTTAGGTCATTTTCGTCCTCCCAAGGCTTATTCTTGTCCAATTAGGGTTTTTAAGCAATCTTGTGCATCCAATAAGTTCATTTGTGTCATTGGATAAACATTTAGGTCATTTTCGTCCTCCCTAGTCTTATTCTTGTCCAATTAGGGTTCTAAGCAATCTTGTGCATCCAATTAGTTCATTTGTGTCATTGGATGAACATTTAGGTCATTTTCGTCCTCCCTAGGCTTATTCTTGTCCAATTAGGGTTTCTAACCAATCTTGTGCATCCAATAGGTGTGTTTGTGTCATTGGATGAACATTTAGGTCATTTTCTTCCTCCCTATGCTTATTCTTATCCAATTAGGGTTTTTAACCAATCTTGGGCATCCAATAGGTGTGTTTGTGTCATTGGATGAACATTGAGGTCACTTTCGTCCTCCATAGGCTTATTCTTGTCTAATTAGGGTTTTTAACCAATCTTGTGCATCCAATAAGTTCATTTGTGTCATTGGGTGAACATTTAGGTCATCTTCGTCCTCCCTAGGCTTATTCTTGTCCAATTAGGGTTTCTAACCAATCTTGTGCATCCAATAGGTGTGTTTGTGTCATTGGATGAACATTTAGGTCATTTTCGTCCTCCCTAGGCTTATTCTTGTCCAATTAGGGTTTTTAACCAATCTTGTGCATCCAATAAGTTCATTTGTGTCATTGGATTAACATTTAGGTCATTTTCGTCCTCCCTAGGCTTATTCTTGTCCAATTATGGTTTCTAACCAATCTTGTGCATCCAATAAGTTCAATTGTGTCATTGGATGAACATTTAGGTCATTTTCGTCCTCCCTAGGCTTATTCTTGTCCAATTAGGGTTTTTAACCAATCTTGTGCATCCAATAAGTTCATTTGTGTCATTGGATGAATATTTAGGTCATTTTCGTCCTCCTTAGGCTTATTCTTGTCCAATTAGGGTTTCTAACCAATCTTGTGCATCCAATAGGTGTGTTTGTGTCATTGGATGAACATTTAGGTCATTTTCGTCCTCCCTAGTCATATTCTTGTCCAATTAGGGTTTTAAGCAATCTTGTGCATCCAATAAGTTCATTTGTGTCATTGGATTAATATTTAGGTTATTTTCATTCTCCCTAGGCTTATTCTTGTCCAATTAGGGTTTCTAACCAATCTTGTGCATCCAATAGGTGTGTTTGTGTCATTCGATGAACATTTAGGTCATTTTTTTCCTCCCTAGTCTTATTCTTGTCCAATTAGGGTTTTAAGCAAACTTGTGCATCCAATAAGTTCATTTGTGTCATTGGATGAACATTTAAGTCATTTTCGTCCTCCCTAGTCTTATTCTTGTCCAATTAGGGTTTTTAACCAATCTTGTGCATCCAATAAGTTCATTTGTGTTATTGGATGAACATTTAGGTCATTTTCTTCCTCCCTAGGCTTATTCTTGTCCAATTAGGGTTTTTAACCAATATTGTGCATCCAATAAGTTCATTTGTGTCATTGGGTGAACATTTAGGTGATTTTTGTCCTCCCTAGGCTTATTCTTGTCCAATTAGGGTTTCCAACCAATCTTGTGCATCCAATAGGTGTGTTTAGTCATTTGATGAACATTTAGGTTATTTTCGTCCTCCCTAGGCTTATTCTTGTCCAATTAGGGTTTTTAACCAATCTTGTGCATCCAATAAGTTCATTTGTGTCATTGGATTAACATTTAGGTCATTTTCGTCCTTCCTAGGCTTATTCTTGTCCAATTAGGATTTCTAACCAATCTTGTGCATCCAATAGGTGTGCTTGTGTCATTGGATGAACATTTAGGTCACTTTCGTCCTCCCTAAGCTTATTCTTGTCCAATTAGGGTTTTAAGCAATCTTGTGCATCCAATAAGTTCATTTGTGTCATTGGATTAACATTTAGGTCATTTTCGTCCTCCCTAGGCATATTCTTGTCAAATTAGGGTTTTTAACCAATCATGTGCATCCAATAAGTTCTTTTGTGTCATTGGATGAACAATTAGGTCATTTTCGTCCACCCTTGGCTTATTCTTGTCCAATTAGGGTTTCTAACCAATCTTGTGAATCCAATTGGTGTGTTTGTCTCATTGGATGAACATTTAGGTCATTTTCGTCCTCCCTAGTCTTATTCTTGTCCAATTAGGGTTTTAAGCAATCTTGTGCATCCAATAAGTTCATTTGTGTCATTGGATGAATATTTAGGTCATTTTCATCCTCCCTAGGCTTATTCTTGTCCAATTAGGGTTTCTAACCAATCTTGTGCATCCAATAGGTGTGTTTGTGTCATTGGATGAACATTTAGGTCATTTTCGTCCTCCCTAGTCTTATTCTTGTCCAATTAGGGTTCTAAGCAATCTTGTGCATCCAATAAGTTCATTTGTGTCATTGGATGAATATTTAGGTCATTTTCATCCTCCCTAAGCTTATTCTTGTCCAATTAGGGTTTCTAAACAATCTTGTGCAACCAATAGGTGTGTTTGTGTCATTGGATGAACATTTAGGTCACTTTCGTCCTCCCTAGGCTTATTCTTGTCCAATTAGGGTTTTAAGCAATCTTGTGCATCCAATAAGTTCATTTGTGTCATTGGATTAACATTTAGGTCATTTTCGTCCTCCCTAGGCTTATTCTTGTCTAATTAGGGTTTTTAACCAATCATGTGCATCCAATAAGTTCATTTGTGTCATTGGATGAACAATTAGGTCATTTACGTCCACCCTAGGCTTATTCATGTCCAATTAGGGTTTCTAACCAATCTTGTGAATCCAATAGGTGTGTTTGCGTCATTGGATGAACATTTAGGTCATTTTCGTCCTCCCTAGTCTTATTCTTGTCCAATTAGGGTTTTAAGCAATCTTGTGCATCCAATAAGTTCATTTGTGTCATTGGATGAATATTTAGGTCATTTTCGTCCTCCCTAGGCTTATTCTTGTGCAATTATTGTTTCTAACCAATCTGGTGCATCCAATAGGTGTGTTTGTGTCATTGGATGAACATTTAGGTCATTTTCGTCCTCCCTATGCTTATTCTTGTCCAATTAGGGTTTTTAACCAATCTTGTGCATCCAATAGGTGTGTTTGTGTCATTGGATGAACATTTAGGTCATTTTCGTCCTCCCTAGGCTTATTCATGTCCAATTAGGGTTTCTAACCAATCTTGTGCTTCCAATAGGTGTGTTTGTGTCATTGGATGAACATTTAGGTCATTTTCGTCCTCCCTAGTCTTATTCTTGTCCAATTAGGGTTTTTAACCAATCTTGTGCATCCAATAAGTTCATTTCTGTCATTGGATGAACATTTAGGTCATTTTCGTCCTCCCTAGGCTTATTCTTGTTCAATTAGGGTTTTTAACCAATCTTGTGCATCCAATTGGTGTGTTTGTGTCATTGGATGAACATTTAGGTCATTTTCGTCCTCCCTAGTCTTATTCTTGTCCAATTAGGGTTTTAAGCAATCTTGTGCATCCAATAAGTTCATTTGTGTCATTAGATGAATATTTAGGTCATTTTCATCCTCCCTAGGCTTATTCTTGTCCAATTAGGGTTTCTAACCAATCTTGTGCATCCAATAGGTGTGATTGTGTCATTGGATGAACATTTAGGTCATTTTCGTCCTCCCTAGTCTTATTCTTGTCCAATTAGGGTTTTTAACCAATCTTGTGCATCCAATAAGTTCATTTGTGTCATTGGATGAACATTTAGGTT
This sequence comes from Cicer pinnatifidum, assembly GCA_037974775.1. NCBI lineage: Eukaryota > Viridiplantae > Streptophyta > Magnoliopsida > Fabales > Fabaceae > Cicer > Cicer pinnatifidum. Next base: position 94,343 of record JBBPBR010000482.1, on the reverse strand, counting down.
ATTTTCGTCCTCCCAAGTCTTATTCTTGTCCAATTAGGGTTTTAAGCAATCTTGTGCATCCAATAAGTTCATTTGTGTCATTGGATGAATATTTAGGTCATTTTCGTCCTCCCTAAGCTTATTCTTGTCCAATTAGGGTTTCTAAACAATCTTGTGCATCCAATAGGTCCGTTTGTGTCATTGGATGAACATTTAGGTTATATTCGTCCTCCCAAGTCTTATTCTTGTCCAATTAGGGTTTTAAGCAATCTTGTGCATCCAATAAGTTCATTTGTGTCATTGGATGAATATTTAGGTCATTTTCGTCCTCCCTAAGCTTATTCTTGTCCAATTAGGGTTTCTAAACAATCTTGTGCATCCAATAGGTGTGTTTGTGTCATTGGATGAACATTTAGGTCACTTTCGTCCTCCCTAGGCTTATTCTTGTCCAATTAGGGTTTTAAGCAATCTTGTGCATCCAATAAGTTCATTTGTGTCATTGGATTAACATTTAGGTCATTTTCGTCCTCCCTAGGCTTATTCTTGTCAAATTACGGTTTTTGACCAATCATGTGCATCCAATAAGTTCATTTGTGTCATTGGATGAACAATTAGGTCCTTTTCGTCCACCCTAGGCTTATTCATGTCCAATTAGGGTTTCTAACCAATCTTGGGAATCCAATAGGTGTGCTTGTTTCATTGGATGAACATTTAGGTCATTTTCGTCCTCCCTGGTCTTATTCATGTCCAATTAGGGTTTCTAACCAATCTTTTGCATCCAATAGGTGTGTTTGTGTCATTGGATGAACATTTAGGTCATTTTCGTCCTCCCTAGGCTTATTCTTGTCCAATTAGGGTTTCTAACCAATCTTGTGCATCCAATAGGTGTGTTTGTGTCATTGGATGAACATTTAGGTCATTTTCGTCCTCCCTATGCTTATTCTTGTCCAATTAGGGTTTTTAACCAATCTTGTGCATCCAATAAGTTCATTTGTGTCATTGGATTAACATTTAGGTCATTTTCGTCCTTCCTAGGCTTATTCTTGTCCAATTAGGGTTTCTAACCAATCTTGTTGATCAAATAGGTGTGTTTGTGTCATTGGATGAACATTTAGGTCGTTTTCGTCCTCCCTAGGCTTATTCTTGTCCAATTAGGGTTTTTAACCAATCTTGTGCATCCAATAAGTTCATTTGTGTCATTGGATTAACATTTAGGTCATTTTCGTCCTCCCTAGGCTTATTCTTGTCCAATTAGGGTTTCTAACCAATCGTGTGCATCCAATAGGTTTGTTTGTGTCATTGGATGAACATTTAGGTCATTTTCGTCCTCCCTAGGCTTATTCTTGTCCAATTAGGGTTTTTAACCAATCTTGTGCATCCAATAGGTGTGTTTGTGTCATTGGATGAACATTTAGGTCATTTTCGTCCTCCCTAGGCTTATTCTTGTCCAATTAGGGTTTTTAACCAATGCTGTGCATCCAATAAGTTCATTTGTGTCATTGGATAAACATTTAGGTCATTTTCGTCCACCCTAGGCTTATTCTTGTCCAATTAGGGTTTTTAACCAATCTTGTGCATCCAATAGGTGTGTTTGTGTCATTGGATGAACATTTAGGTCATTTTCGTCCTCCCTAGGCTTATTCTTGTCCAATTAGGGTTTTTAACCAATCTTGTGCCTCCAATAGGTGTATTTGTGTCATTGGATGAACATTTAGGTCATTTTCGTCCTCCCTAGGCTTATTCTTGTCCAATTAGGGTTTTTAACCAATCTTGTGCATCCAATAAGTTCATTTGTGTCATTGGATCAACATTTAGGTCATTTTCGTCCTCCCTAGGCTTATTCTTGTCCAATTAGGGTTTCTAACCAATCTTGTGCATCCAATAGGTGTGTTTGTGTCATTGGATGAACATTTAGGTCATTTTCGTCCTCCCTATGCTTATTCTTATCCAATTAGGGTTTTTAACCAATCTTGTGCATCCAATAGGTGTGTTTGTGTCATTGGATGAACATTTAGGTCATTTTCGTCCTACCTAGGCTTATTCTTGTCCAATTAGGGGTTTTAACCAATCTTGTGCATCCAATAAGTTCATTTGTGTCATTGGATTAACATTTAGGTCATTTTCGTCCTCCCTAGGCTTATTCTTGTCCAATTAGGGTTTTTAACCAATCTTGTGCATCCAATAGGTGTGTTTGTGTCATTGGATGAACATTTAGGTCATTTTCGTCCTCCCTAGGCTTATTCTTGTCCAATTAGGGTTTCTAACCAATCTTGTGCATCCAATAGGTGTGTTTGTGTCATTGGATGAACATTTAGGTCATTTTCGTCCTCCCTAGGCTTATTGTTGTCCAATTAGGGTTTTTAACCAATCTTGAGCATCCAATAAGTTCAATTGTGTCATTGGATGAACATTTAGGTCATTTTCATCCACCCTAGGCTTATTCTTGTCCAATTAGGGTTTCTAAACAATCTTGTGCATCCAATAGGTGTGTTTGTGTCATTGGATGAACATTTAGGTCATTTTCGTCCTCCCTAAGCTTATTCTTGTCCAATTAGGGTTTCTAAACAATCTTGTGCATTCAATAGGTGTGTTTGTGTCATTGAATGAACATTTAGGTCATTTTCGTCCTCCCTAGGCTTATACTTGTCCAATTAGGGTTTCTAACCAATCTTGTGCATCCAATAGGTGTGTTTGTGTCATTGGATGAACATTTAGGTCATTTTCGTCCTCCCTATGCTTATTCTTGTCCAATTAGGGTTTTTAACCAATCTTGTGCATCCAATAGGTGTGTTTGTGTCATTGGATGAACATTTAGGTCATTTTCGTCCTCCCTAGGCTTATTCTTGTCCAATTAGGGTTTCTAACCAATCTTGTGCATCCAATAGGTGTGTTTAGTCATTTGATGAACATTTAGGTCATTTTCGTCCTCCCTAGGCTTATTCTTGTCCAATTAGTGTTTTTAACCAATCTTGTTCATCCAATAGGTGTGTTTGTGTCATTGGATGAACATTTAGGTCATTTTCGTCCTCCCTATGCTTATTCTTGTCCAATTAGGGTTTTTAACCAATCTTGTGCATCCAATAGGTGTGTTTGTGTCATTGGATGAACATTTAGGTCATTTTCGTCCTCCCTAGGCTTATTCTTGTCCAATTAGGGTTTTTAACCAATCTTGTTCATCCAATAAGTTCATTTGTGTCATTTGGTGAACATTTAGGTCATTTTCGTCCTCCAAAGGCTTATTCTTGTCCAAATTGGGTTTCTAACCAATCTTGTGCATCCAATAGGTGTGTTTGTGTCATTGGATGAACATTTAGGTCATTTTCATCCTCCCTAGGCTTATTCTTTTCCAATTAGGGTTTTTAACCAATCTTGTGCATCCAATAAGTTCATTTGTGTCATTGGATGAATAGTTAGGTCATTTTCGTCCTCCCTAGGCTTATTCTTGTCAAATTAGGGTTTCTAACCAATCGTGTGCACCCAATAGGAGTGTTTGTGTCCTTGGATGAACATTTAGGTCATTTTCGTCCTCCCTAGGCTTATTCTTGTCCAATTAGGGTTTTTAACCAATCTTGTGCATCCAATAGGTGTGTTTGTGTCATTGGATGAACATTTAGGTCATTTTCGTCCTCCCTAGGCTTATTCTTGTCCAATTAGGGTTTTTAACCAATCTTGTGCATCCAATAAGTTCATTTGTGTCATTGGATTAACATTTAGGTCATTTTTGTCCTCCCTAGGCTTATTCTTGTCCAATAAGGGTTTCTAACCAATCTTGTGCATCCAATAGGTGTGTTTGTGTCATTGGATGAACATTTAGGTCATTTTCGTCCTCCCTAGGCTTATTCTTGTCCAATTAGGGTTTTTAACCAATCTTGTGCATCCAATAAGTTCATTTGTGTAATTGGATGAACATTTAGGTCATTTTCGTCCTCCCAAGGCTTATTCTTGTCCAATAAGGGTTTCTAACAAATCTTGTGCATCCAATAGGTGTGTTTGTGTCATTTGATGAACATTTAGGTCATTTTCGTCCTCCCTATGCTTATTCTTGTCCAATTAGGGTTTTTAACCAATCTTGTGCATCCAATAGGTGTGTTTGTGTCATTGGATGAACATTTAGGTCATTTTCGTCCTCCCTAGGCTTATTCATGTCCAATTAGGGTTTCTAACCAATCTTGTGCATCCAATAGGTGTGTTTGTGTCATTGGATGAACATTTAGGTCATTTTCGTCCTCCCTAGTCTTATTCTTGCCCAATTAGGGTTTTTAACCAATCTTGTGCATCCAATAAGTTCATTTCTGTCATTGGATGAACATTTAGGTCATTTTCGTCCTCCCTAGGCTTATTATTGTTCAATTAGGGTTTTTAACCAATCTTGTGCATCCAATTGGTGTGTTTGTGTCATTGGATGAACATTTAGGTCATTTTCGTCCTCCCTAGTCTTATTCTTGTCCAATTAGGGTTTTAAGCAATCTTGTGCATCCAATAAGTTCATTTGTGTCATTAGATGAATATTTAGGTCATTTTCATCCTCCCTAGGCTTATTCTTGTCCAATTAGGGTTTCTAACCAATCTTGTGCATCCAATAGGTGTGTTTGTGTCATTGGATGGACATTTAGGTCATTTTGGTCCTCCCTATGCTTATTCTTGTCCAATTAGGATTTTAACCAATCTTGTGCATCCAATAGGTGTGTTTGTGTCAATGGATGAACATTTAGGTCATTTTCGTCTTCCCTAGGCTTATTCTTGTCCAATTAGGGTTTTTAACCAATCTTGTGCATCCAATAAGTTCATTTGTGTCATTGGGTGAACATTTAGGTCATTTTCGTCCTCCCTAGGCTTATTCTTGTCCAATTAGGGTTTCTAACCATTCTTGTGCATCCAATAGGTGTGTTTAGTCATTTGATGAATATTTAGGTTATTTTCGTCCTCCCTAGGCTTATTCTTGTCCAATTAGGGTTTTTAACCAATCTTGTGCATCCAATAAGTTCATTTGTGTCATTGGATTAACATTTAGGTCATTTTCGTCCTCCCTAGGCTTATTCTTGTCCAATTAGGGTTTCTAACCAATCGTGTGCATCCAATAGGTGTGTTTGTGTCATTGGAAGAACATTTAGGTCATTTTCGTCCTCCCTAGGCTTATTCTTTTCCAATTAGGGTTTTTAACCAATCTTGTGGATCCAATAAGTTCATTTGTGTCATTGGATGAATATTTAGGTCATTTTCGTCTTCCCTAGGTTCATTCTTGTCCAATTAGGGTTTCTAACCAATCTTGTGTATCCAATAGGTGTGTTTGTGTCATTGGATGAACATTTAGGTCATTTTCGTCCTCCCTAGGCTTATTGTTGTCCAATTAGGGTTTTTAACCAATCTTGTGCATCCAATAAGTTCATTTGTGTCATTAGATGAACATTTAGGTCATTTTCGTCTTCCCTAGGCTTATTCATGTCCAATTAGGGTTTCTAACCAATCTTGTGCATCCAATAGGTGTGTTTGTGTCATTGGATGAACATTTAGGTCATTTTCGTCCTCCCTAGGCTTATTGTTGTCCAATTAGGGTTTTTAACCAATCTTGTGCATCCAATAAGTTCATTTGTGTCATTGGATGAACATTTAGGTCATTTTCGTCCTCCCAAGGCTTATTCTTTTCCAATTAGGGTTTCTAACCAATCTTGTGCATCCAATAGGTGTGTTTGTGTCATTGGATGAACATTTAGGTCATTTTCGTCCTCCCAAGGCTTATTCTCTTCCAATTAGGGTTTTTAACCAATCTTGTGCATCCAATAAGTTCATTTGTGTCATTGGATGAACATTTAGGTCATTTTCGTCCTCCCTAGGCTTATTCTTGTCCAATTAGGGTTATTAACCAATCTTGTGCATCCAATAGGTGTGTTTGTGTCATTGGATGAACATTTAGGTCATTTTCGACCTCCCTAGGCTTATTCTTGTCCAATTAGGGTTTTTAACGAATCTTGTGCATCCAATAAGTTCATTTGTGTCATTGGATGAACATTTAGGTCATTTTCGTCCTCCCAAGGCATATTCTTGTCCAATTAGGGTTTCTAACCAATCTTGTGCATCCAATAGGTGTGTTTGTGTCATTGGATGAACATTTAGGTCATTTTCGTCCTCCCTAGGCTTATTCTTGTCCAATTAGGGTTTCTAACCAATCTTGTGCATCCAATAGGCGTGTTTGTGTCATTGGATGAACATTTAGGTCATTTTCGTCCTCCCTAGTCTTATTCTTGTCCAATTAGGATTTTAAGCAATCTTGTGCATCCAATAAGTTCATTTGTGTCATTGGATGAA
>JBBPBR010000482.1:15691-84359 GCA_037974775.1 Cicer pinnatifidum | reverse complement strand
CCAATTAGGGTTTTTAACCAATCTTGTGCATCCAATAAGTTCATTTCTGTCATTGGATGAACATTTAGGTCATTTTCGTCCTCCCTAGGCTTATTCTTGTTCAATTAGGGTTTTTAACCAATCTTGTGCATCCAATTGGTGTGTTTGTGTCATTGGATGAACATTTAGGTCATTTTCGTCCTCCCTAGTCTTATTCTTGTCCAATTAGGGTTTTAAGCAATCTTGTGCATCCAATAAGTTCATTTGTGTCATTAGATGAATATTTAGGTCATTTTCATCCTCCCTAGGCTTATTCTTGTGCAATTAGGGTTTCTAACCAATCTTGTGCATCCAATAGGTGTGTTTGTGTCATTGGATGGACATTTAGGTCATTTTGGTCCTCCCTATGCTTATTCTTGTCCAATTAGGATTTTAACCAATCTTGTGCATCCAATAGGTGTGTTTGTGTCATTGGATGAACATTTAGGTCATTTTCGTCTTCCCTAGGCTTATTCTTGTCCAATTAGGGTTTTTAACCAATCTTGTGCATCCAATAAGTTCATTTGTGTCATTGGGTGAACATTTAGGTCATTTTCGTCCTCCCTAGGCTTATTCTTGTCCAATTAGGGTTTTTAACCAATGTTGTGCATCCAATAAGTTCATTTGTGTCATTGGATTAACATTTAGGTCATTTTCGTCCTCCCTAGGCTTATTCTTGTCCAATTAGGGTTTCTAACCAATCTTGTGCATCCAAGAGGTGTGTTTGTGTCATTGGATGAACATTTAGGTCATTTTCGTCCTCCCTAGGCTTATTCTTGTCCAATTAGGGTTTTTAACCAATCTTGTGCATCCAATAAGTTCATTTGTGTCATTGGATGAACATTTAGGTCATTTTCGTCCTCCCAAGGCTTATTCTTGTCCAATTAGGGTTCTTAACCAATCTTATGCATCCAATAAGTTCATTTGTGTCATTGGATGAACATTTAGGTCATTTTCGTCCTCCCAAGGCTTATTCTTGTCCAATTAGGGTTTCTAACCAATCTTGTGCATCCAATAAGTTCATTTGTGTCATTGGATGAACATTTAGGTCATTTTCGTCCTCCCTAGGCTTATTCTTGTCCAATTAGGGTTTTTAACCAATCTTGTGCATCCAATAAGTTCATTTGTGTCATTGGATTAACATTTAGGTCATTTTCGTCCTTCCTAGGGTTATTCTTGTCCAATTAGGGTTTCTAACCAATCTTGTGCATCCAATAGGTGTGTTTGTGTCATTGGATGAACATTTAGGTCATTTTCGTCCTCCCTAGTCTTATTCTTGTCCAATTAGGGTTTTAAGCAATCTTGTGCATCCAATAAGTTCATTTGTGTCATTGGATTAACATTTAGGTCATTTTCGTCCTTCCTAGGCTTATTCTTGTCCAATTATGGTTTCTAACCAATCTTGTGCATCAAATAGGTGTGTTTGTGTCATTGGATGAACATTTAGGTCATTTTCGTCCTCCCTAGGCTTATTCTTGTCCAATTAGGGTTTTTAACCAATCTTGTGCATCCAATAAGTTCATTTGTGTCATTGGATTAACATTTAGGTCATTTTCGTCCTTCCTAGGCTTATTCTATTCCAATTAGGGTTTCTAACCAATCTTGTGCATCCAATAGGTGTGTTTGTGTCATTGGATGAACATTTAGGTCATTTTCGTCCTCCCTAGGCTTATTCTTGTCCAATTAGGGTTTTTAACCAATCTTGTGCATCCAATAAGTTCATTTGTGTCATTGGATGAACATTTAGGTCATTTTCGTCCTCCCTAGTCTTATTCTTGTCCAATTAGGGTTTTAAGCAATCTTGTGGATCCAATAAGTTCATTTGTGTTATTGGATGAACATTTAGGTCATTTTCGTCCTCCCTAGTCTTATTCTTGTCGAATTAGGGTTTTTATGCAATCTTGTGCATCCAATAGGTGTGTTTGTGTCATTGGAGGAACATTTAGGTCATTTTCGTCCTCCCTAGTCTTATTCTTGTCTAATTAGGGTTTTTATGCAATCTTGTGCATCCAATAGGTGTGTTTGTGTCATTGGACGAACATTTAGGTCATTTTCGTCCTCCCTAGGCTTATTCTTGTCCAATTAGGGTTTTTAACCAATCTTGTGCATCCAATAAGTTCATTTGTGTCATTGGATGAACATTTAGGTCATTTTCGTCCTCCCTAGTCTTATTCTTGTCCAATTAGGGTTTTAAGCAATCTTGTGCATCCAATATGTGGGTTTGTGTCATTGGATGAACGTTTAGGTCATTTTCGTCCTCTCTATGCTTATTCTTGTCCAATTAGGGTTTTTAACCAATCTTGTGCATCCAATAAGTTCATTTGTGTCATTGGACGAACATTTAGGTCATTTTCGTCCTTCCTAGTCTTATTCTTGTCCAATTAGGGTTTTTATGCAATCTTGTGCATCCAATAGGTGTGTTTGTGTCATTGGACGAACATTTAGGTCATTTTCGTCCTCCCTAGGCTTATTCTTGTCCAATTAGGGTTTTTAACCAATCTTGTGCATCCAATAAGTTCATTTGTGTCATTGGATGAACATTTAGGTCATTTTCGTCCTCCCTAGTCTTATTCTTTTCCAATTAGGGTTTTTATGCAATCTTGAGCATCCAATAGGTGTGTTTGTGTCATTGGACGAACATTTAGGTCATTTTCGTCCTCCCTAGGCTTATTCTTGTCCAATTAGGGTTTTTAACCAATCTTGTGCATCCAATAAGTTCATTTGTGTCATTGGATGAACATTTAGGTCATTTTCGTCCTATCTAGTCATATTCTTGTCCAATTAGGGTTTTTATGCAATCTTGTGCATCCAATAGGTGTGTTTGTGTCATTGGATGAACATTTAGGTCATTTTCAACCTCCCTAGGCTTATTCTTGTCCAATTAGGGTTTTTAACCAATCTTGTGCATCCAATAAGTTCATTTGTGTCATTGGATGAACATTTAGGTCATTTTCGTCCTCCCTAGTCTTATTCTTGTCCAATTAGGGTTTTTATGCAATCTTGTGCATCCAATAGGTGTGTTTGTGTCATTGGACCAACATTTAGGTCATTTTCGTCCTCCCTAGGCTTATTCTTGTCCAATTAGGGTTTTTAACCAACCTTGTGCATCCAATAAGTTCATTTGTGTCATTGGTGGAACATTTAGGTCATTTACGTCCTCCCTAGTCTTATTCTTGTCCAATTAGGGTTTTTCTGCAATCTTGTGCATCCAATAGGTGTGTTTGTGTCATTGGACGAACATTTAGGTCATTTTCGTCCTCCCTAGGCTTATTCTTGTCCAATTAGGGTTTTTAACCAATCTTGTGCATCCAATAAGTTCATTTGTGTCATTGGATGAACATTTAGGTCATTTTCGTCATCCCTAGTCTTATTCTTGTCCAATTAGGGTTTTATGCAATCTTGTGCATCCAATAGGTGTGTTTGTGTCATTGGATGAACATTTAGGTCATTTTCGTCCTCCCTAGGCTTATTCTTGTCCAATTAGGGTTTTTAACCAATCTTGTGCATCCAATAAGTTCATTTGTGTCATTGGATTAACATTTAGGTCATTTTCGTCCTCCCTAGGCTTATTCTTGTCCAATTAGGGTTTCTAACCAATCTTGTCCATCCAATAGGTGTGTTTGTGTCATTGGATGAACATTTAGGTCATTTTCGAACTCCCTAGGCTTATTATTTTCCAATTAGGGTTTTTAACCAATCTTGTGCGTCCAATAAGTTCATTTGTGTCATTGGATGAATAGTTAGGTCATTTTCGTCCTCCATAGACTTATTCTTGTCAAATTAGGGTTTCTAACCAATCGTGTGCACCCAATAGGAGTGTTTGTGTCATTGGATGAACATTTAGGTCATTTTCGTCCTCCCTAGGCTTATTCTTGTCCAATTAGGGTTTTTAACCAATCTTGTGCATCCAATAAGTTCATTTGTGTCATTGGATTAACATTTAGGTCATTTTCGTCCTCCCTAGGCTTATTCATGTCCAATAAGGGTTTCTAACCAATCTTGTGCATCCAATAGGTGTGTTTGTGTCATTGGATGAACATTTAGGTCATTTTCGTCCTCCCTAGGCTTATTCTTGTCCAATTAGGGTTTTTAACCAATCTTGTGCATCCAATAAATTCATTTGTGTCATTGGATGAACATTTAGGTCATTTTCGTCCTCCCTAGGCTTGTTCTTGTCCAATTAGGGTTTTTATGCAATCTTGTGCATCCAATAGGTGTGTTTGTGTCATTGGACGAACATTTAGGTCATTTTCGGCCTCCCTAGGCTTCTTTTTGTCCAATTAGGCATTTTATGCAATCCTTTGCATCCAATAGGTGTGTTTGTGTCATTGGACGAACATTTAGGTCATTTTCGTCCTCCCTAGGCTTATTCTTGTCCAATTAGGGTTTTTAACCAACCTTGTGCATCCAATAAGTTCATTTGTGTCATTGGTTGAACATTTAGGTCATTTTCGTCCTCCCTAGGCTTATTCTTGTCCAATTAGGGTTTCTAACCAACCTTGTGTATCCAATATGTGTGTTTGTGTCATTGGAGGAACATTTTGGTCATTTTCGTCCTCCCTAGTCTTATTCTTGTCGAATTAGGGTTTTTATGCAATCTTGTGCATCCAATAGGTGTGTTTGTGTCATTGGAGGAAAATTTAGGTCATTTTCGTCCTCCCTAGTCTTATTCTTGTCCAATTAGGGTTTTTATGCAATCTTGTGCATCCAATAGGTGTGTTTGTGTCATTGGACGAACATTTAGGTCATTTTCGTCCTCCCTAGGCTTATTCTTGTCCAATTAGGGTTTTTAACCAATCTTGTGCATCCAATAAGTTCATTTGTGTCATTGGATGAACATTTAGGTCATTTTCGTCCTCCCTAGTCTTATTCTTGTCGAATTAGGGTTTTTATGTAATCTTGTGCATCCAATAGGTGTGTTTGTGTCATTGGACGAACATTTAGGTCATTTTCGTCCTCCCTAGGCTTATTCTTGTCCAATTAGGGTTTTTAACCAATCTTGTGCATCCAATAAGTTCATTTGTGTCATTGGATGAACATTTAAGTCATTTTCGTCCTCCCAAGTCTTATTCTTGTCCAATTAGGGTTTTTATGCAATCTTGTGCATCCAATAGGTGTGTTTGTGTCATTGGAGGAACATTTAGGTCATTTTCGTCCTCCCTAGTCTTATTCTTGTCGAATTAGGGTTTTTATGCAATCTTGTGCATCCAATAGGTGTGTTTGTGTCATTGGAGGAACATTTAGGTCATTTTCGTCCTTCCTAGTCTTATTCTTGTCCAATTAGGGATTTTATGCAATCTTGTGCATCCAATAGGTGTGTTTGTATCACTGGACGAACATTTAGGTCATTTTCGTCCTCCCTAGGCTTATTCTTGTCCAATTAGGGTTTTTAACCAATCTTGTGCATCCAATAAGTTCATTTGTGTCATTGGAGGAACATTTAGGTCATTTTCGTCCTCCCTAATCTTATTCTTGTCCAATTAGGGTTTTATGCAATCTTGTGCTTCCAATAGGTGTGTTTGTGTCATTGGACGAACATTTAGGTCATTTTCGTCCTCCCTAGGCTTATTCTTGTCCAATTAGGGTTTTTAACCAATCTTGTGCATCCAATAAGTTCATTTGTGTCATTGGATGAATATTTAGGTCATTTTCGTCCTCCCTAGGTTCATTCTTGTCCAATTAGGGTTTCTAACCAATCTTGTGTATCCAATAGGTGTGTTTGTGTCATTGGATGAACATTTAGGTCATTTTCGTCCTCCCTAGGCTTATTGTTGTCCAATTAGGGTTTTTAACCAATCTTGTGCATCCAATAAGTTCATTTGTGTCATTAGATGAACATTTAGGTCATTTTCGTCTTCCCTAGGCTTATTCATGTCCAATTAGGGTTTCTAACCAATCTTGTGCATCCAATAGGTGTGTTTGTGTCATTGGATGAACATTTAGGTCATTTTCGTCCTCCCTAGGCTTATTGTTGTCCAATTAGGGTTTTTAACCAATCTTGTGCATCCAATAAGTTCATTTGTGTCATTGGATGAACATTTAGGTCATTTTCGTCCTCCCAAGGCTTATTCTTTTCCAATTAGGGTTTCTAACCAATCTTGTGCATCCAATAGGCGTGTTTGTGTCATTGGATGAACATTTAGGTCATTTTCGTCCTCCCTAGTCTTATTCTTGTCCAATTAGGATTTTAAGCAATCTTGTGCATCCAATAAGTTCATTTGTGTCATTGGATGAATATTTAGGTCATTTTCGTCCTCCCTAGGCTCATTCTTGTCCAATTAGGGTTTCTAACCAATCTTGTGTATCCAATAGGTGTGTTTGTGTCATTGGATGAACATTTAGGTCATTTTCGTCCTCCCAATGCTTATTCTTGTCCAATTAGGGTTTTTAACCAATCTTGTGCATCCAATAGGTGTGTTTGGGTTATTGGATGAACATTTAGGTCATTTTTGTCCTCCCTAGGCTTATTCTTGTCCAATTAGGGTTTTTAACCAATCTTGTGCATCCAATAAGTTCATTTGTGTCATTGGATGAACATTTAGGTCATTTTCGTCCTCCCAAGGCTTATTCTTGTCCAATTAGGGTTTCTAACCAATCTTGTGCATCCAATAGGTGTGTTTGTGTCTTTGGATGAACATTTAGGTCATTTTCGTCCTCCCTAGTCTTATTCTTGTCCAATTAGGATTATAAGCAATCTTGTGCATCCAATAAGTTCATTTGTGTCATTGGATGAATATTTAGGTCATTTTCGTCCTCCCTAGGCTTTGTCTTGTCCAATTAGGGTTTCTAACCAATCTTGTGCATCCAATAGGTGTGTTTGTGTCATTGGATGAACATTTAGGTAATTTTCGTCCTCCCTAGGCTTATTCTTGTCCAATTAGGGTTTTTAACCAATCTTGTGCATCCAATAAGTTCATTTGTGTCATTGGATGAACATTTAGGTCATTTTCGTCCTCCCAAGGCTTATTCTTGTCCAATTTGGGTTTCTAACCAATCTTGTGCATCCAATAGGTGTGTTTGTGTCATTGGATGAACATTTAGGTCATTTTCGTCCTCCCTAGTCTTATTCTTGTCCAATTAGGATTATAAGCAATCTTGTGCATCCAATAAGTTCATTTGTGTCATTGGATGAATATTTAGGTCATTTTCGTCCTCCCTAGGCTTTGTCTTGTCCAATTAGGGTTTCTAACCAATCTTGTGTATCCAATAGGTGTGTTTGTGTCATTGGATGAACATTTAGGTCATTTTCGTCCTCCCAATGCTTATTCTTGTCCAATTAGGGTTTTTAACCAATCTTGTGCATCCAATAGGTGTGTTTGTATTATTGGATGAACATTTAGGTCATTTTCGTCTTCCCTAGGCTTATTCTTGTCCAATTAGGGTTTCTAACCAATCTTGTGTATCCAATAGGTGTGTTTGTGTCATTGGATGAACATTTAGGTCATTTTCGTCCTCCCAATGCTTATTCTTGTCCAATTAGGGTTTTTAACCAATCTCGTGCATCCAATAGGTGTGTTTGTGTTATTGGATGAACATTTAGGTCATTTTTGTCCTCCCAATGCTTATTCTTGTCCAATTAGGGTTTTTAACCAATCTTGTGCATCCAATAGGTGTGTTTGTGTCATTGGATGAGCATTTAGGTCATTTTCGTCCTCCCTAGGCTTATTCTTGTCCAATTAGGGTTTCTAACCAATCTTGTGAATCCAATAGGTGTGTTTAGACATTTGATGAACATTTAGGTTATTTTCGTCCTCCCTAGGCTTATTCTTGTCCAATTAGGGTTTTTAACCAATCTTGTGCGTCCAATAAGTTCATTTCTGTCATTGGATGAACATTTAGGTCATTTTCGTCCTCCCTAGGCTTATTCTTGTTCAATTAGGGTTTTTAACCAATCTTGTGCATCCAATTGGTGTGTTTGTGTCATTGGATGAACATTTAGGTCATTTTCGTCCTCCCTAGTCTTATTCTTGTCCAATTAGGGTTTTAAGCAATCTTGTGCATCCAATAAGTTCATTTGTGTCATTGGATGAATATTTAGGTCATTTTCATCCTCCCTAGGCTTATTCTTGTCCAATTAAGGTTTCTAACCAATCTTGTGCATCCAATAGGTGTGTTTGTGTCATTGGATGGACATTTAGGTCATTTTGGTCCTCCCTATGCTTATTCTTGTCCAACTAGGATTTTAACCAATCTTGTGCATCCAATAGGTGTGTTTGTGTCATTGGATGAACATTTAGGTCATTTTCGTCTTCCCTAGGCTTATTCTTGTCCAATTAGGGTTTTTAACCAATCTTGTGCATCCAATAAGTTCATTTGTGTCATTGGGTGAACATTTAGGTCATTTTCGTCCTCCCTAGGCTTATTCTTGTCCAATTAGGGTTTCTAACCAATCTTGTGCATCCAATAGGTGTGTTTAGTCATTTGATGAACATTTAGGTTATTTTCGTCCTCCCTAGGCTTATTCTTGTCCAATTAGGGTTTTTAACCAATCTTGTGCATCCAATAAGTTCATTTGTGTCATTGGATTAACATTTAGGTCATTTTCGTCCTCCCTAGGCTTATTCTTGTCCAATTAGGGTTTCTAACCAATCTTGTGCATCCAATAGGTGTGTTTGTGTCATTGGATGAACATTTAGGTCATTTTCGTCCTCCCTAGACTTATTCTTTTCCAATTAGGGTTTTTAACCAATCTTGTGCATCCAATAAGTTCATTTGTGTCATTGGATGAATAGTTAGGTCATTTTTGTCCTCCCTAGGCTTATTCTTGTCAAATTAGGGTTTCTAATCAATCGTGTGCATCCAATAGGTGTGTTCGTGTCATTGGATGAACATTTAGGTCATTTTCGTCCTCCCTAGGCATATTCTTGTCCAATTAGGGTTTCTAACCAATCTTGTGCATCCAATAGGTGTGTTTGTGTCATTGGATGAACATTTAGGTCATTTTCGTCCTCCCTAGGCTTATTCTTGTCCAATTAGGGTTTTTAACCAATCTTGTGCATCCAATAAGTTCATTTGTGTCATTGGATGAATAGTTAGGTCATTTTCGTCCTCCCTAGGCTTATTCTTGTCCAATTAGGGTTTCTAACCATTCTTGTACATCGAATAGGTGTGTTTAGTCATTTGATGAACATTTAGGTTATTTTCGTCCTCCCTAGGCTTATTCTTGTCCAATTAGGGTTTTTAACCAATCTTGTGCATCCAATAAGTTCATTTGTGTCATTGGATTAACATTTAGGTCATTTTCGTCCTCCCTAGGCTTATTCTTGTCCAATTAGGGTTTCTAACCAATCTTGTGCATGCAATAGGTGTGTTTGTGTCATTGGATGAACATTTAGGTCATTTTCATCCTCCCTAGGCTTATTCTTGTCTAATTAGGGTTTTTAACCAATCTTGTGCATCCAATAAGTTCATTTGTGTCATTGGATTAACATTTAGGTCATTTTCGTCCTCCCTAGGCTTATTCTTGTCCAATTAGGGTTTCTAACCAATCTTGTGCATCCAATAGGTGTGTTTGTGTCATTGGATGAACATTTAGGTCATCTTCTTCCTCCCTAGGCTTATTCTTGTCCAATTAGGGTTTTTAACCAATCTTGTGCATCCAATAAGTTCATTTGTGTCATTGGATTAACATTTAGGTCATTTTCGTCCTCCCTAGGCTTATTCTTGTCCAATTAGGGTTTCTAACCAATCTTGTGCATCCAATAGGTGTGTTTGTGTCATTGGATGAACATTTAGGTCATCTTCTTCCTCCCTAGGCTTATTCTTGTCCAATTAGGGTTTTAAACCAATCTTGTGCATCCAATAAGTTCATTTGTGTCATTGGATGAACATTTAGGTCATTTTCGTCCTCCCTAGGCTTATTCTTGTCCAATTAGGGTTTTTTACCAATCTTGTGCATCCAATAAGTTCATTTGTGTCATTGGATTAACATTTAGGTCATTTTCATCCTCCCTAGGCTTATTCTTGTCCAATTAGGGTTTCTAACCAATCTTGTGCATCCTATAGGTGTGTTTGTGTCATTGGATGAACATTTAGGTAATTTTCGTCCTCCCTAGGCTTATTCTTGTCCAATTAGGGTTTTTAACCAATCTTGTGCATCCAATAAGTTCATTTGTGTCATTGGATGAACATTTAGGTCATTTTCGTCCTCCCAAGGCTTATTCTTGTCCAATTACGGTTTCTAACCAATCTTGTGCATCCAATAGGTGTGTTTGTGTCATTGGATGAACATTTAGGTCATTTTCGTCCTCCCTAGGCTTATTCTTGTCCAATTAGGGTTTTTAACCAATCTTGTGCATCCAATAAGTTCATTTGTGTCATTGGATGAATAGTTAGGTCATTTTCGTCCTCCCTAGGCTTATTCTTGTCCAATTAGGGTTTCTAAGCATTCTTGTGCATCGAATAGGTGTGTTTAGTCATTTGATGAACATTTAGGTTATTTTCGTCCTCCCTAGGCTTATTCTTGTCCAATTAGGGTTTTTAACCAATCTTGTGCATCCAATAAGTTCATTTGTGTCATTGGGTGAACATTTAGGTCATTTTCGTCCTCCCTAGGCTTATTCTTGTCCAATTAGGGTTTCTAACCCATCTTGTGCATCCAATAGGTGTGTTTGTGTCGTTGGATGAACATTTAGGTTATTTTCGTCCTCCCTAGGCTTATTCTTGTCCAATTAGGTTTTTTAACCAATCTTGTGCATCCAATAAGTTCATTTGTGTCATTGGATGAACATTTAGGTCATTTTCGTCCTCCCAAGGCTTATTCTTGTCCAATTAGGGTTTCTAACCAATCTTGTGCATCCAATAGGTGTGTTTGTGTCATTGGATGAACATTTAGGTCATTTTCGTCCTCCCTATGCTTATTCTTGTCCAATTAGGGTTTTTAACCAATCTTGTGCATCCGATAGATGTGTTTGTGTCATTGGATGAACATTTAGGTCATTTTCGTCCTCCCTAGGCTTATTCTTGTCCAATTAGCGTTTTTAACAAATCTTGTGCATCCAATAGGTGTGTTTGTGTCATTGGATGAACATTTAGGTCATTTTCGTCCTCCCTAGGCTTATTCTTGTCCAATTAGGGTTTTTAACCAATCTTGTGCATCCAATAAGTTCATTTGTGTCATTGGATTAACATTTAGGTCATTTTCGTCCTACCTAGGCTTATTCTTGTCCAATTAGGGTTTCTAACCAATCTTGTGCAACCAATAGGTGTGTTTGTGTCATTGGATGAACATTTAGGTCATTTTCGTCATCCCTATGCTTATTCTTTTCCAATTAGGGTTTTTAACCAATCTTGTGCATCCAATAAGTTCATTTGTGTCATTGGATGAACATTTAGGTCATTTTCGTCCTCCCAAGGCTTATTCTTGTCCAATTAGGGTTTCTAACCAATCTTGTGCATCCAATAGGTGTGTTTGTGTCATTGGATGAACATTTAGGTCATTTTCGTCCTCCCTAGTCTTATTCTTGTCCAATTAGGGTTTTAAGCAATCTTGTGCATCCAATAAGTTCATTTGTGTCATTGGATGAATATTTAGGTCATTTTCATCCTCCCTAGGCTTATTCTTGTCCAATTAGGGTTTTTAACCAATCATGTGCGTCCAATAAGTTCATTTGTGTCATTGGATGAACAATTAGGTCATTTTCGTCCACCCTAAGCTTATTCTTGTCCAATTAGGGTTTTTAACCAATCTTATGCATCCAATAAGTTCATTTGTGTCGTTGGATGAACATTTCGGTCATTTTCGTCCTCCCAAGGCTTATTCTTGTCCAATTAGGGTTTCTAACCAATCTTGTGCATCCAATAGGTGTGTTTGTGTCATTGGATGAACATTTAGGTCATTTTCGTCCTCCCTAGGCTTATTCTTGTCCAATTAGGGTTTTTAACCAATCTTGTGCATCCAATAAGTTCATTTGTGTCATTGGATTAACATTTAGGTCATTTTCGTCCTTCCTAGGCTTATTCTTGTCCAATTAGGGTTTCTAACCAATCTTTTGCATCCAATAGGTGTGTTTGTGTCATTGGATGAACATTTAGGTCATTTTCGTCCTCCCTAGGCTTATTCTTGTCCAATTAGGGTTTTTAACCAATCTTGTGCATCCAATAAGTTCATTTGTGTCATTGGATTAACATTTAGGTCATTTTCGTCCTTTCTAGGCTTATTCATGTCCAATTAGGGTTTCTAACCAATCTTGTGCATCCAATAGGTGTGTTTGTGTCAATGGATGAACATTTAGGTTATTTTCGTCCTCCCTAGTCTTATTCTTGTCCAATTAGGGTTTTAAGCAATCTTGTGCATCCAATAAGTTCATTTGTGTCATTGGATGAATATTTAGGTCATTTTCATCCTCCCAAGGCTTATTCTTGTCCAATTAGGGTTTCTAACCAATCTTGTGCATCCAATAGGTGTGTTTGTGTCATTGGATGAACATTTAGGTCATTTTCGTCCTCCCTAGGCTTATTCTTGTCCAATTAGGGTTTTTAACCAATCTTGTGCATCCAATAAGTTCATTTGTGTCATTGGATTAACATTTAGGTCATTTTCGTCCTCCCTAGGCTTATTCTTGTCCAATTATGGTTTCTAACCAATCTTGGGCATCCAATAGGTGTGTTTGTGTTATTGGATTAACATTTAGGTCATTTTCGTCCTCCCTAGGCTTATTCTTGTACAATTAGGGTTTTTAACCAATCTTGTGCATCCAATAAGTTCAATTGTGTCATTGGATGAACATTTAGGTCATTTTCGTCCTCCCTTGGCTTATTCTTGTCCAATTAGGGTTTCTAACCAATCTTGTGCATCCAATAGGTGTGTTTGTGTCATTGGATGAACATTTAGGTCATTTTCGTCCTCCCTAGGCTTATTCTTGTCCAATTAGGGTTTTTAACCAATCTTGTGCATCCAATAAGTTCTATTGTGTCATTGGGTGAACATTTAGGTCATTTTCGTCCTTCCTAGGCTTATTCTTGTCCAATTAGGGTTTCTAACCAATCTTGTGCATCCAATAGTTGTGTTTGTGTCATTGGATGAACATTTAGGTCATTTTCGTCCTCCCTAGGCTTATTCTTGTCCAATTAGGGTTTTTAACCAATCTTGTGCATCCAATAAGTTCATTTGTGTCATTGGATTAACATTTAGGTCATTTTCGTCCTTCCTAGGCTTATACTTGTCCCATTAAGGTTTTTAACCAATCTTGTGCATCCAATAAGTTCATTTGTGTCATTGGATGAACATTTAGGTCATTTTCGTCCTCCCTAGGCTTATTCTTGTCCAATTAGGGTTTTTAACCAATCTTGTGCATCCAATAGGTGTGTTTGTGTCATTGGATGAACATTTAGGTCATTTTCGTCCTCCCTAGGCTTATTCTTGTCCAATTAGGGTTTTTAACCAATCTTGTGCATCCAATAAGTTCATTTGTGTCATTGGATTAACATTTAGGTCATTTTCGTCCTTCCTAAGCTTATTCTTGTCCAATTAGGGTTTTTAACCAATCTTGTGCATCCAATAAGTTCATTGGTGTCATTGGATTAACATTTAGGTCATTTTTGTCCTCCCTAGTCTTATTCTTGTCCAACTAGGGTTTTAAGCAATCTTGTTCATCAAATAAGTTCATTCGTGTCATTGGATGAACATTTAGGTCATTTTCGTCCTCCCTAGGCTTATTCTTGTCCAATTAGGGTTTTTAACCAATCTTGTGCATCCAATAGGTGTGTTTGTGTCATTGGATGAACATTTAGGTCATTTTCGTCCTCCCTAGTCTTATTCTTTTCCAATTAGGATTTTAAGCAATCTTGTGCATCCAATAAGTTCATTTGTGTCATTGGATGAATATTTAGGTCATTTTCGTCCTCCCTAGGCTTATTCTTGTCCAATTAGGGTTTCTAACCAATCTTGTGTAACCAATAGGTGTGTTTGTGTCATTGGATGAACATTTAGGTCATTTTCGTCCTCCCAATGCTTATTCTTGTCCAATTAGGGTTTTTAACCAATCTTGTGCATCCAATAGGTGTGTTTGTTTTATTGGATGAACATTTAGGTCATTTTCGTCCTCCCTAGGCTTATTCTTGTCCAATTAGGATTTTAAGCAATCTTGTGCATCCAATAAGTTCATTTGTGTCATTGGATGAATATTTAGGTCATTTTCGTCCTCCCTAGTCTTATTCTTGTCCAATTAGGGTTTTAAGCAATCTTGTGCATCCAATAAGTTCATTTGTGTCATTGGATGAATATTTAGGTCATTTTCATCCTCCCTAGGCTTATTCTTGTCCAATTAGGGTTTCTAACCAATCTTGTGCATCCAATAGGTGTGTTTGTGTCATTGGATGAACATTTAGGTCATTTTCGTCCTCCCTAGTCTTATTCTTGTCCAATTAGGGTTTTTAACCAATCTTGTGCATCCAATAAGTTCATTTGTGTCATTGGATGAACATTTAGGTCATTTTCGTCCTCACTAGGCTTATTATTGTCCAATTAGGGTTTCTAACCAATCTTGTGCATCCAATAGGTGTGTTTGTGTCATTGGATGAACATTTAGGTCATTTTCGTCCTCCCTAGTCTTATTCTTGTCCAATTAGGGTTTTAAGCAATCTTGTGCATCCAATAAGTTCATTTGTCTCATTGGATGAATAGTTAGGTCATTTTCGTCGTCCCTAGTCTTATTCTTGTCCAATTAGGGTTTTAAGCAATCTTGTGCATCCAATAAGTTCATTTGTGTCATTGGATGAACATTTAGGTCATTTTCGTCTTCCCAATGCTTATTCTTGTCCAATTAGGGTTTTTAACCAATCTTGTGCATCCAATAGGTGTGTTTGTGTCATTGGATGAACATTTGGGTCATTTTCGTCCTCCCTAGGCTTATTCTTGTCCAATTAGGGTTTTTAACCAATCTTGTGCATCCAAAAAGTTCATTTGTGTCATTGGATTAACATTTAGGTCATTTTCGTCCTTCCTAGGCTTATTCTTGTCCAATTAGGGTTTCTAACCAATCTTGTGCATCCAATAGGTGTGTTTGTGTCATTGGATGAACATTTAGGTCATTTTCGTCCTCCCTAGGCTTATTCTTGTCCAATTAGAGTTTTTAACCAATCTTGTGCATCCAATAAGTTCATTTGTGTCATTGGATGAATAGTTAAGTCATTTTCGTCCTCCCTAGGCTTATTCTTGTCAAATTAGGGTTTCTAACCAATCTTGTGCATCCAATAGGTGTGTTTGTGTCATTGGATGAACATTTAGGTCATTTTCGTCCTCCCTAGGCTTATTCTTGTCCAATTAGGGTTTTTAACCAATCTTGTGCATCCAATAAGTTCATTTGTGTCATTGGATTAACATTTAGGTCATTTTCGTCCTCGCTAGGCTTATTCTTGTCCAATTAGGGTTTCTAACCAATCTTGTGCATCCAATAGGTGTGTTTGTGTCATTGGATGAACATTGAGGTCATTTTCGTCCTCCCTAGACTTATTCTTTTCCAATTAGGGTTTTTAACCAATCTTGTGCATCCAATAAGTTCATTTGTGTCATTGGATGAATAGTTAGGTCATTTGCGTCCTCCCTAGGCTTATTCTTGTCAAATTAGGGTTTCTAACCAATCGTGTGCATCCAATAGGTGTGTTTGTGTCATTGGATGAACATTTAGGTCATTTTCGTCCTCCCTATGCATATTCTTGTCCAATTAGGGTTTCTAACCAATCTTGTGCATCCAATAGGTGTGTTTGTGTCATTGGATGAACATTTAGGTCATTTTCGTCCTCCCTAGGCTTATTCTTGTCCAATTAGGGTTTTTAACCAATCTTGTGCATCCAATAAGTTCATTTGTGTCATTGGATTAACATTTAGGTCATTTTCGTCCTTCCTAGGCTTATTCTTGTCCAATTAGGGTTTTTAACCAATCTTGTGTATCCAATAAGTTCATTTGTGTCATTGGATTAACATTTAGGTCATTTTCGTCCTTCCTAGGCTTATTCTTGTCCCATTAGGGTTTCTAACAAATCTTGTGCATCCAATAGGTGTGTTTGTGTCATTGGATGAACATTTAGGTTATTTTCGTCCTCCCTAGTCTTATTCTTGTCCAATTAGGGTTTTAAGCAATCTTGTGCATCCAATAAGTTCATTTGTGTCATTGGATGAATATTTAGGTCATTTTCATCCTCGCTAGGCTTATTCTTGTCCAATTAGGGTTTCTAACCAATCTTTTGCATCCAATAGGCGTGTTTGTGTCATTGGATGAACATTTAGGTCATTTTCGTCCTCCCTAGTCTTATTCTTGTCCAATTAGGGTTTCTAAACAATCTTGTGCATCCAATAGGTGTGTTTGTGTCATTGGATGAACATTTAGGTCATTTTCGTCCTCCCTAGGCTTATTCTTGTCCAATTAGGGTTTTTAACCAATCTTGTGCATCCAATAAGTTCATTTGTGTCATTGGATTAACATTTAGGTCATTTTCGTCCTTTCTAGGCTTATTCTTGTCCAATTAGGGTTTCTAACCAATCTTGTGCATCCAATAGGTGTGTTTGTGTCATTGGATGAACATTTAGGTTATTTTCGTCCTCCCTAGTCTTATTCTTGTCCAATTAGGGTTTTAAGCAATCTTGTGCATCCAATAAGTTCATTTGTGTCATTGGATGAATATTTAGGTCATTTTCATCCTCGCTAGGCTTATTCTTGTCCAATTAGGGTTTCTAACCAATCTTTTGCATCCAATAGGTGTGTTTGTGTCATTGGATGAACATTTAGGTCATTTTCGTCCTCCCTAGTCTTATTCTTGTCCAATTAGGGTTTCTAAACAATCTTGTGCATCCAATAGGTGTGTTTGTGTCATTGGATGAACATTTAGGTCATTTTCGTCCTCCCTAGGCTTATTCTTGTCCAATTAGGGTTTTTAACCAATCTTGTGCATCCAATAAGTTCATTTGTGTCATTGGATTAACATTTAGGTCATTTTCGTCCTCCCTAGGCTTATTCTTGTCCAATTTGGGTTTCTAACCAATCTTGTGCATCCAATAGTTGTGTTTGTGTCATTGGATGAACGTTTAGGTCATTTTCGTCCTCCCTAGGCTTATTCTTGTCCAATTAGGGTTTTTAACCAATCTTGTGCATCCAATAAGTTCATTTGTGTCATTGGATGAACATTTAGGTCATGTTCGTCCTCCCAAGACTTATTCTTGTCCAATTAGGGTTTTTAACCAATCTTGTGCATCCAATAAGTTCATTTGTGTCATTGGATTAACATTTAGGTTATTTTCGTCCTCCCTAGGCTTATTCTTGTCCAATTAGGGTTTTTAACCAATCTTGTGCATCCAATAAGTTCATTTGTGTCATTGGATTAACATTTAGGTCATTTTCGTCCTCCCTAGGCTAATTCTTGTCCAATTAGGGTTTCTAACCAATCTTGTGCATCCAATAGTTGTGTTTGTGTCATTGGATGAACATTTAGGTCATTTTCGTCCTCCCTAGGCTTATTCTTGTCCAATTAGTGTTTTTAACCAATCTTGTGCATCCAATAAGTTCATTTGTGTCATTGGATGAACATTTAGGTCATTTTCGTCCTCCCAAGGCTTATTCTTGTCCAATTAGGCTTTCTAACCAATCTTGTGCATCCAATAAGTTCATTTGTGTCATTGGATTAACATTTAGGTTATTTTCGTCCTCCCTAGGCTTATTCTTGTCCAATTAGGGTTTTTAACCAATCTTGTGCATCCAATAAGTTCATTTGTGTCATTGGATTAACATTTAGGTCATTTTCGTCCTCCCTAGGCTAATTCTTGTCCAATTAGGGTTTCTAACCAATCTTGTGCATCCAATAGGTGTGTTTGTGTCATTGGATGAACATTTAGGTCATTTTCGTCCTCCCTATGGTTATTCTTGTCCAATTAGGGTTTTTAACCAATCTTGTGCATCCAATAAGTTCATTTGTGTCATTGGATTAACATTTAGGTCATTCACGTCCTTCCTAGGCTTATTCTTGTCCAATTAGGGTTTCTAACCAATCTTGTGCATCCAATAGGTGCGTTTGTGTCATTGGATGAACATTTAGGTCATTTTCGTCCTCCCTATGCTTATTCCATTCCAATTAGGGTTTCTAACCAATCTTGTGCATCCAATAGGTGTGTTTAGTCATTTGATGAACATTTAGGTTATTTTCGTCCTCCCTAGGCTTATTCTTGTCCAATTAGGGTTTTTAACCAATCTTGTGCATCCAATAAGTTCATTTGTGTCATTGGATTTACATTTAGGTCATTTTCGTCCTCCCTAGGCTTATTCTTGTCCAATTAGGGTTTCTAACCAATCTTGTGCATCCAATAGGTGTGTTTAGTCATTTGATGAACATTTAGGTTATTTTCGTCCTCCCTAGGCTTATTCTTGTCCAATTAGGGTTTTTATCCAATCTTGTGCATCCAATAAGTTCATTTGTGTCATTGGATTAACATTTAGGTCATTTTCGTCCTCCCTTATCTTATTCTTGTCCAATTAGGGTTTCTAACCAATCTTGTGCATCCAATAGGTGTGTTTGTGTCATTGGATGAACATTTAGGTCATTTTCGTCCTCCCTAGGCTTATTCTTGTCCAATTAGGGTTTTTAACCAATCTTGTGCATCCAATAAGTTCATTTGTGTCATTGGATGAACATTTAGGTCATGTTTTTCCTCCATAGGCTTATTCTTGTCCAATTAGGGTTTTTAACCAATCTTGTGCATCCAATAAGTTCATTTGTGTCATTGGATGAACATTTAGGTCATTTTCGTCCTCCCTAGTCTTATTCTTGTCCAATTAGGGTTTTTAAGCAATCTTGTGAATCCAATAAGTTCATTTGTTTCATATGAAGAACATTTAGGTCATTTTCTTCCTCCCTAGGCTTATTCTTGTTCAATTAGGGTTTCTAACCAATCTTGTGCATCCAATTGGTGTGTTTGTGTCATTGGATGAACATTTAGGTCATTTTCGTCCTCCCTAGTCTTATTCTTGTCCAATTAGGGTTTTAAGCAATCTTGTGCATCCAATAAGTTCATTTGTGTCATTGGATGAACATTTAGGTTATTTTCGTCCTCACTAGGCTTAGTTTTGTGCAATTCGGTTTTTTAACCAATCTTGTGCATCCAATAGGTGTGTTTGTGTCATTAGACGAACATTTAGGTCATTTTCATCCTCCCTAGGCTTAATGTTGTCCAATTAGGGTTTCTAACCAATCTTGTGCATCCAATAGGTGTATTTGTGTCATTGGATGAAAATTTAGGTCATTTTCGTCCTCCCTAGGCTTATTCTTGTCTAATTAGGGTTTTTAAGCAATCTTGTGCATCCAATAAGTTCATTTGTGTCATTGGATGAACATTTAGGTCATTTTCGTCCTCCCTAGGCTTATTGTTGTCCAATTATGGTTTTTAACCAATCTTGTGCATCCAATAGGTGTGTTTGTGTCATTGGATGAACATTTAGGTCATTTTCGTCCTCCCTAGGCTTATTCTTGTCCAATTAGGGTTTCTAACCAATCTTGTGATTCCAATAGGTGTATTTGTGTCATTGGATGAACCTTTAGGTCATTTTCTTCCTCCCTAGGCTTATTCTTGTCCAATTAGGGTTTTTAAGCAATCTTGTGCATCCAATAAGTTCATTTGTGTCATTGGATGAACATTTAGGTCATTTTCGTCCTCCCTAGGCTTATTCTTGTCCAATTAGGGTTTTTAAACAATCTTGTGCATCCAATAGGTGTGTTTGTGTCATTGGATGAACATTTAGGTCATTTTCGTCCTCCCTAGGCTTATTCTTGTCCAATTAGGGTTTTTAACCAATCTTGTGCATCCAATAAGTTCATTTGTGTCATTGGATAAACATTTAGGTCATTTTCGTCCACCCTAGGCTTATTCATGTCCAATTAGGGTTTTTAACCAATCTTGTGCCTCCAATAAGTTCATTTGTGTCATTGGATGAACATTTAGGTCATTTTCGTCCTCCCAAGGCTTATTCTTGTCCAATTAGGATTTTTAACCAATCTTGTGCATCCAATAAGTTCATTTGTATCATTGGATGAACATCCTCCCTAGGCTTATTCTTGTCCAATTAGGGTTTTTAAGCAATCTTGTGAATCCAACAAGTTCATTTGTTTCATTGGATGAACATTCAGGTCATTTTCGTCATCCCTAGGCTTATTCTTGTTCAATTAGGGTTTCTAACCAATCTTGTGCATCCAATAGGTGTGTTTGTGTCATTGGATGAATATTTAGGTCATTTTCGTCCTCCCTAGTCTTATTCTTGTCCAATTAGGGTTTTAAGCAATCTTGTGCATCCAATAAGTTCATTTGTGTCATTGGATGAATATTTAGGTCATTTTCATCCTCCCTAGGCTTATTCTTGTCCAATTAGGGTTTCTAACCAATCTTGTGCATCCAATAGGTGTGTTTGTGTCATTGGATGGACATTTAGGTCATTTTGGTCCTCCCTATGCTTATTCTTGTCCAATTAGGATTTTAACCAATCTTGTGCATCCAATAGGTGTGTTTGTGTCATTGGATGAATATTTAGGTCATTTTCGTCCTCCCTAGGCTCATTCTTGTCCAATTAGGGTTTCTAACCAATCTTGTGTATCCAATAGGTGTGTTTGTGTCATTGGATGAACATTTAAGTCATTTTCGTCCTCCCAATGCTTATTCTTGTCCAATTAGGGTTTTTAACCAATCTTGTGCATCCAATAGGTGTGTTTGGGTTATTGGATGAACATTTAGGTCATTTTTGTCCTCCCTAGGCTTATTCTTGTCCAATTAGTGTTTCTAACCAATCTTGTGTATCCAATAGGTGTGTTTGTGTAATTGGATGAACGTTTAGGTCATTTTCGTCCTCCCAATGCTTATTCTTGTCCAATTAGGGTTTTTAACCAATCTTGTGCATCCAATAGGTGTGTTTGTGTTATTGGATGAACATTTAGGTCATTTTCGTCCTCCCAAAGCTTATTCTTGTCCAATTAGGGTTTTTAACCAATCTTGTGCATCCAATAGGTGTGTTTGTGTCATTGGATGAACATTTAGGTCATTTTCGTCCTCCCTAGGCTTATTCTTGTCCAATTAGGGTTTCTATCCAATCTTGTGCATCCAATAGGTGTGTTTAGTCATTTGATGAACATTTAGGTTATTTTCGTCCTCCCTAGGCTTATTCTTGTCCAATTAGGGTTTTTAACCAATCTTGTGCATCCAATAAGTTCATTTGTGTCATTGGATTAACATTTAGGTCATTTTCGTCCTCCCTAGGCTTATTCTTGTCCAACTAGGGTTTTAAGCAATCTTGTGCATCCAATAAGTTCATTTGTGTCATTGGATTAACATTTAGGCCATTTTCGTCCTCCCTAGGCTTATTCTTGTCCAATTAGGGTTTCTAACCAATCTTGTGCATCCAATAGGTGTGTTTGTGTCATTGGATGAACATTTAGGTCATTTTCGTCCTCCCTAGGCTTATTCTTGTCCAATTAGGGTTTTTAACCAATCTTGTGCATCCAATAAGTTCATTTGTGTCATTGGATGAACATTTAGGTAATTTTCGTCCACCCTAGGCTTATTCTTGTCCAATTAGGGTTTTTAACCAATCTTGTGCATCCAATAGGTGTGTTTGTGTCATTGGATGAACATTTAGGTCATTTTCGTCCTCCCTAGGCTTATTCTTGTCCAATTAGGGTTTCTAACCAATCTTGTGCATCCAATAGGTGTGTTTAGTGATTTGATGAACATTTAGGTTATTTTCGTCCTCCCTAGGCTTATTCTTGTCCAATTAGGGTTTTTAACCAATCTTGTGCATCCAATAAGTTCGTTTGTGTCATTGGATTAACATTTAGGTCATTTTCGTCCTCCCTAGGCTTATTCTTGTCCAATTAGGGTTTCTAACCAATCTTATGCATCCAATAGGTGTGTTTGTGTCATTGGATGAACATTTAGGTCATTTTCGTCCTCCCTAGGCTTATTCTTGTCCAATTAGGGTTTTTAACCAATCTTGTGCATCCAATAAGTTCATTTGTGTCATTGGATTAACATTTAGGTCATTTTCGTCCTCCCTAGGCTTATTCTTGTCCAATTAGGGTTTCTAACCAATCTTGTGCATCCAATAGGTATGTTTGTGTCATTGGATGAACATTTAGGTCATTTTCGTCCTCCGTAGGCTTATTCTTGTCCAATTAGGGTTTTTAACCAATCTTGTGCATCCAATATGTTCATTTGTGTCATTGGATGAACATTTAGGTCATTTTCGTCCTCCCTAGGCTTATTCTTTTCCAATTAGGGTTTCTAAACAATCTTGTGCATCCAATAGGTGTGTTTGTGTCATTGGATGAACATTTAGGTCATTTTCGTCCTCCCTAGGCTTATTCTTGTCCAATTAGGGTTTTTAACCAATCTTGTGTATCCAATAAGTTCATTTGTGTCATTGGATTAACATTTAGGTCATTTTCGTCCTTCCTAGGCTTATTCTTGTCCAATTAGGGTTTCTAAACAATCTTGTGCATCCAATAGGTGTGTTTGTGTCATTGGATGAACATTTAGGTCATTTTCGTCCTCCCTAGGCTTATTCTTGTCCAATTAGGGTTTTTAACCAATCTTGTGCATCCAATAAGTTCATTTGTGTCATTGGATGAATAGTTAGGTCATTTTCGTCCTCCCTAGCCTTATTCTTGTCCAATTAGGGTTTCTAACCAATCTTGTGCATCCAATAGGTGTGTTTAGTCATTTGATGAACATTTAGGTTATTTTCGTCCTCCCTAGGCTTATTCTTGTCCAATTAGGGTTTTTAACCAATCTTGTGCATCCAATAAGTTCATTTGTGTCATTGGATTAACATTTAGGTCATTTTCGTCCTCCCTAGGCTTATTCTTGTCCAATTAGGGTTTGTAAACAATCTTGTGAATCCAATAGGTGTGTTTGTGTCATTGGATGAACATTTAGGTCGTTTTCGTCCTCCCTAGGCTTATTCTTTTCCAATTAGGGTTTTTAACCAATCTTGTGCATCCAATAAGTTCATTTGTGTCATTGGATGAATAGTTAGGTCATTTTCGTCCTCCCTAGTCTTATTCTTGTGCAATTAGGGTTTCTAACCAATCGTGTGCATCCAATAGCTGTGTTTGTGTCATTGGATGAACATTTAGGTCATTTTCGTCCTCCCTAGGCTTATTCTTGTCCAATTAGGGTTTTAAGCAATCTTGTGCATCCAATAAGTTCATTTGAGTCATTGGATTAACATTTAGGTCATTTTCGTTCTCCCTAGGCTTATTCTTGTCTAATTAGGGTTTCTAACCAATATTGTGCATCCAATAGGTGTGTTTGTGTCATTGGATGAACATTTAGGTCGTTTTCGTCCTCCCTAGGCTTATTCTTTTCCAATTAGGGTTTTTAACCAATCTTGTGCATCCAATAAGTTCATTTGTGTCATTGGATGAATAGTTAGGTCATTTTCATCCTACCTAGGCTTATTCTTGTCCAATTAGGGTTTTTAACCAATCTTGTGCATCCAATAGGTGTGTTTGTGTCATTGGATGAACATTTAGGTCATTTTCGTCCTCCCTAGGCTTATTCTTGTCCAATTAGGGTTTTTAACCAATCTTGTGCATCTTATAAGTTCATTTGTGTCATTGGGTAAACATTTAGGTCATTTTCGTCCTCCCTAGGCTTATTCATGTCCAATTAGGGTTTTTAACCAATCTTGTGCATCCAATAAGTTCATTTGTGTCATTGGATTAACATTTAGGTCATTTTCGTCCTCCCTAGGCTTATTCTTGTCCAA
Source organism: Cicer pinnatifidum (assembly GCA_037974775.1). Lineage (NCBI taxonomy): Eukaryota > Viridiplantae > Streptophyta > Magnoliopsida > Fabales > Fabaceae > Cicer > Cicer pinnatifidum. The sequence goes on along the minus strand of JBBPBR010000482.1, from coordinate 60,606 downwards.
TTAGGGTTTCTAACCAATCTTGTGCATCCAATAGGTGTGTTTGTGTCATTGGATGAACATTTAGGTCATTTTCGTCCTCCCTAGGCTTATTCTTGTCCAATTAGGGTTTTTAACCAATCTTGTGCATCCAATAAGTTCATTTGTGTCTTTGGGTGAACATTTAGGTCATTTTCGTCCTTCCTAGGCTTATTATTGTCCAATTAGGGTTTCTAACCAATCTTGTGCATCCAATAGGTGTGTTTAGTCATTTGATGAACATTTAGGTTATTTTCGTCCTCCCTAGGCTTATTCTTGTCCAATTAGGGTTTTTAACCAATCTTGTGCATCCAATAAGTTCATTTGTGTCATTGGATTAACATTTAGGTCATTTTCGTCCTCCCTAGGCTTATTCTTGTCCAATTAGGGTTTCTAACCAATCTTGTGCATCCAATAGGTGTGTTTGTGTCATTGGATGAACATTTAGGTCATCTTCTTCCTCCCTAGGCTTATTCTTGTCCAATTAGGGTTTTTAACCAATCTTGTGCATCCAATAAGTTCATTTGTGTCATTGGATGAACATTTAGGTCATTTTCGTCCTCCCAAGGCTTATTCTTCTCCAATTAGGGTTTCTCACCAATCTTGTGCATCCAATAGGTGTGTTTGTGTCATTGGATGAACATTTAGGTCATTTTCGTCCTCCCTAGTCTTATTCTTTTCCAATTAGGATTTTAAGCAATCTTGTGCATCCAATAAGTTCATTTGTGTCATTGGATTAACATTTAGGTCATTTTCATCCTCCCTAGGCTTATTCTTGTCCAATTAGGGTTTCTAACCAATCTTGTGCATCCTATAGGTGTGTTTGTGTCATTGGATGAACATTTAGGTAATTTTCGTCCTCCCTAGGCTTATTCTTGTCCAATTAGGGTTTTTAACCAATCTTGTGCATCCAATAAGTTCATTTGTGTCATTGGATGAACATTTAGGTCATTTTCGTCCTCCCTAGGCTTTGTCTTGTCCAATTAGGGTTTCTAACCAATGTTGTGTATCCAATAGGTGTGTTTGTGTCATTGGATGAACATTTAGGTCATTTTCGTCCTCCCAATGCTTATTCATGTCCAATTAGGGTTTTTAACCAATCTTGTGCATCCAATAGGTGTGTTTGTTTTATTGGATGAACATTTAGGTCATTTTCGTCCTCCCTAGGCTTATTCTTGTCCAATTAGGGTTTCTAACCAATCTTGTGTATCCAATAGGTGTGTTTGTGTCATTGGATGAACATTTAGGTCATTTTCGTCCTCCCAATGCTTATTCTTGTCCAATTAGGGTTTTTAACCAATCTTGTGCATCCAATAAGTTCATTTGTGTCATTGGATGAACATTTAGGTCATTTTCGTCCTCCCTAGGCTTATTCTTGTCCAATTAGGGTTTTTAACCAATCTTGTGCATCCAATAAGTTCATTTGTGTCATTGGATGAACATTTAGGTCATTTTCGTCCTCCCTAGTCTTATTCTTGTCCAATTAGGGTTTTTATGCAATATTGTGCATCCAATAGGAATGTATGTGTCATTGGAGGAACATTTAGGTCATTTTCGTCCTCCCTAGGCTTATTCTTGTCCAATTAGGGTTTTTAACCAATCTTGTGCATCCAATAAGTTCATTTGTGTCATTGGATGAACATTTAGGTCATTTTCGTCCTCCCTAGGCTTATTCTTGTCCAATTAGGGTTTTCAACCATTCTTGTGCATCCAATAAGTTCATTTGTGTCATTGGATGAACATTTAGGTCATTTTCGTCCTCCCTAGGCTTATTCTTGTCCAATTAGGGTTTTTAACCAATCTTGTGCATCCAATAAGTTCATTTGTGTCATTGGAATGAACATTTAGGTCATTTTCGTCCTCCCTAGGCTTATTCTTGTCCAATTAGGGTTTTTATGCAATCTTGTGCATCCAATTGGTGTGTTTGTGTCATTGGACGAACATTTAGGTCATTTTCGTCCTCCCTAGGCTTATTCTTGTTCAATTAGGGTTTTAACTAACCTTGTGCATCCAATAAGTTCATTTGTGTCATTGGTTGAACATTTAGGTCATTTTCGTCCTCCCTAGGCTTATTCTTGTCCAATTAGGGTTTTTAACCAACCTTGTGCATCCAATAAGTTCATTTGTGTCATTGGTGGAACATTTAGGTCATTTACGTCCTCCCTAGGCTTATTCTTGTCCAATTAGGGTTTTCAACCAATCTTGTGCATCCAATAAGTTCATTTGTGTCATTGGATGAACATTTAGGTCATTTTCGTCCTCCCTAGTCTTATTCTTGTCCAATTAGGGTTTTAAGCAATCTTGTGCATCCAATATGTGTGTTTGTGTCATTGGATAAACATTTAGGTAATTTTCGTCCTCCCTATGCTTATTCTTGTCCAATTAGGGTTTTTTAACCAATCTTGTGCATACAATAAGTTCATTTGTGTCATTGGATGAACATTTAGGTCATTTTCGTCCTCCCTAGGCTTATTCTTGTCCAATTAGGGTTTTTAACCAATCTTGTGCATCCAATAAGTTCATTTGTGTCATTGGATGAACATTTAGGTCATTTTCGTCCTCCCTAGTCTTATTCTTGTCCAATTAGGGTTTTTATGCAATCTTGTGCATCCAATAGGTGTGTTTGTGTCATTGGAGGAACATTTAGGTCATTTTCGTCCTCCCTAGTCTTATTCTTGTCCAATTAGGGATTTTATGCAATCTTGTGCATCCAATAGGTGTGTTTGTGTCATTGGACAAACATTTAGGTCATTTTCGTCCTCCCTAACCTTATTCTTGTCCAATTAGGGTTTTTAACCAATCTTGTGCATCCAATAAGTTCATTTGTGTCATTGGATGAACATTTTGGTCATTTTCGTCCTCCCTAGGCTTATTCTTGTCCAATTAGGGTTTTTAACCAATCTTGTGCATCCAATAAGTTCATTTGTGTCATTGGATGAACATTTAGGTCATTTTCGTCCTCCCTAGGCTTATTCTTGTCCAATTAGGGTTTTTAACCAATCTTGTGCATCCAATAAGTTCATTTGTGTCATTGGATGAACATTTAGGTCATTTTCGTCCTCCCTAGTCTTATTCTTGTCCAATTAGGGTTTCTAACCAATCTTGTGCATCCAATAGGTGTATTTGTGTCATTGGATGAACATTTAGGTCATTTTCGTCCTCCCTAGGCTTATTCTTGTCCAATTAGGGTTTTTAAGCAATCTTGTGCATCCAATAAGTTCATTTGTGTCATTGGATGAACATTTAGGTCATTTTCGTCCTGTCTAGGCTTATTCTTGTCCAATTAGGGTTTTTAACCAATCTTGTGCATCCAATAGGTGTATTTGTGTCAATGGATGAACATTTAGGTCATTTTCGTCCTCCCTAGGCTTATTCTTGTCCAATTAGGGTTTTTAAGCAATCTTGTGCATCCAATAAGTTCATTTGTGTCATTCGATGAACATTTAGGTCATTTTCGACCTCCCATGGCTTATTCTTGTCCAATTAGGGTTTTAAGCAATCTTGTGCATCCAATAAGTTCATTTGTGTCATTGGATTAAGATTTAAGTCATTTTCGTTCTCCCTAGGCTTATTCTTGTCCAATTAGGGTTTTTAACCAATCTTGTGCATCCAATAGGTGTGTTTGTGTCATTGGATGAACATTTAGGTCATTTTCGTCCTCCCTAGGCTTATTCTTGTCCAATTAGGGTTTTTAACCAATCTTGTGCATCCAATAAGTTCATTTGTGTCATTGGATGAACATTTAGGTCATTTTCGTCCTCCCTAGGCTTATTCATGTCCAATTAGGGTTTTTAAGCAATCTTGTGCATCCAATAAGTTCATTTGTGTCATTGGATGAACATTTAGGTCATTTTCGTCCTCCCTAGGCTTATTCTTGTCCAATTAGGGTTTTTAAGCAATCTTGTGCATCAAATAAGTTCATTTGTGTCATTGGATGAACATTTAGATCATTTTCGTCCTCCCTAGGCTTATTCTTGTCCAATTAGGGTTTCTAACCAATCTTGTGCATCCAATAGGTGTGTTTGTGTCATTGGATGAACATTTAGGTCATTTTCGTCCTCCCTAGGCTTATTCTTGTCCAATTAGGGTTTTTAACCAATCTTGTGCATCCAATAAGTTCATTTGTGTCATTGGATGAACATTTAGGTCATTTTCGTCCTCCCTAGGCTTATTCTTTTCCAATTAGGGTTTTTAACCAATCTTGTGCATAGAATAAGTTCATTTCTGTCATTGGATGAACATTTAGGTCATTTTCGTCCTCCCAAGGCTTATTCTTGTCCAATTAGGGTTTCTAACCAACCTTGTGCATCCAATAGGTGTGTTTGTGTCATTGGATGAACATTTAGGTTATTTTCGTCCTCCCTAGGCTTATTCTTGTCCAATTAGGGTTTTTAACCAATCTTATGCATCCAAGAAGTTCATTTGTGTAATTGGATGAACATTTAGGTCATTTTCGTCCTCCCTAGGCTTATTCTTGTCCAATTAGGGTTTTTAACCAATCTTGTGCATCCAATAAGTTTATTTGTGTCATTGGATTAACATTTAGGTCATTTTCGTCCTTCCTAGGCTTATTCTTGTCCAATTAGGGTTTTTAACCAATCTTGTGCATCCAATAGGTGTGTTTGTGTCATTGGATGAACATTTAGGTTATTTTCGTCCTCCCTAGTCTTATTCTTGTCCAATTAGGGTTTTAAGCAATCTTGTGCGTCCAATAAGTTCATTTGTGTCATTGGATTAACATTTAGGTCATTTTCGTCCTCCCTAGGCTTATTCTTGTCCAATTAGGGTTTCTAACCAATCTTGTGCATCCAATAGGCGTGTTTGTGTCATTGGATGAACATTTAGGTCATTTTCGTCCTCCCTATGCTTATTCTTGTCCAATTAGGGTTTTTAACCAATCTTGGGCATCCAATAGGTGTGTTTGTGTCATTGGATGAACATTTAGGTCATTTTCGTCCTCCCTAGGCTTATTCTTGTCCAATTAGGGTTTTTAACCAATCTTGTGCATCCAATAAGTTCATTTGTGTCATTGGGTGAACATTTGTGTCATTTTCGTCCTCCCAAGGCTTATTCTTGTCCAATTAGGGTTTCTAAACAATCTTGTGCATTCAATAGGTGTGTTTGTGTCATTGGATGAACATTTAGGTCATTTTCGTCCTCCCTAGGCTTATTCTTGTCCAATTAGGGTTTCTAACCAATCTTGTGCATCCAATAGTGTGTTTGTGTCATTGGATGAACATTTAGGTCATTTTCGTCCTCCCTAGGCTTATTCTTGTCCAATTAGGGTTTTTAACCAATCTTGTGTATCCAATAAGTTCATTTGTTTCATTGGATTAACATTTAGGTCATTTTCGTCCTCCCTAGGCTTATTCTTGTCCAATTAGGGTTTCTAACCAATCTTGTGCATCCAATAGGTGTGTTTGTGTCATTGGATGAACATTTAGGTCATTTTCGTCCTCCCTAGGCTTATTCTTGTCCAATTAGGGTTTTTAACCAATCTTGTGCATCCAATAAGTTCATTTGTGTCATTGGATGAACATTTAGGTCATTTTCGTCCTCCCTAGGCTTATTCTTGTCCAATTTGGGTTTTTAACCAATCTTGTGCATCCAATAAGTTCATTTGTTTCATTGGATTAACATTTAGGTCATTTCGTCCTCCCTAGGCTAATTCATGTCCAATTAGGGTTTTTTAACAAATCTTGTGCATCCAATAGGTGTGTTTGTGTCATTGGATGAACATTTAGGTCATTTTCGTCCTCCCTAGGCTTATTCTTGTCCAATTAGGGTTTTTAACCAATCTTGTGCATCCAATAAGTTCATTTGTGTCATTGGATTAACATTTAGGTCATTTTCGTCCTCCCTAGGCTTATTCTTATCCAATTAGGGTTTCTAACCAATCTTGTGCATCCAATAGGTGTGTTTGTGTCATTGGATGAACATTTTGGTCATCTTCTTCCTCCCTAGGCTTATTCTTGTCCAATTAGGGTTTTTAACCAATCTTGTGCATCCAATAAGTTCATTTGTGTCATTGGATGAACATTTAGGTCATTTTCGTCCTCCCAAGGCTTATTCTTGTCCAATTAGGGTTTCTAACAAATCTTGTGCATCCAATAGGTGTGTTTGTGTCATTGGATGAACATTTAGGTCATTTTCGTCCTCCCTAGTCTTATTCTTTTCCAATTAGGATTTTAAGCAATCTTGTGCATCCAATAAGTTCATTTGTGTCATTGGATGAATATTTAGGTCATTTTCATCCTCCCTAGGCTTATTCTTGTCCAATTAGGGTTTCTAACCAATCTTGTGTATCCAATAGGTGTGTTTGTGTCATTGGATGAACATTTAGGTCATTTTCGTCCTCCCAATGCTTATTCTTGTCGAATTAGGGTTTTTAACCAATCTTGTGCATCCAATAGGTGTGTTTGTTTTATTGGATGAACATTTAGGTCATTTTCGCCCTCCCTAGGCTTTTTCTTGTCCAATTAGGGTTTCTAACCAATCTTGTGTATCCAATAGGTGTGTTTGTGTCATTGGATGAACATGTAGGTCATTTTCGTCCTCCCAATGCTTATTCTTGTCCAATTAGGGTTTTTAACCAATCTTGTGCTTCCAATAGGTGTGTTTGTGTTATAGGATGAACATTTAGGTCATTTTCGTCCTCCCAATGCTTATTCTTGTCCAATTAGGGTTTTTAACCAATCTTGTGCATCCAATAGGTGTGTTTGTGTCATTGGATTAACAGTTAGGTCATTTTCGTCCTCCCTAGGCTTATTCTTGTCCAATTAGGGTTTCTAACCAATCTTGTGCATCCAATAGGTGTGTTTAGTCATTTGATGAACATTTAGGTTATTTTCGTCCTCCCTAGGCTTATTCTTGTCCAATTAGGGTTTTTAAGCAATCTTGTGCATCCAATAAGTTCATTTGTGTCATTGGATTAACATTTAGGTCATTTTCGTCCTCCCAATGCTTATTCTTGTCCAATTAGGGTTTTTAACCAATCTTGTGCATCCAATAGGTGTGTTTGTGTCATTGGATGAACATTTAGGTAATTTTCGTCCTCCCAATGCTTATTCTTGTCCAATTAGGGTTTTTAACCAATCTTGTGCATCCAATAAGTTCATTTGTGTCATTGGATGAACATTTAGGTCATTTTCGTCCTCCCAATGCTCATTCTTGTCCAATTAGGGTTTTTAACCAATCTTGTGCATCCAATAGGTGTGTTTGTGTTATAGCATGAACATTTAGGTCATTTTCGTCCTCCCAATGCTTATTCTTGTCCAATTAGGGTTTTTAACCAATCTTGTGCATCCAATAGGTGTGTTTGTTTTATTGGATGAACATTTAGGTCATTTGTGTCATTGGATGAACATTTAGGTCATTTTCGTCCTCCCTAGTCTTATTCTTGTCCAATTAGGATTTTAAGCAATCTTGTGCATCCAATAAGTTCATTTGTGTCATTGGATGAATATTTACGTCATTTTCGTCCTCCCTAGGCTTATTCTTGTCCAATTAGGGTTTCTAACCAATCTTGTGCATCCAATAGGTGTGTTTGTGTCATTGGATGAACATTTAGGTAATTTTCGTCCTCCCCATGCTTATTCTTGTCCAATTAGGGTTTTTAACCAATCTTGTGCATCCAATAGGTGTGTTTGTTTTATTGGATGAACATTTAGGTCATTTTCGTCCTCCCTAGGCTTATTCTTGTCCAATTAGGGTTTCTAACCAATCTTGTGTATCCAATAGGTGTGTTTGTGTCATTGGATGAACATGTAGGTCATTTTCGTCCTCCCAATGCTTATTCTTGTCCAATTAGGGTTTTTAACCAATCTTGTGCTTCCAATAGGTGTGTTTGTGTTATAGGATGAACATTTAGGTCATTTTCGTCCTCCCAATGCTTATTCTTGTCCAATTAGGGTTTTTAACCAATCTTGTGCATCCAATAGGTGTGTTTGTGTCATTGGATTAACATTTAGGTCATTTTCGTCCTCCCTAGGCTTATTCTTGTCCAATTAGGGTTTCTAACCAATCTTGTGCATCCAATAGGTGTGTTTAGTCATTTGATGAACATTTAGGTTATTTTCGTCCTCCCTAGGCTTATTCTTGTCCAATTTGGGTTTTTAACCAATCTTGTGCATCCAATAAGTTCATTTGTGACATTGGATTAACATTTAGGTCATTTTCGTCCTCCCTAGGCTTATTCTTGTCCAATTAGGGTTTCTAACCAATCTTGTGCATCCAATAGGTGTGTTTGTGTCATTGGATGAACATTTAGGTCATTTTCGTCCTCCCTAGGCTTATTCTTTTGCAATTAGTGTTTTTAACCAATCTTGTGCATCCAGTAAGTTCATTTGTGTCATTGGATGAATAGTTAGGTCATTTTCGTCCTCCCCAGGCTTATTCTTGTCAAATTAGGGTTTCTAACCAATCGTGTGCATCCAATAAGTTCATTTGTGTCATTGGATGAACATTTAGGTCATTCTCACCCTCCCTAGGCATATTCTTGTCCAATTAGGGTTTCTAACCAATCTTGTGCATCCAATAGGTGTGTTTGTGTCATTGGATGAACATTTAGGTCATTTTCGTCCTCCCTAGGCTTATTCTTGTCCAATTAGGGTTTTTAACCAATCTTGTGCATCCAATAAGTTCATTTGTGTCATTGGATTAACATTTAGGTCATTTTCGTCCTCCCTAGGCTTATGCTTGTCCAATTAGGATTTCTAACCAATCTTGTGCATCCAATAGGTGTGTTTGTGTCATTGGATGAACATTTAGGTTATTATCGTCCTCCCTTGTCTTATTCTTGTCAAATTAGGGTTTTAAGCAATCTTGTGCATCCAATAAGTTCATTTGTGTCATTGGATTAACATTTAGGTCATTTTCGTCCTCCCTAGGCTTATTCTTGTCCAATTAGGGTTTCTAACCAATCTTGTGCATCCAATAGGTGTGTTTGTGTCATTGGATGAACATTTAGGTCATTTTCGTCCTCCCTAGGCTTATTCTTGTCCAATTAGGGTTTTTAACCAATCTTGTGCATCCAATAAATTCATTTGTGTCATTGGATGAACATTTAGGTCATTTTCGTCTTCCCAAGGCTTATTCTTGTCCAATTAGGGTTTCTAACCAATCTTGTGCATCCAATAGGTGTGTTTGTGTCATTGGATGAACATTTAGGTTATTATCGTCCTCCCTAGTCTTATTCTTGTCAAATTAGGGTTTTAAGCAATCTTGTGCATCCAATAAGTTCATTTGTGTCATTGGATTAACATTTAGGTCATTTTCGTCCTCCCTAGGCTTATTCTTGTCCAATTAGGGTTTCTAACCAATCTTGTGCATCCAATAGGTGTGTTTGTGTCATTGGATGAACATTTAGGTCATTTTCGTCCTCCCTAGGCTTATTCTTGTCCAATTAGGGTTTTTAACCAATCTTGTGCATCCAATAAGTTCATTTGTGTCATCGGATGAACATTTAGGTCATTTTCGTCCTCCCAAGGCTTATTCTTGCCCAATTAGGGTTTCTAACCAATCTTGTGCATCCAATAGGTGTGTTTGTGCCATTGGATGAACATTTAGGTCATTTTCGTCCTCCCTAGTCTTATTCTTGTCCAATTAGGGTTTTAAGCAATCTTGTGCATCCAATAAGTTCATTTGTGTCATTGGATGAATATTTAGGTCATTTTCGTCCTCGCTAGGCTTATTCTTGTCCAATTAGGGTTTCTAACCAATCTTGTGCATCCAATAGGTGTGTTTGTGTCATTGGATGAACATTTAGGTCATTTTCGTCCTCCCTAGGCTTATTCTTGTCCAATTAGGGTTTTTAACCAATCTTGTGCATCCAATAAGTTCATTTGTGTCATTGGATTAACATTTAGGTCATTTTCGTCCTCCCTAGGCTTATTCTTGTCCAATTAGGGTTTCTAACCAATCTTGTGCATCCAATAGGTATGTTTGTGTCATTGGATGAACATTTAGGTCATTTTCGTCCTCCGTAGGCTTATTCTTGTCCAATTAGGGTTTTTAACCAATCTTGTGCATCCAATATGTTCATTTGTGTCATTGGATGAACATTTAGGTCATTTTCGTCCTCCCTAGGCTTATTCTTTTCCAATTAGGGTTTCTAAACAATCTTGTGCATCCAATAGGTGTGTTTGTGTCATTGGATGAACATTTAGGTCATTTTCGTCCTCCCTAGGCTTATTCTTGTCCAATTAGGGTTTTTAACCAATCTTGTGCGTCCAATAAGTTCAATTGTGTCATTGGATGAACATTTAGGTCATTTTCGTCCTCCCTAGGCTTATTCTTGTCCAATTAGGGTTTTTAACCAATCTTGTGCATCCAATAAGTTCATTTGTGTCATTGGATTATCATTTATGTCATTTTCGTCCTCCCTAGGCTTATTCTTGTCCAATTAGGGTTTCTAACCAATCTTGTGCATCCAATAGGTGTGTTTGTGTCATTGGATGAACATTTAGGTCATTTTCGTCCTCCCTAGGCTTATTCTTGTCCAATTAGGGTTTTTAACCAATCTTGTGCCTCCAATAAGTTCATTTGTGTCATTGGATGAACATTTAGGTCATTTTCATCCTCCTTAGGCTTATTCTTGTCCAATTAGGGTTTTTAACCAATCTTGTGCATCCAATAGGTGTGTTTGTGTCATTGGATGAACATTTAGGTCATTTTCGTCCTCCCTAGGCTTATTCTTGTCCAATTAGGGTTTTTAACCAATCTTGTGCATCCAATAAGTTCATTTGTGTCATTGGATTAACATTTAGGTCATTTTCGTCCTCCCTAGGCTTATTCTTGTCCAATTAGGGTTTCTTACCAATCTTGTGCATCCAATAGGTGTGTTTGTGTCATTGGATGAACATTTAGGTTATTTTCGTCCTCCCTAGGCTTATTCTTGTCCAATTAGGGTTTTTAACCAATCTTGTGCATCCAATAGCTGTGTTTCTGTCATTGGATGAACATTTAGGTCATTTTCGTCCTCCCTAGTCTTATTCTTGTCCAATTAGGGTTTTAAGCAATCTTGTGCATCCAATAAGTTCATTTGTGTCATTGGATGAATATTTAGGTCATTTTCATCCTTCCTAGGCTTATTCTTGTCCAATTAGGGTTTCTAACCAATCTTGTGCATCCAATAGGTGTGTTTGTGTCATTGGATGAACATTTAGGTCATTTTCGTCCTCCCTAGGCTTATTCTTGTCCAATTATGGTTTTAAGCAATCTTGTGCATCCAATAAGTTCATTTGTGTCATTGGATTAACATTTAGGTCATTTTCGTCCTCCCTAGGCTTATTCTTGTGTAATTAGGATTTTTAACCAATCATGTGCATCCAATAAGTTCATTTGTGTCATTGGATGAACATTTAGGTCATTTTCGTCCTTCCTAGGCTTATTCTTGTCCAATTAGGGTTTTTAACCAATCTTGTGCATCCAATTAGTTCATTTGTTTCATTGGATTAACATTTAGGTCATTTCGTCCTCTCTACTCTTATTCTTGTCCAATTAGGGTTTTTTAACCAATCTTGTGCATCCAATAGGTGTGTTTGTGTCATTGGATGAACATTTAGGTCATTTTCGTCCTCCCTAGGCTTATTCTTGTCCAATTAGGGTTTTTAACCAATCTTGTGCATCCAATAAGTTCATTTGTGTCATTGGATTAACATTTAGGTCATTTTCGTCCTCCCTAGGCTTATTCTTGTCCAATTAGGGTTTCTAACCAATCTTGTGCATCCAATAGGTGTGTTTGTGTCATTGGATGAACATTTAGGTCATTTTCGTCCTCCCTAGGCTTATTCTTGTCCAATTAGGGTTTTTAACCAATCTTGTGCATCCAATAAGTTCATTTGTGTCTTTGGGTGAACATTTAGGTCATTTTCGTCCTTCCTAGGCTTATTATTGTCCAATTAGGGTTTCTAACCAATCTTGTGCATCCAATAGGTGTGTTTAGTCATTTGATGAACATTTAGGTTATTTTCGTCCTCCCTAGGCTTATTCTTGTCCAATTAGGGTTTTTAACCAATCTTGTGCATCCAATAAGTTCATTTGTGTCATTGGATTAACATTTAGGTCATTTTCGTCCTCCCTAGGCTTATTCTTGTCCAATTAGGGTTTCTAACCAATCTTGTGCATCCAATAGGTGTGTTTGTGTCATTGTATGAACATTTAGGTCATTTTCGTCCTCCCTAGGCTTATTCTTGTCCAATTAGGGTTTTTAACCAATCTTGTGCATCCAATAAGTTCATTTGTGTCATTGAATTAACATTTAGGTCATTTTCGTCCTCCCTAGGCTTATTTTTGTCCAATTAGGGTTTTTAACCAATCTTGTGCATCCAATAAGTTCAATTGTGTCATTGGATGAACATTTAGGTCATTTTCGTCCTCCCTAGACTTATTCTTGTCCAATTACGGTTTTTAACCAATCTTGTGCATCCAATAAGTTCATTTGTGTCATTGGATTAACATTTAGGTCATTTTCGTCCTCCCTAGGCTTATTCTTGTCCAATTAGGGTTTCTAACCAATCTTGTGCATCCAATAGGTGTGTTTGTGATATTGGATGAACATTTAGGTCATTTTCGTCCTCCCTAGGCTTATTATTGTCCCATAAGGGTTTTTAACCAATCTTGTGCATCCAATAAGTTCAATTGTGTCATTGGATGAACATTTAGGTCATTTTCGTCTTCCCTAGGCTTATTCTTGTCCAATTAGGGTTTTTAACCAATCTTGTGCATCCAATAAGTTCAATTGTGTCATTGGATGAACATTTAGGTCATTTTCGTCCTCCCTAGGCTTATTCTTGTCCAATTACGGTTTTTAACCTATCTTGTGCATCCAATAAGTTCAATTGTGTCATTGGATTAACATTTAGGTTATTTTCGTCCTCCCTAGGCTTATTCTTGTCCAATTAGGGTTTCTAACCAATCTTGTGCATCCAATAGGTGTGTTTGTGTCATTGGATGAACATTTAGGTCATTTTCGTCCTCCCTAGGCTTATTCTTGTCCAATTAGGGTTTCTAAACAATCTTGTGCATCCAATAGGTTTGTTTAGTCATTTGATGAACATTTAGGTTATTTTCGTCCTCCCTAGGCTTATTCTTGTCCAATTAGGGTTTTTAACCAATCTTGTGCATCCAATAAGTTCATTTGTGTCATTGGATGAACATTTAGGTCATTTTCGTCCTCCATAGGCTTATTCTTGTCCAATTAGGGTTTCTAACCAATCTTGTGTATCCAATAGGTGTGTTTGTGTCATTGGATGAATATTTAGGTCATTTTCGTCCTCCCAGTGCTTATTCTTGTCCAATTAGGGTTTTTAACCAATCTTGTGCATCCAATAAGTTCATTTGTGTCATTGGATTAACATTTAGGTCATTTTCGTCCTCCCTAGGCTTATTCTTGTCCAATTAGGGTTTCTAACCAATCTTGTGCATCCAATAGGTGTGTTTGTGTCATTGGATGAACATTTAGGTCATCTTCTTCCTCCCTAGGCTTATTCTTGTCCAATTAGGGTTTTTAACCAATCTTGTGCATCCAATAAGTTCATTTGTGTCATTGGATGAACATTTAGGTCATTTTTGTCCTCCCAATGCTTATTCTTGTCCAATTAGGGTTTTTAACCAATCTTGTGCATCCAATAGGTGTGTTTGTGTTATAGGATGAACATTTAGGTCATTTTCGTCCTCCCAATGCTTATTCTTGTCCAATTAGGGTTTTTAACCAATCTTGTGCATCCAATAGGTGTGTTTGTTTTATTGGATGAACATTTAGGTCATTTGTGTCATTGGATGAACATTTAGGTCATTTTCGTCCTCCCTAGTCTTATTCTTGTCCAATTAGGATTTTAAGCAATCTTGTGCATCCAATAAGTTCATTTGTGTCATTGGATGAATATTTACGTCATTTTCGTCCTCCCTAGGCTTATTCTTGTCCAATTAGGGTTTCTAACCAATCTTGTGCATCCAATAGGTGTGTTTGTGTCATTGGATGAACATTTAGGTAATTTTCGTCCTCCCAATGCTTATTCTTGTCCAATTAGGGTTTTTAACCAATCTTGTGCATCCAATAGGTGTGTTTGTTTTATTGGATGAACATTTAGGTCATTTTCGTTCTCCCTAGGCTTATTCTTGTCCAATTAGGGTTTCTAACCAATCTTGTGTATCCAATAGGTGTGTTTGTGTCATTGGATGAACATGTAGGTCATTTTCGTCCTCCCAATGCTTATTCTTGTCCAATTAGGGTTTTTAACCAATCTTGTGCATCCAATAGGTGTGTTTGTGTTATAGGATGAACATTTAGGTCATTTTCGTCCTCCCAATGCTTATTCTTGTCCAATTAGGGTTTTTAACCAATCTTGTGCATCCAATAGGTGTGTTTGTGTCATTGGATGAACATTTAGGTCATTTTCGTCCTCCCTAGGCTTATTCTAGTCCAATTAGGGTTTTTAACCAATCTTGTGCATCCAATAAGTTCATTTGTGTCATTGGATGAACATTTAGGTCATTTTCGTCCTCCGGAGGCTTATTCTTGTCCAATTAGGGTTTCTAACCAATCTTGTGCATCCAATAGGTGTGTTTGTGTCATTGGATGAACATTTAGGTCATTTTCGTCCTCCCTAGGCTTATTCTTGTCCAATTAGGGTTTTTAACCAATCTTGTGCATCCAATAAGTTCATTTGTGTCATTGGATTAACATTTAGGTCATTTTCGTCCTCCCTAGGCTTATTCTTATCCAATTAGGGTTTCTAACCAATCTTGTGCATCCAATAGGTGTGTTTGTGTCATTGGATGAACATTTAGGTTATTTTCGTCCTCCCTAGGCTTATTCTTGTCCAATTAGGGTTTTTAACCAATCTTGTGCATCCAATAAGTTCATTTTGTCATTGGATTAACATTTAGGTCATTTTCGTCCTCCCTAGGCTTATTCTTGTCCAATTAGGGTTTCTAACCAATCTTGTGCATCCAATAGGTGTGTTTGTGTCATTGGATGAACATTTAGGTCATTTTCGTCCTCCCTAGGCTTATTCTTGTCCAATTATGGTTTTTAACCAATCTTGTGCCTCCAATAAGTTCATTTGTGTCATTGGGTGAACATTTAGGTCATTTTCGTCCTTCCTAGGCTCATTCTTGTGCAATTAGGGTTTCTAACCAATCTTGTGCATCCAATATGTGTGTTTAGTCATTTGATGAACATTTAGGTTATTTTCGTCCTCCCTAGGCTTATTCTTGTCCAATTAGGGTTTTTAACCAATCTTGTGCATCCAATAAGTTCATTTGTGTCATTGGATTAACATTTAGGTCATTTTCGTCCTCCCTAGGCTTATTCTTGTCCAATTAGGGTTTCTAACCAATCTTGTGCATCCAATAGGTGTGTTTGTGTCATTGGATGAACATTTAGGTCATTTTCGTCCTCCCTAGGCTTATTCTTGTCCAATTAGGGTTTTTAACCAATCTTGTGCCTCCAATAAGTTCGTTTGTGTCATTGGATTAACATTTAGGTCATTTTCGTCCTTCCTAGGCTTATTCTTGACCAATTAGGGTTTTTAACCAATCTTGTGCATCCAATAAGTTCATTTGTGTCATTGGATTAACATTTAGGTCATTTTCGTCCTCCCTAGGCTTATTCTTGTCCAATTAGGGTTTCTAACCAATCTTGTGCATCCAATAGGTGTGTTTGTGTCATTGGATGAACATTTAGGTCATTTTCGTCCTCCCTAGGCTTATTCTTGTCCAATTAGGGTTTTTAACCAATCTTGTGCATCCAATAAGTTCATTTGTGTCTTTGGGTGAACATTTAGGTCATTTTCGTCCTTCCTAGGCTTATTATTGTCCAATTAGGGTTTCTAACCAATCTTGTGCATCCAATAGGTGTGTTTAGTCATTTGATGAACATTTAGGTTATTTTCGTCCTCCCTAGGCTTATTCTTGTCCAATTAGGGTTTTTAACCAATCTTGTGCATCCAATAAGTTCATTTGTGTCATTGGATTAACATTTAGGTCATTTTCGTCCTCCCTAGGCTTATTCTTGTCCAATTAGGGTTTCTAACCAATCTTGTGCATCCAATAGGTGTGTTTGTGTCATTGGATGAACATTTAGGTCATCTTCTTCCTCCCTAGGCTTATTCTTGTCCAATTAGGGTTTTTAACCAATCTTGTGCATCCAATAAGTTCATTTGTGTCATTGGATGAACATTTAGGTCATTTTCGTCCTCCCAAGGCTTATTCTTGTCCAATTAGGGTTTCTAACCAATCTTGTGCATCCAATAGGTGTGTTTAGTCATTTGATGAACATTTAGGTTATTTTCGTCCTCCCTAGGATTATTCTTGTCCAATTAGGGTTTTTAACCAATCTTGTGCATCCAATAAGTTCATTTGTGTCATTGGATTAACATTTAGGTCATTTTCGTCCTCCCTAGGCTTATTCTTGTCCAATTAGGGTTTCTAACCAATCTTGTGCATCCAATAGGTGTGTTTGTGACGTTGGATGAACATTGAGGTCTTTTTCGTCCTCCCTAGGCTTATTCTTGTCCCATTAGGGTTTTTAACCAATCTTGTGCATCCAATAAGTTCAATTGTGTCATTGGATGAACATTTAGGTCATTTTCATCCTCCCTAGGCTTATTCTTGTCCAATTAGGGTTTTTAACCAATCTTGTGCATCCAATAGGTGTGTTTGTGTCATTGGATGAACATTTAGGTCATTTTCGTCCTCCCTAGGCTTATTCTTGTCCAATTAGGGTTTTTAACCAATCTTGTGCATCCAATAAGTTTATTTGTGTCATTGGATTAACATTTAGGTCATTTTCGTCCTCCCTAGGCTTATTCTTGTCCAATTAGGGTTTCTAACCAATCTTGTGCCTCCAATAGGTGTGTTTGTGACGTTGGATGAACATTGAGGTCTTTTTCGTCCTCCCTAGGCTTATTCTTGTCCCATTAGGGTTTTTAACCAATCTTGTGCATCCAATAAGTTCAATTGTGTCATTGGATGAACATTTAGGTCATTTTCGTCCTCCCTAGGCTTATTCTTGTCCAATTAGGGTTTTTAACCAATCTTGTGCATCCAATAGGTGTGTTTAGTCATTTGATGAACATTTAGGTTATTTTCATCTTCCCTAGGCTTATTCTTGTCCAATTAGGGTTTTTAACCAATCTTGTGCATCCAATAAGTTCATTTGTGTCATTGGATTAACATTTAGGTCATTTTCGTCCTCCCTAGGCTTATTCTTGTCCAATTAGGGTTTCTAACCAATCTTGTGCATCCAATAGGTTTATTTGTGTCATTGGATGAACATTTAGGTCATTTTCGTCCTCCCTAGGCTTATTCTTGTCCAATTAGGGTTTTTAACCAATCTTGTGCATCCAATAAGTTCATTTGTGTCATTGGATAAACATTTAGGTCATTTTCGTCCACCCTTGGCTTATTCTTGTCCAATTAGGGTTTTTAACCAATCTTGTGCATCCAATAAGTTCATTTGTGTCATTGGATTAACATTTAGGTCATTTTCGTCCTCCCTAGGCTTATTCTTGTCCAATTAGGGTTTTTAACCAACCTTGTGCATCCAATAAGTTCATTTGTGTCATTGGTGGAACATTTAGGTCATTTACGTCCTCCCTAGTCTTATTCTTGTCCAATTAGGGTTTTTATGCAATCTTGTGCATCCAATGGGTGTGTTTGTGTCATTGGACGAACATTTAGGTCATTTTCGTCTTCCCTAGGCTTATTCTTGTCCAATTAGGGTTTTTAACCAATCTTGTGCATACAATAAGTTCATTTGTGTCATTGGATGAACATTTAGGTCATTTTCGTCCTCCCTAGTCTAATTCTTGTCCAATTAGGGTTTTTATGCAATCTTGTGCATCCAATAGGTGTGTTTGTGTCATTGGAGGAACATTTAAGTCATTTTCGTCCTCCCTAGTCTTATTCTTGTCCAATTAGGGATTTTATGCAATCTTGTGCATCCAAAAGGTGTGTTTGTGTCATTGGACGAACATTTAGGTCATTTTCGTCCTCCCTAGGCTTATTCTTGTCCAATAAGGGTTTTTAACCAATCTTGTGCTTCCAATAAGTTCATTTGTGTCATTGGATGAACATTTAGGTCATTTTCGTCCTCCCTAGTCTTATTCTTGTCCAATTAGGGTTTTAAGCAATCTTGTGCATCCAATATGTGTGTTTGTGTCATTGGATGAACATTTAGGTAATTTTCGTCCTCCCAATGCTTATTCTTGTCCAATTAGGGTTTTTAAAAAATCTTGTGCATACAGTAAGTTCATTTGTGTCATTGGATGAAAATTTAGGTCATTTTCGTCCTCCCTAGTCTTATTCTTGTCCAATTAGGGTTTTTATGCAATCTTGTGCATCCAATAGGTGTGTTTGTGTCATTGGACGAAATTTTAGGTCATTTTCGTCCTCCCTAGGCTTATTCTTGTCCAATTAGGGTTTTTAACCAATCTTGTGCATCCAATAAGTTCATTTGTGTCATTCGATGAACATTTAGGTCATTTTCGTCCTCCCTAGTCTTATTCTTGTCCAATTAGGGTTTTAAGCAATCTTGTGCATCCAATATGTGTGTTTGTGTCATTGGATGAACATTTAGGTAATTTTCGTCCTCCCAATGCTTATTCTTGTCCAATTAGGGTTTTTAAAAAATCATGTGCATACAGTAAGTTCATTTGTGTCATTGGATGAAAATTTAGGTCATTTTCGTCCTCCCTAGTCTTATTCTTGTCCAATTAGGGTTTTAAGCAATCTTGTGCATCCAATATGTGTGTTTGTGTCATTGGATGAACATTTAGGTCATTTTCGTCCTCCCTAGTCTTATTCTTGTCCAATTAGGGTTTTTATGCAATCTTGTGCATCCAATAGGTGTGTTTGTGTCATTGGACGAACATTTAGGTCATTTTCGTCATCCCTAGGCTTATTCTTGTCCAATTAGCGTTTTTAACCAATCTTTTGCATCCAATAAGTTCATTTGTGTCATTGGATGAACATTTAGGTCATGTTTTTCCTCCCTAGGCTTATTCTTGTCCAGTTAGGGTTTTTAACTAATCTTGTGCATCCAATAAGTTCATTTGTGTCATTGGATGAACATTTAGGTCATTTTCGTCCTCCCTAGTCTTATTCTTGTCCAATTAGGGTTTTAAGCAATCTTGTGCATCCAATATGTGTGTTTGTGTCATTGGATGAACATTTAGGTCATTTTCGTCCTCCCTATGCTTATTCTTGTCCAATTAGGGTTTTTAACCAATCTTGTGCATACAATAAGTTTATTTGTGTCATTGGATGAACATTTAGGTCATTTTCGTCCTCCCTAGTCTTATTCTTGTCCAATTAGGGTTTTTATGCAATCTTGTGCATCCAATATGTGGGTTTGTGTCATTGTAGGAACATTTAGGTCATTTTCGTCCTCCCTATGCTTATTCTTGTCCAATTAGGATTTTTAACCAATCTTGTGCATCCAATAAGTTCATTTGTGTTATTGGATGAACATTTAGGTCATTTTCGTCCTCCCTAGGCTTATTCTTGTCCAATTAGGGTTTTTAAACAATCTTGTGTATCCAATAAGTTCATTTGTGTCATTGGACGAACATTTAGGTCATTTTCGTCCTCCCTAGGCTTATTCGTGTCCAATTAGGGTTTTTAACCAATCTTCTGCATCCAATAAGTTCATTTGTGTCATTGGATGAACATTTAGGTCATTTTCGTCCTCCCTAGGTTTATTCTTGTCCAATTAGGGTTTTCAACCAATCTTGTGCATCCAATAAGTTCATTTGTGTCATTGGATGAACATTTAGGTCATTTTCGTCCTCCCTAGGCTTATTCTTGTCCAATTAGGGTTTTTAACCAATCTTGTGCATCCAATAAGTTCATTTGTGTCATTAGATGAACATTTAGGTCATTTTCGTCCTCCCTAGGCTTATTCTTGTCCAGTTAGGGTTTTCAACCAATCTTGTGCATCCAATAAGTTCATTTGTGTCATTGGATGAACATTTAGGTCATTTTCGTCCTCCCTAGGCTTATTCTTGTCCAATTAGGGTTTTTAACCAATCTTGTGCATCCAATAAGTTCATTTGTGTCATTGGATGAACATTTAGGTCATTTTCGTCCTCCCTATTCTTATTCTTGTCCAATTAGGGTTTTTATGCAATCTTGTGCATCCAATAGGTGTGTTTGTTTCATTGGACGAACATTTAGGTCATTTTCGTCCTCCCTAGGCTTATTCTTGTCCAGTTAGGGTTTTTAACCAATCTTGTGCATCCAATAAGTTCATTTGTGTCATTCGATGAACATTTAGGTCATTTTCGTCCTCCCTAGGCTTATTCTTGTCGAATTAGGGTTTTTAACCAATCTTGTGCATCCAATAAGTTCATTTGTGTCATTGGATGAACATTTAGGTCATTTTCGTCCTCCCTAGGCTTATTCTTGTCCAATTAGGGTTTTTAACCAATCTTGTGCATCCAATAAGTTCATTTGTGTCATTGGATGAACATTTAGGTCATTTTCGTCCTCCCTAGGCTTATTCTTGTCCAATTAGGGTTTTTAACCAAACTTGTGCATCCAATAAGTTCATTTGTGTCATTGGTTGAACATTTAGGTCATTTTCGTCCTCCCTAGTCTTATTCTTGTCCAATTAGGGTTTTAAGCAATCTTGTGCATCCAATATGTGTGTTTGTGTCATTGGATGAACATTTAGGTAATTTTCGTCCTCCCTATGCTTATTCTTGTCCAATTAGGGTTTTTAATCAATCTTGTGCATCCAATAAGTTCATTTGTGTCATTGGATGAACATTTAGGTCATTTTAGTCCTCCCTAGTCTTATTCTGGTCCAATTAGGGTTTTTATGCAATCTTGTGCATCCAATAGGTGTGTTTGTGTCATTGGAGGAACATTAAGGTCATTTTCGTCCTCCTTAATCTTATTCTTGTCCAATTAGGGTTTTTATGCAATCTTGTGCATCCAATAGGTGTGTTTGTGTAATTGGAGGAACATTTAGGTCATTTTCGTCCTCGCTAGGCTTATTCTTGTCCAATTAGGGTTTTTAATCAATCTTGTGCATCCAATAAGTTCATTTGTGTCATTGGATGAACATTTAGGTCATTTTCGTCCTCCCTAGGCTTATTCTTGTCCAATTAGGGTTTTTAACCAATCTTGAGCATCCAATAAGTTCATTTGTGTCATTGGATGAACATTTAGGTCATTTTCGTCCTCCTTAGGCTTATTCTTGTCCAATTAGGGTTTTTAACCAATCTTGTGCATCGAATAAGTTCATTTGTGTCATTGGTTGAACATTTAGGTCATTTTCGTCCTCCCTAGTCTTATTCTTGTCCAATTAGGGTTTTAAGCAATCTTGTGCATCCAATAGGTGTGTTTGTGTCATTGGACGAACATTTAG
Organism: Cicer pinnatifidum; assembly: GCA_037974775.1. Taxonomy (NCBI): domain Eukaryota; kingdom Viridiplantae; phylum Streptophyta; class Magnoliopsida; order Fabales; family Fabaceae; genus Cicer; species Cicer pinnatifidum. The sequence goes on along the minus strand of JBBPBR010000482.1, from coordinate 39,212 downwards.
GTCATTTTCGTCCTCCCTAGGCTTATTCTTGTCCAATTAGGGTTTTTAAGCAATCTTGTGCTTCCAATAAGTTCATTTGTGTCATTGGATGAACATTTAGGTCATTTTCGTCCTCCCTAGTCTTATTCTTGTCCAATTAGGGTTTTAAGCAATCTTGTGCATCCAATATGTGTGTTTTTGTCATTGGATGAACATTTAGGTAATTTTCGTCCTCCCTATGCTTATTCTTGTCCAATTAGGGTTTTTAATCAATCTTCTGCATCCAATAAGTTCATTTGTGTCATTGGATGAACATTTAGGTCATTTTCGTCCTCCCTAGGCTTATTCTTGTCCAATTAGGGTTTTTAACCAACCTTGTGCATCCAATAAGTTCATTTGTGTCGTTGTTTGAACATTTAGGTCATTTTCGTCCTCCCTAGGCTTATTCTTGTCCAATTAAGGTTTTTAACCAACCTTGTGCATCCAATAAGTTCATTTGTGTCATTGGAGGAACATTAAGGTCATTTTCGTCCTCCTTAATCTTATTCTTGTCCAATTAGGGTTTTTATGCAATCTTGTGCATCCAATAGGTGTGTTTGTGTAATTGGAGGAACATTTAGGTCATTTTCGTCCTCCCTAGGCTTATTCTTGTCCAATTAGGGTTTTTAATCAATCTTGTGCATCCAATAAGTTCATTTGTGTCATTGGATGGACATTTAGGTCATTTTCGTCCTCCCTAGGCTTATTCTTGTCCAATTAGGGTTTTTAACCAATCTTGTGCATCCAATAAGTTCATTTGTGTCATTGGATGATTATTTAGGTCATTTTCGTCCTCCCTAGGCTTATTCTTGTCCAATTAGGGTTTTTAACCAATCTTGTGCATCCAATAAGTTCATTTGTGTCATTGGTTGAACATTTAGGTCATTTTCGTCCTCCCTAGTCTTATTCTTGTCCAATTAGGGTTTTAAGCAATCTTGTGCATCCAATATGTGTGTTTGTGTCATTGGATGAACATTTAGGTCATTTTCGTCCTCCCTAGTCTTATTCTTGTCCAATTAGGGTTTTTATACAATCTTGTGCATCCAATAGGTGTGTTTGTGTCATTGGACGAACAATGAGGTCATTTTCGTCATCCCTAGGCTTATTCTTGTCCAATTAGCGTTTTTAACCAATCTTTTGCATCCAATAAGTTCATTTGTGTCATTGGATGAACATTTAGGTCATGTTTTTCCTCCCTAGGCTTATTCTTGTCCAATTAGGGTTTTTAACTAATCTTGTGCATCCAATAAGTTCATTTGTGTCATTTGGTGAACATTTAGGTCATTTTCGTCCTCCCTAGTCTTATTCTTGTCCAATTAGGGTTTTAAGCAATCTTGTGCATCCAATATGTGTGTTTGTGTCATTGGATGAACATTTAGGTCATTTTCGTCCTCCCTATGCTTATTCTTGTCCAATTAGGGTTTTTATCCAATCTTGTGCATACAATAAGTTCATTTGTGTCATTGGATGAACATTTAGGTAATTTTCGTCCTCCCTAGTCTTATTCTTGTCCAATTAGGGTTTTTATGAAATCTTGTGCATCCAATAGGTGTGTTTGTGTCATTGGAGGAACATTTAGGTCATTTTCGACCTCCCTAGTCTTATTCTTGTCCAATTAGGGTTTTTATGCAATCTTGTGCATCCAATAGGTGTGTTTGTGTCATTGGACGAAATTTTAGGTCATTTTCGTCCTCCCTAGGCTTATTCTTGTCCAATTAGGGTTTTTAACCAATCTTGTGCATCCAATAAGTTCATTTGTGTCATTGGATGAACATTTAGATCATTTTCGTCCTCCCTAGGCTTATTGTTGTCCAATTAGGGTTTTTAACCAATCTTGTGCATCCAATAAGTTCATTTGTGTCATTGGATGAACATTTAGGTCATTTTCGTCCTCCCTAGGCTTATTCTTGTCCAATACAGATTTTTAACCAATCTTGTGCATCCATTAAGTTCATTTGTGTCATTCGATTAAGATTTAGGTCATTTTCGTCCTCCCTATGCTTATTCTTGTCCAATTAGGGTTTTTAACCAATCTTGTGCATCTAATAAGTTCATTTATGTCATTGGATTAACATTTAGGTCATTTTCGTCCTCCATAGGCTTATTCTTGTCCAATTAGGGTTTTTAACCAGTCTTGTTCATCCAAAAAGTTTATTTGTGTCATTGGATGAACATTTAGGTCATTTTCGTCCTCCCTAGGCTTATTCTTGTCCAATTAGGGTTTTTAACCAATCTTGTGCATCCAATAAGTTCATTTGTGTCATTGGATTAACATTTAGGTCATTTTCGTCCTCCCTAGGCTTATTCTTGTCCAATTAGGGTTTCTAACCAATCTTGTGAATCCAATTGGTGTGTTTGTGTCATTGGATGAACATTTAGGTCATTTTCGTCCTCCCTAGTCTTATTCTTGTCCAATTAGGGTTCTTAACCAATCTTGTGCATCCAATAAGTTCATTTGTGTCATTGGATGAACATTTAGGTCATTTTCGTCCTCCCTATGCTTATTCTTGTCCAATTAGGGTTTTTAACCAATCTTGTGCATCCAATAGGTGTGTTTGTGTCATTGGATGAACATTTAGGTCATTTTCGTCCTCCCTAGGCTTATTCTTGTCCAATTAGGGTTTTTAACCAATCTTGTGCATCTAATAAGTTCATTTGTGTCATTAGATAAAGATTTAGGTCAATTTCGTCCACCCTAGTCTTATTCTTGTCCAATTAGGGTTTTTAACCAATCTTGTGCATCCAATAAGTTCATTTGTGTCATTGGATGAACATTTAGGTCATTTTCGTCCTCCCAAGGCTTATTGTTGTCCAATTAGGGTTTTTAACCAATCTTGTGCATCCAATAGGTGTGTTTGTGTCATTGGATGAACATTTAGGTCATTTTCGTCCTCCCTAGGCTTATTCTTGTCCAATTAGGGTTTCTAACCAATCTTGTGCATCCAATAAGTTCATTTGTGTCATTGGATGAACATTTAGGTCATTTTCGTCCTCCCTAGGCTTATTCTTGTCCAATTAGGGTTTTTAACCAATCTTGTGCATCCAATAGGTGTGTTTGTGTCAATGGATGAACATTTAGGTCATTTTCATCCTCCCTAGGCTTATTGTTGTCCAATTAGGGTTTTTAACCAATCTTGTGCATCCAATAAGTTCATTTGTGTCATTGGATAAACATTTAGGTCATTTTCGTCCACCCTAGGCTTATTCTTGTCCAATTAGGGTTTTTAACCAATCTTGTGCATCCAATAGGTTCATTTGTGTCATTGGATGAACATTTAGGTCATTTTCGTCCTCCCAAGGCTTATTCTTGTCCAATTAGGGTTTTTAACCAATCTTGTGCATCCAATAAGTTCATTTGTGTCATTGGATGAACATTTAGGTCATTTTCGTCCTCCCTAGGCTTATTCTTGTCCAATTAGGGTTTTTAACCAATCTTGTGCAACCAATAGGTGTGTTTGTGTCATTAGATGAACATTCAGGACATTGTCATCCTCCCTAGGCTTATTGTTGTCCAATTAGGGTTTTTAACAATTCTTGTGCATCCAATAGGTGTGTTTGTGTCATTGGATGAACATTTAGGTCATTTTCGTCCTCCCTAGTCTTATTCTTGTCCAATTAGGGTTTTAAGCCAATCTTGTGCATCCAATAGGTGTGTTTGTGTCATTTGATGAACATTTAGGTCATTTTCGTCCTCTTAAGGCTTATTCTTATCCAATTAGGGTTTTAAGCAATCTTGTGCATCCAATAAGTCCATTTGTGTCATTGGATTAAGATTTAAGTCATTTTCGTCCTCCATAGGCTTATTCTTGCCCAGTTAGGGTTTTTAACCAATCTTGTGCATCCAATAGGTGTGTTTGTGTCATTGGATGAACATTTAGGTCATTTTCGTCCTCCCTAGGCTTATTCTTGTCCAATTAGGGTTTCTAACCAATCTTGTGCATCCAATAGGTGTGTTTGTGTCATTGGATGAACATTTAGGTCATTTTCGTCTTCCCTAGGCTTATTCTTGTCCAATTAGGGTTTCTAACCAATCTTGTGCATCCAATAGGTGTGTTTGTGTCATTGGATGAACATTTAGGTCGTTTTCGTCCTCTCTAGGCTTATTCTTGTCCAATTAGGGTTTTTAAGCAATCTTGTGCATCCAATAAGTTCATTTGTGTCATTGGATGAACATTTAGGTCATTTTCGTCCTCCCTAGGCTTATTCTTGTCTAATTAGGGTTTTTAAGCAATCTTGTGCATCCAATAAGTTCATTTGTGTTATTGAATGAACATTTAGGTCATTTTCGTCCTCCCTAGGCTTATTCTTGTCCAATTAGGGTTTCTAACCAATCTTGTGCATCCAATAGGTGTATTTGTGTCATTGGATGAAAATTTAGGTTATTTTCGTCCTCCCTAGGCTTATTCTTGTCCAATTACGGTTTTTAACCAATCTTGTGCATCCAATAGGTGTGTTTATGTCATTGGATGAAAATTTAGGTTATTTTCGTCCTCCCTAGGCTTATTCTTGTCCAATTAGGGTTTTTAACCAATCTTGTGCATCCAATAGGTGTGTTTGTGTCATTGGATGAACATTTAGGTCATTTTCGTCCTCCCTAGGCTTATTCTTGTCCAATTAGGGTTTTTAACCAATCTTGTGCATCCAATAAGTTCATTTGTATCATTGGATAAACATTTAGGTCATTTTCGTCCACCCTAGGCTTATTCTTGTCCAATTAGGGTTTTTAACCAATTTTGTGCATCCAATAAGTTCATTTGTGTCATTGGATGAACATTTAGGTCATTTTCGTCCTCCCAAGGCTTATTGTTGTCCAATTAGGGTTTTTAACCAATCTTGTGCATCCAATAGGTGTGTTTGTGTCATTGGATGAACATTTAGGTCATTTTCGTCCTCCCTAGGCTTATTCTTGTCCAATTAGGGTTTCTAACTAATCTTGTGCATCCAATAAGTTCATTTGTGTCATTGGATGAACATTTAGGTCATTTTCGCCTCCCTAGGCTTATTCTTGTCCAATTAGGGTTTTTAACCAATCTTGTGCATCCAATAGGTGTGTTTGTGTCAATGGATGAACATTTAGGTCATTTTCGTCCTCCCTAGGCTTATTCTTGTCAAATTAGGGTTTCTAACAAATCTTTTGCACCCAATAGGTGTATTTGTGTCATTGGATGAACATTTAGGTCATTTTCGTCCTCCCAAGGCTTATTGTTGTCCAATTAGGGTTTTTAACCAATCTTGTGCATCCAATAGGTGTGTTTGTGTCATTGGATGAACATTTAGGTCATTTTCGTCCTCCCTAGGCTTATTCTTGTCCAATTAGGGTTTTTAACCAATCTTGTGCATCCAATAAGTTCATTTGTGTCATCGGATTAACAATTAGGTCATTTTCGTCCTCCCTAGGCTTATTCTTGTCCAATTAGGGTTTTTAACCAAACTTGTGCATTCAATAGGTGTGTTTGTGTCATTGGATGAACATTTAGGTCATTTTCATCCTCCCTAGGCTTATTCTTGTCCAATTAGGGTTTCTAACCAATCTTGTGCATCCAATAGGTGTGTTTGTGTCATTGGATGAACATTTGGGTTATTTTCGTCCTCCCTAGGCTTATTCTTGTCCAATTAGGGTTTCTAACAAATCTTGTGCATCCAATAGGTGTGTTTAGTCATTTGATGAACATTTAGGTCATTTTCGTCCTCCCTAGGCTTATTCTTGTCCAATTAGTGTTTTTAACCAATCTTGTACATCCAATAAGTTCATTTGTGTCATTGAATTAACATTTAGGTCATTTTCGTCCTCATTAGGCTTATTCTTGTCCAATTAGGGTTTCTAACCAATCCTGTGCATCCAATAGGTGTGTTTAGTCATTTGATGAACATTTAGGTCATTTTCGTCCTCCCTAGGCTTATTCTTGTCCAATTAGGGTTTTTAACCAATCTTGTGCATCCTATATGTTCATTTGTGTCATTGGATGAACATTTAGGTCATTTTCGTCCTCCCAAGGCTTATTCTTGTCAAATTAGGGTTTGTAAACAATCTTGTGCATCCAATAGGTGTGTTTGTGTCATTAGATGAACATTTAGGTCATTTTCGTCCTCCCTAGGCTTATTCTTGTCCAATTAGGTTTTTTAACCAATCTTGTGCATCCAATAAGTTCAGTTGTGTCATTGGATGAACATTTAGGTCATTTTCATCCTCCCTTGGCTTATTCTTGTCCAATTAGGGTTTCTAACCAATCTTGTGCATCCAATAGGTGTGTTTAGTCATTTGATGAACATTTAGGTCATTTTCGTCCTCCCTATGCTTATTCTTGTCCAATTAGTGTTTTTAACCAATCTTGTGCATCCAATAAGTTCATTTGTGTCATTGGATTAACATTTAGGTCATTTTCGTCCTCCCTAGGCTTGTTCTTGTCCAATTAGGGTTTCTAACCAATCTAGTGCATCCAATAGGTGTGTTTGTGTCATTGGATGAACATTTAAGTCATTTTCGTCCTCTATAGGCTTATTCTTGTCCAATTAGGGTTTTTAACCAATCTTGTGCATCCAATAACTTCATTTGTGTCATTGGATTAACATTTAGGTCATTTTCATCCTCCCTAGGCTTATTCTTGTCCAATTAGGGTTTTTAACCAAGCTTGTGCATCCAATAAGTTCATTTGTGTCATTGGATTAACAATTAGGTCATTTTTGTCCTCCCTAGGCTTATTCTTGTCCAATTAGGGTTTCTAACCAATCTTGTGCATCCAATAGGTGTGTTTGTGTCATTGGATTAACATTTAGGTCATTTTCGTCCTCCCTATGCTTATTCTTGTCCAATTAGTGTTTTTAACCAATCTTGTGCATCCAATAGGTGTGTTTGTGTCATTGGATGAACATTTAGGTCATTTTCGTCCTCCCTAGGCTTATTCTTGTCCAATTAGGGTTTCTAACCAATCTTGTGCATCCAATAGGTGTGTTTGTGTCATTGGATGAACATTTAGGTCATTTTCGTCCTCCCTAGGCTTATTCTTGTCCAATTAGGGTTTTTAACCAATCTTGTGCATCCAATAAGTTTATTTGGGTCATTGGAAGAACATTTAGGTCATTTTCATCCTCCCTAGGCTTATTCTTGTCCAATTAGGGTTTTTAACCAAGCTTGTGCATCCAATAAGTTCATTTGTGTCATTGGATTAACAATTAGGTCATTTTTGTCCTCCCTAGGCTTATTCTTGTACAATTAGGGTTTTTAACCAATCTTGTGCATCCAATAAGTTCATTTGTGTCATTGGATGAACATTTAGGTCATTTTCGTCCTCCCTAGGCTTATTCTTGTCCAATTAGGGTTTTTATGCAATCTTGTGCATCCAATAAGTTCATTTTTGTCATTGGAGGAACATTTAGGTCATTTTCGTCCTCCCTAGTCTTATTCTTGTCCAATTAGGGTTTTTATGCAATCTTGTGCATCCAATAGGTGTGTTTGTGTCATTGGACGAACATTTAGGTCATTTTCGTCCTCCCTAGGCTTATTCTTGTCCAATTAGGGTTTTTAACCAATCTTGTGCATCCAATAAGTTCATTTGTGTCATTGGATGAACATTTAGGTCATTTTCGTCCTCCCTAGGCTTATTCTTGTCCAATTAGGGTTTTTAACCAATCTTGTGCTTCCAATAAGTTCATTTGGGTCATTGGATGAACATTTAAGTTATTTTCGTCCTCCCTAGGCTTATTCTTGTCCAATTAGGGTTTTTATGCAATCCTTTGCATCCAATAGGTGTGTTTGTGTCATTGGACGAACATTTAGGTCATTTTCGTCCTCCCTAGGCTTATTCTTGTCCAATTAGGGTTTTTAACCAATCTTGTGCATCCAATATGTGGGTTTGTGTCATTGGACGAACATTTAGGTCATTTTCGTTCTCCCTATGCTTATTCTTGTCCAATTAGGGTTTTTAACCAATCTTGTGCATCCAATAAGTTCATTTGTGTCATTGGATGAACATTTAGGTCATTTTCGTCCTCCCTAGTCTTATTCTTGTCCAATTAGGGTTTTTATGCAATCTTGTGCATCCAATAGGTGTGTTTGTGTCATTGGACGAACATTTAGGTCATTTTCGTCCTCCCTAGGCTTATTCTTGTCCAATTAGGGTTTTTAACCAATCTTGTGCATCCCATAAGTTCATTTGTGTCATTGGATGAACATTTAGGTCATTCTCGTCCTCCCTAGTCTTATTCTTGTCCAATTAGGGTTTTTATGCAATCTTGTGCATCCAATAGGTGTGTTTGTGTCATTGGACGAACATTTAGGTCATTTTCGTCCTCCCTAGGCTTATTCTTGGCCAATTAGGGTTTTTAACCAATCTTGTGCATCCAATAAGTTCATTTGAGTCATTGGATGAACATTTAGGTCATTTTCGTCCTCCCAAGTCTTATTCTTGTCCAATTAGGGTTTTTATGCAATCTTGTGCATCCAATAGGTGTGTTTGTGTCATTGGAGGAACATTTAGGTCATTTTCGTCCTCCCTAGTCTTATTCTTGTCCAATTAGGGATTTTATGCAATCTTGTGCATCCAATAGGTGTGTTTGTGTCATTAGACGAACATTTAGGTCATTTGCGTCCTCCCTAGGCTTATTCTTGTCCAATTAGGGTTTTTAACCAATCTTGTGCATCCAATAAGTTCATTTGTGTCATTGGATGAACATTTAGGTCATTTTCGTCCTCCCTAGGCTTATTCTTGTCCAATTAGGGTTTTTATGCAATCTTGTGTATCCAATAGGTGTGTTTGTGTCGTTGGACGAACATTTAGGTCATTTTCGTCCTCCCTAGGCTTATTCTTGTCTAATTAGGGTTTTTAACCAATCTTGTGCATCCAATAAGTTCATTTGTGTCATTGGATGAACATTTAGGTCATTTTCGTCCTCCCTAGGCTTATTCTTGTCCAATTAGGGTTTTTAACCAATCTTGTGCATCCAATAAGTTCATTTGTGTCATTGGATGAACATTTAGGTCATTTTCGTCCTCCCTAGGCTTATTCTTGTCCAATTAGGGTTTTTAACCAAGCTTGTGTATCCAATAAGTTCATTTGTGTCATTGGATTAACAATTAGGTGATTTTTGTCCTCCCTAGGCTTATTCTTGTCCAATTAGGGTTTTTAACCAATCTTGTGCATCCAATAGGTGTGTTTGTGTCATTGGATGAACATTTAGGTCATTTTCGTCCTCCCTAGGCTTATTCTTGTCCAATTAGGGTTTTTAACCAATCTTGTGCATCCAATAAGTTCATTTGTGTCATTGGATTAACATTTAGGTCATTTTAGTCCTTCCTAGGCTTATTCTTGTCCAATTAGGGTTTCTAACCAATCTTGTGCATCCAATAGGTGTGTTTGTGTCATTGGATGAACATTTAGGTCATTTTCGTCCTCCCTAGGCTTATTCTTGTCCAATTAGGGTTTTTAACCAATCTTGTGCATCCAATAAGTTCATTTGTGTCATTGGATGAACATTTATGTCATTTTCGTGCTCCCAAGGCTTATTCTTGTCCAATTAGGGTTTCTAACCAATCTTGTGCATCCAATAGGTGTGTTTGTGTCATTGGATGAACATTTAGGTCATTTTCGTCCTCCCTAGTCTTATTCTTGTCCAATTAGGGTTTTAAGCAATCTTGTGCATCCAATAAGTTCATTTGTGTCATTGGATGAATATTTAGGTCATTTTCATCCTCCCTAGGCATATTCTTGTGCAATTAGGGTTTCTAACCAATCTTGTGCATCCAATAGGTGTGTTTGTGTCATTGGATGAACATTTAGGTCATTTTCGTCCTCCCTAGGCTTATTCTTGTCCAATTAGGGTTTTTAACCAATCTTGTGCATCCAATAAGTTCATTTGTGTCATTGGATTAACATTTATGTCATTTTCGTCCTCCTTAGGCTTATTCTTGTCCAATTAGAGTTTCTAACCAATCTTGTGCATCCAATAGGTGTGTTTGTGACATTGGATGAATATTTAGGTCATTTTCGTCCTCCCTAACCTTATTCTTGTCCCATTAGGGTTTTTAACCAATCTTGTGCATCCAATAAGTTCATTTGTGTCATTGGATGAACATTTAGGTCATTTTCGTCCTCCCTAGGCATATTCTTGTGCAATTAGGGTTTCTAACCAATCTTGTGCATCCAATAGGTGTGTTTGTGTCATTGGATGAACATTTAGGTCATTTTCGTCCTCCCTAGGCTTATTCTTGTCCAATTAGGGGTTTTAACCAATCTTGTGCATCCAATAAGTTCATTTGTGTCATTAGATGAACATTTAGGTCATTTTCGTCCTCCCTAGCCTTATTCTTGTCCAATTAGGGTTTTTAACCAATCTTGTGCATCCAATAGGTGTGTTTGTGTCATTGGATGAACATTTAGGTCATTTTCGTCCTCCCTTGGCTTATTCTTGTCCAATTAGGGTTTCTAACCAATCTTGTGCATCCAATAGGTGTGTTTGTGTCATTGGATGAACATTTAGGTCATTTTCGTCCTCCCTATGCTTATTCTTGTACAATTAGGGTTTTTAACCAATCTTGTGCATCCAATAGGTGTGTTTGTGTGATTGGATGAACATTTAGATCATTTTCGTCCTCACTAGGCTTATTCTTATCCAATTAGGGTTTTTAACCAATCTTGTGCATCCAATAAGTTCATTAGTGTCATTGGATTAACATTTAGGTCATTTTCGTCCTCCCTAGGCTTATTCTTGTCCAATTAGGGTTTCTAACCAATCTTGTGCATCCAATAGGTGTGTTTGTGTCATTGGATGAACATTTAGGTCATTTTCGTCCTCCCTAGGCTTATTCTTGTCCAATTAGGGTTTTTAACCAATCTTGTGCATCCAATAAGTTCATTTGTGTCATTGGATGAACATTTAGATCATTTTCGTCCTCCCTAGGCTTATTCTTGTCCAATTAGGGTTTTTAACCAATCTTGTGCATCCAATAAGTTCATTTGTGTCATAGGATTAACATTTAGGTCATTTTCGTCCTTCCTAGGCTTATTCTTGTCCAATTAGGGTTTCTAACCAATCTTGTGCATCCAATAGGTGTGTTTGTGTCATTGGATGAACATTTAGGTCATTTTCGTCCTCCCTAGGCTTATTCTTGTCCAATTAGGGTTTTTAACCAATCTTGTGTATCTAATAAGTTCAATTGTGTCATTGGATGAACATTTAGGTCATTTTCGTCCTCCCTAGGCTTATTCTTGTCCAATTAGGGTTTCTAAACAATCTTGTGCATCCAATAGGTGTGTTTGTGTCATTGGATGAACATTTAGGTCATTTTCGTCCTCCCTAGGCTTATTCTTGTCCAATTAGGGTTTTTAACAAATCTTGTGCATCCAATAGGTGTGTTTGTGTCATTGGATGAACATTTAGGTCATTTTCGTCCTCGCTAGGCTTATTCTTGTCCAATTAGGGTTTTTAACCAATCTTATGCATCCAATATGTTCATTTGTGTCATTGGATGAACATTTAGGTCATTTTCGTCCTCCCTAGGCTTATTCTTGTCCAATTAGGGTTATTAAACAATCTTGTGCATCCAATAGGTGTGTTTGTGTCATTGGATGAACATTTAGGTCATTTTCGTCCTCCCTATGCTTATTCTTGTACAATTAGGGTTTTTAACCAATCTTGTGCGTCCAATAGGTGTGTTTGTGTCATTGGATGAACATTTAGGTCATTTTCGTCCTCCCTAGGCTTATTCTTGTCCATTTAGGGTTTTTAACCAATCTTGTGCATCCAATAAGTTCATTTGTGTCATTGGGTGAACATTTAGGTCATTTTCGTCCTCCCTAGGCTTATTCTTGTCCAATTAGGGTTTCTAAACAATCTTGTGCATTCAATAGGTGTGTTTGTGTCATTGGATGAACATTTAGGTCATTTTTGTCCTCCCTAGGCTTATTCTTGTCCAATTAGGGTTTCTAACCAATCTTGTGCATCCAATAGGTGTGTTTGTGTCATTGGATGAACATTTAGTTCATTTTCGTCCTCCCTAGGCTTATTCTTGTCCAATTAGGGTTTTTAACCAATCTTGTGCATCCAATAAGTTCATTTGTGTCATTGGATTAACATTTAGGTCATTTTCGTCCTCCCTAGGCTTATTCTTGTCCAATTAGGGTTTCTAACCTATCTTGTGGATCCAATAGGTGTGTTTGTGTCATTGGATGAACATTTAGGTCATTTTCGTCCTCCCTAGGCTTATTGTTGTCCAATTAGGGTTTTTAACCAATCTTGTGCATCCAATAAGTTCAATTGTGTCATTGGATGAACATTTAGGTCATTTTCGTCCTCCCTAGGCTTATTCTTGTCCAATTAGGGTTTCTAACCAATCTTGTGCATCCAATAGGTGAGTTTGTGTCATTGGATGAACATTTAGGTCATTTTCGTCCTCCCTAGGCTTATTCTTGTCCAATTAGGGTTTTTAACCAATCTTGTGCATCCAATAAGTTCATTTGTATCATTGGATTAACATTTAGGTCATTTTCGTCCTCCCTACGCTTATTCTTGTCCAATAAGGGTTTCTAACCAATCTTGTGCATCCAATAGGTGTGTTTGTGTCATTGGATGAACATTTAGGTCATTTTCGTCCTCCCTAGGCTTATTCTTGTCCAATTAGGGTTTTTAACCAATCTTGTGCATCCAATAAGTTCATTTGTGTCATTGGATGAACGTTTAGGTCATTTTCGTCCTCCAAAGGCTTATTCTTGTCCAATTAGGGTTTCTAACCAATCTTGTGCATCCAATAGGTGTGTTTGTGTCATTGGATGAACATTTAGGTCATTTTCGTCCTCCCTAGGCTTATTCTTGTCCAATTAGGGTTTTTAACCAATCTTGTGCATCCAATAAGTTCATTTGTGTCATCGGATTAACAATTAGGTCATTTTCGTCCTCCCTAGGCTTATTCTTGTCCAATTAGGGTTTTTAACCAAACTTGTGCATTCAATAGGTGTGTTTGTGTCATTGGATGAACATTTAGGTCATTTTCATCCTCCCTAGGCTTATTCTTGTCCAATTAGGGTTTCTAACCAATCTTGTGCATCCAATAGGTGTGTTTGTGTCATTGGATGAACATTTGGGTTATTTTCGTCCTCCCTAGGCTTATTCTTGTCCAATTAGGGATTCTAACAAATCTTGTGCATCCAATAGGTGTGTTTAGTCATTTGATGAACATTTAGGTCATTTTCGTCCTCCCTAGGCTTATTCTTGTCCAATTAGTGTTTTTAACCAATCTTGTACATCCAATAAGTTCATTTGTGTCATTGAATTAACATTTAGGTCATTTTCGTCCTCATTAGGCTTATTCTTGTCCAATTAGGGTTTCTAACCAATCCTTTGCATCCAATAGGTGTGTTTAGTCATTTGATGAACATTTAGGTCATTTTCGTCCTCCCTAGGCTTATTCTTGTCCAATTAGGGTTTTTAACCAATCTTGTGCATCCTATATGTTCATTTGTGTCATTGGATGAACATTTAGGTCATTTTCGTCCTCCCAAGGCTTATTCTTGTCCAATTAGGGTTTGTAAACAATCTTGTGCATCCAATAGGTGTGTTTGTGTCATTGGATGAACATTTAGGTCATTTTCGTCCTCCCTAGGCTTATTCTTGTCCAATTAGTGTTTTTAACAAATCTTGTACATCCAATAAGTTCATTTGTGTCATTGAATTAACATTTAGGTCATTTTCGTCCTCATTAGGCTTATTCTTGTCCAATTAGGGTTTCTAACCAATCCTGTGCATCCAATAGGTGTGTTTAGTCATTTGATGAACATTTAGGTCATTTTCGTCCTCCCTAGGCTTATTCTTGTCCAATTAGGGTTTTTAACCAATCTTGTGCATCCTATATGTTCATTTGTGTCATTGGATGAACATTTAGGTCATTTTCGTCCTCCCTAGGCTTATTCTTGTCCAATTAGGGTTTGTAAACAATCTTGTGCATCCAATAGGTGTGTTTGTGTCATTGGATGAACATTTAGGTCATTTTCGTCCTCCCTAGGCTTATTCTTGTCCAATTAGGTTTTTTAACCAATCTTGTGCATCCAATAAGTTCATTTGTGTCATTGGATGAACATTTAGGTCATTTTCATCCTCCCTAGGCTTATTCTTGTCCAATTAGGGTTTCTAACCAATCTTGTGCATCCAATAGGTGTGTTTAGTCATTTGATGAACATGTAGGTCATTTTCGTCCTCCCTAGGCTTATTCTTGTCCAATTAGGGTTTTTAACCAATCTTGTGCATCCTATATGTTCATTTGTGTCATTGGATGAACATTTAGGTCATTTTCGTCCTCCCAAGGCTTATTCTTGTCCAATTAGGGTTTGTAAACAATCTTGTGCATCCAATAGGTGTGTTTGTGTCATTGGATGAACATTTAGGTCATTTTCGTCCTCCCTAGGCTTATTCTTGTCCAATTAGGTTTTTTAACCAATCTTGTGCATCCAATAAGTTCATTTGTGTCATTGGATTAACATTTAGGTCATTTTCGTCCTTCCTATGCTTATTCTTGTCCAATTAGGGTTTCTAACCAATCTTGTGCATCCAATAGGTGTGTTTGTGTCATTGGATGAACATTTAGGTCATTTTCGTCCTCCCTAGGCTTATTCTTGTCCAATTAGGGTTTCTATCCAATCTTGTGCATCCAATAGGTGTGTTTGTGTCAATGGATGAACATTTAGGTCATTTTCGTCCTCCCTAGGCTTATTCTTGTCCAATTAGGGTTTTTAACCAATCTTGTGCATCCAATAAGTTCATTTGTGTCATTGGATGAACATTTAGGTCATTTTCGTCCTCCCTAGGCTTATTCTTGTCCAATAAGGGTTTCTAACCAATCTTGTGCATCCAATAGGTGTGTTTGTGTCATTGGATGAACATTTAGGTCATTTTCGTCCTCCCTAGGCTTATTCTTGTCCAATAAGGTTTTTTACCAATCTTGTGCATCCAATAAGTTCATTTGTGTCATTGGATGAACATTTAGGTCATTTTCGTCCTCCCAAGGCTTATTCTTGTCCAATTAGGGTTTTTAAACAATCTTGTGCATCCAATAGGTGTGTTTGTGTCATTGGATGAACATTTAGGTCATTTTCATCCTCCCTAGGCTTATTCTTGGCCAATTAGGGTTTCTAACCAATCTTGTGCATCCAATAAGTTCATTTGTGTCATTGGATGAACATTTAGGTCGTTTTCGTCCTCCCTATGCTTATTCTTGTCCAATTAGGGTTTTTAACCAATCTTGTGCATCCAATAGGTGTGTTT
Organism: Cicer pinnatifidum; assembly: GCA_037974775.1. Taxonomy (NCBI): domain Eukaryota; kingdom Viridiplantae; phylum Streptophyta; class Magnoliopsida; order Fabales; family Fabaceae; genus Cicer; species Cicer pinnatifidum. Next base: position 23,948 of record JBBPBR010000482.1, on the reverse strand, counting down.
GTGTCATTGGATGAACATTTAGGTCATTTTCGTCCTCCCTAGGCTTATTCTTGTCCAATTAGGGTTTTTAACCAATCTTGTGCATCCAATAAGTTCATTTGTGTCATTGGGTGAACATTTTGGTCATTTTCGTCCTCCCTAGGCTTATTCTTGTCCAATTAGGGTTTCTAACCAATCTTGTGCGTCCAATAGGTGTGTTTAGTCATTTGATGAACATTTAGGTTATTTTCGTCCTCCCTAGGCTTATTCTTGTCCAATTAGGGTTTTTAACCAATCTTGTGCATCCAATAAGTTCATTTGTGTCATTGGATTAACATTTAGGTCATTTTCGTCCTCCCTAGGCTTATTCTTGTCCAATTAGGGTTTCTAACCAATCTTGTGCATCCAATAGGTGTGTTTGTGTCATTGGATGAACATTTAGGTCATTTTCGTCCTGCCTAGGCTTATTGTTGTCCAATTAGGGTTTTTAACCAATCTTGTGCATCCAATAAGTTCAATTGTGTCATTGGATGAACATTTAGGTCATTTTCGTCCTCCCTAGGCTTATTCTTGTCCAATTAGGGTTTCTAAACAATCTTGTGCATCCAATAGGTGTGTTTGTGTCATTGGATGAACATTTAGGTCATTTTCGTCCTCCCTATGCTTATTCTTGTACAATTAGGGTTTTTAACCAATCTTGTGCGTCCAATAGGTGTGTTTGTGTCATTGGATGAACATTTAGGTCATTTTCGTCCTCCCTAGGCTTATTCTTGTCCAATTAGGGTTTTTAACCAATCTTATGCATCCAATATGTTCATTTGTGTCATTGGATGAACATTTAGGTCATTTTCGTCCTCCCTAGGCTTATTCTTGTCCAATTAGGGTTTCTAAACAATCTTGTGCATCCAATAGGTGTGTTTGTGTCATTGGATGAACATTTAGGTCATTTTCGTCCTCCCTAAGCTTATTCTTGTCCAATTAGGGTTTCTAAACAATCTTGTGCATTCAATAGGTGTGTTTGTGTCATTGGATGAACATTTAGGTCATTTTCGTCCTCCCTATTCTTATTCTTGTCCAATTAGGGTTTCTAAACAATCTTGCGCATCCAATAGGTGTGTTTGTGTCATTGGATGAACATTTAGGTCATTTTCGTCCTCCCTAAGCTTATTCTTGTCCAATTAGGGTTTCTAAACATTCTTGTGCATTCAATAGGTGTGTTTGTGTCATTGGATGAACATTTAGGTCATTTTCGTCCTTCCTAGGCTTATTCTTGTCCAATTAGGGTTTTTAACCAATCTTGTGCATCCAATATGTTCATTTGTGTCATTGGATGAACATTTAGGTCATTTTCGTCCTCCCTAGGCTTATTCTTGTCCAATTAGGGTTTCTAAACAATCTTGTGCATCCAATAGGTGTGTTTGTGTCATTGGATGAACATTTAGGTCATTTTCGTCCTCCCTAAGCTTATTCTTGTCCAATTAGGGTTTCTAAACAATCTTGTGCATTCAATAGGTGTGTTTGTGTCATTGAATGAACATTTAGGTCATTTTCGTCCTCCCTAGGCTTATACTTGTCCAATTAGGGTTTCTAACCAATCTTGTGCATCCAATAGGTGTGTTTGTGTCATTGGATGAACATTTAGGTCATTTTCGTCCTCCCTATGCTTATTCTTGTCCAATTAGGGTTTTTAACCAATCTTGTGCATCCAATAGGTGTGTTTGTGTCATTGGATGAACATTTAGGTCATTTTCGTCCTCCCTAGGCTTATTCTTGTCCAATTAGGGTTTCTAACCAATCTTGTGCATCCAATAGGTGTGTTTAGTCATTTGATGAACATTTAGGTCATTTTTGTCCTCCCTAGGCTTATTCTTGTCCAATTAGGGTTTCTAACCAATCTTGTGCATCCAATAGGTGTGTTTGTGTCATTGGATGAACATTTAGGTCACTTTCGTCCTCCCTAGGCTTATTGTTGTCCAATTAGGGTTTTTAACCAATCTTGTGCACCCAATAAGTTCAATTGTGTCATTGGATGAACATTTAGGTCATTTTCGTCCTCCCTAGGCTTATTCTTGTCCAATTAGGGTTTCTAAACAATCTTGTGCATCCAATAGGTGTGTTTGTGTCATTGGATGAACATTTAGGTCATTTTCGTCCTCCCTAGGCTTATTCTTGTCCAATTAGGGTTTCTAACCAATCTTGTGCATTCAATAGGTGTGTTTGTGTCATTGGATGAACATTTAGGTCATTTTCGTCCTCCCTAGGCTTATTCTTGTCTAATTAGGGTTTTTAACCAATCTTGTGCATTCAATAGGTGTGTTTGTGTCATTGGATGAACATTTAGGTCATTTTCATCCTCCCTAGGCTTATTCTTGTCCAATTTGGGTTTCTAACCAATCTTGTGCATCCAATAGGTGTGTTTGTGTCATTGGATGAACATTTGGGTTATTTTCGTCCTCCCTAGGCTTATTCTTGTCCAATTAGGGTTTCTAACCAATCTTGTGCATCCAATAGGTGTGTTTAGTCATTTGATGAACATTTAGGTCATTTTCGTCCTCCCTAGGCTTATTCTTGTCCAATTAGTGTTTTTAACCAATCTTGTACATCTAATAAGTTCATTTGTGTCATTGAATTAACATTTAGGTCATTTTCGTCCTCCCTAGGCTTGTTCTTGTCCAATTAGGGTTTCTAACCAATCTAGTGCATCCAATAGGTGTGTTTGTGTCATTGGATGAACATTTAAGTCATTTTCGTCCTCTATAGGCTTATTCTTGTCCAATTAGGGTTTTTAACCAATCTTGTGCATCCAATAACTTCATTTGTGTCATTGGATTAACATTTAGGTCATTTTCATCCTCCCTTGGCTTATTCTTGTCCAATTAGGATTTTTAACCAAGCTTGTGCATCCAATAAGTTCATTTGTGTCATTGGATTAACAATTAGGTCATTTTTGTCCTCCCTAGGCTTATTCTTGTCCAATTAGGGTTTCTAACCAATCTTGTGCATCCAATAGGTGTGTTTGTGACATTGGATGAACATTTAGGTCATTTTCGTCCTCCCTATGCTTATTCTTGTCCAATTAGTGTTTTTAACCAATCTTGTGCATCCAATAGGTGTGTTTGTGTCATTGGATGAACACTTAGGTCATTTTCGTCCTCCCTAGGCTTATTCTTGTCCAATTAGGGTTTTTAACCAATCTTGTGCATCCAATAAGTTCATTTGGGTCATTGGATGAACATTTAGGTCATTTTCATCCTCCCTAGGCTTATTCTCGTCCAATTAGGGTTTTTAACCAAGCTTATGCATCCAATAAGTTCATTTGTGTCATTGGATTAACAATTAGGTCATTTTTGTCCTCCCTAGGCTTATTCTTGTCCAATTAGGGGTTTTTAACCAATCTTGTGCATCCAATAGGTGTGTTTGTGTCATTGGATGAACATTTAGGTCATTTTCGTCCTCCCTAGGCTTATTCTTGTCCAATTAGGGTTTCTAACCAATCTTGTGCATCCAATAGGTGTGTTTGTGTCATTGGATGAACATTTAGGTCATTTTCGTCCTCCCTAGGCTTATTCTTGTCCAATTAGGGTTTCTATCCAATCTTGTGCATCCAATAGGTGTGTTTGTGTCAATGGATGAACATTTAGGTCATTTTCGTCCTCCCTAGTCTTATTCTTGTCCAATTAGGGTTTTTAACCAATCTTGTGCATCCAATAAGTTCATTTGTGTCATTGGATTAACATTTAGGTCATTTTCGTCCTCCCTAGACTTATTCTTGTCCAATTAGGGTTTTTAACCAACCTTGTGCATCCAATAAGTTCATTTGTGTCATTGGTGGAACATTTAGGTCATTTACGTCCTCCCTAGTCTTATTCTTGTCCAATTAGGGTTTTTATGCAATCTTGTGCATCCAAGAGGTGTGTTTGTGTCATTGGACGAACATTTAGGTCATTTTCGTCCTCCCTAGTCTTATTCTTGTCCAATTAGGGTTTTTAACCAATCTTGTGCATCCAATAAGTTCATTTGTGTCATTGGATGAACATTTAGGTCATTTTCGTCCTCCCTAGTCTTATTCTTGTCCAATTAGGGTTTTTATGCAATCTTGTGCATCCAATAGGTGTGTTTGTGTCATTGGCGGAACATTTAGGTCATTTTCGTCCTCCCTAGTCTTATTCTTGTCCAATTAGGGTTTTTATGCAATCTTGTGCATCCAATAGGTGTGTTTGTGTCATTGGAGGAACATTTAGGTCATTTTCGTCCTCCCTAGTCTTATTCTTGTGCAATTAGGGTTTTTAACCAATCTTGTGCATCCAATAAGTTCATTTGTGTCATTGGACGAACATTTAGGTCATTTTCGTCCTCCCTAAGCTTATTCTTGTCCAATTAGGGTTTTTAACCAATCTTGTGCATCCAATAAGTTCATTTGTGTCATTGGATGAACATTTAGGTCATTTTCGTCCTCCCTAGGCTTATTCTTGTCCAATTAGAGTTTTTAACCAATCTTGTGCATTCAATAAGTTAATTTGTGTCATTGGATGAACATTTAGGTCATTTTCATCCTCCCTAGTCTTATTCTTGTCCAATTAGGGTTTTTATGCAATCTTGTGCATCCAATAGGTGTGTTTGTGTCATTGGAGGAACATTTAGGTCATTTTCGTCCTCCCTAGTCTTATTCTTGTCGAATTAGGGTTTTTATGCAATCTTGTTCATCCAATAGGTGTGTTTGTGTCATTGGAGGAACATTTAGGTCATTTTCGTCCTCCCTAGTCTTATTCTTGTCCAATTAGGGTTTTTATGCAATCTTGTGCATCCAATAGGTGTGTTTGTGTCATTGGACGAACATTTAGGTCATTTTCGTCCTCCCTAGGCTTATTCTTGTCCAAGTAGGGTTTTTAACCAATCTTGTGCATCCAATAAGTTCATTTGTGTCATTGGATGAACATTTAGGCCATTTTCGTCCTCCATAGTCTTATTCTTGTCCAATTAGGGTTTTTATGCAATCTTGTGCATCCAATAGATGTGTTGGTGTCATTGGAGGAACATTTAGGTCATTTTCGTCCTCCCTAGTCTTATTCTTGTCCAATTAGGGTTTTTATGCAATCTTGTGCATCCAATAGGTGTGTTTGTGTCATTGGACGAACATTTAGGTCATTTTCGTCCTCCCTAGGCTTATTCTTGTCCAATTAGGGTTTTTATGCAATCTTGTGCATCCAATTGGTGTGTTTTTGTCATTGGACGAATATTTAGGTCATTTTCGTCCTCCCTAGGCTTATTCTTGTTCAATTAGGGTTTTTAACTAACCTTGTGCATCCAATAAGTTCATTTGTGTCATTGGTTGAACATTTAGGTCATTTTCGTCCTCCCTAGGCTTATTCTTGTCCAATTAGGGTTTTTAACCAACCTTGTGCATCCAATAAGTTCATTTGTGTCATTGGTGGAACATTTAGGTCATTTACGTCCTCCCTATACTTATTCTTGTCCAATTAGGGTTTTCAACCAATCTTGTGCATCCAATAAGTTCATTTGTGTCATTGGATGAACATTTAGGTCATTTTCGTCCTCCCTAGGCTTATTCTTGTCCAATTAGGGTTTTTAACCAATCTTGTGCATCCAATAAGTTCATTTGTGTCATTGGATGAACATTTAGGTCATTTTCGTCCTCCCTAGTCTTATTCTTGTCCAATTAGGGTTTTTATGCAATCTTGTGCATCCAATAGGTGTGTTTGTGTCGTTGGAGGAACATTTAGGTCATTTTCGTCTTCCCTAGTCTTATTCTTTTCCAATTAGGGTTTTTATGCAATCTTGTGCATCCAATAGGTGTGTTTGTGTCATTGGACGAACTTTTAGGTCATTTTCGTCCTCCGTAGGCTTATTCTTGTCCAATTAGGGTTTTTAACCAATCTTGTGGATACAATAAGTTCATTTGTGTCATTCGATGAACATTTAGGTCATTTTCGTCCTCCCTAGTCTTATTCTTGTCCAATTAGGGTTTTTATGCAATCTTGTGCATCCAATAGGTGTGTTTGTGTCATTGGAGGAACATTTAGGTCATTTTCGTTCTCCCTAGTCTTATTCTTGTCGAATTAGGGTTTTTATACAATCTTGTGCATCCAATAGGTGTGTTTGTGTCATTGGACGAACATTTAGGTCATTTTCGTCCTCCCTAGGCTTATTCTTGTCCAATTAGGGTTTTTAACCAACCTTGTGCATCCAATAAGTTCATTTGTCTCATTGATTTAACATTTAGGTCATTTTCGTCCTCCCTAGGCTTATTCTTGTCCAATTAGGGTTTTTAACCAATCTTGTGCATCCAATAAGTTCATTTGTGTCATTGGATGAACATTTAGGTCATTTTCGTCCTCCCTAGTCTTATTCTTGTCTAATTAGGGTTCTAAGCAATCTTGTGCATCCAATATGTGTGTTTGTGTCATTGGATGAACATTTAGGTCATTTTCGTCCTCCCTAGTCTTATTCTTGTCCAATTAGGGTTTTTATGCAATGTTGTGCATCCAATAGGTGTGTTTGTGTCATTGGACAAACATTTAGGTCATTTTCGTCCTCCCTAGGCTTATTCTTGTCCAATTAGGGTTTTTAACCAATCTTGTGCATCCAATAAGTTCATTTGTGTCATTGGGTGAACATTTAGGTCATTTTCGTCCTCCCTAGGCTTATTCTTGTCCAATTAGGGTTTCTAACCAATCTTGTGCATCCAATAGGTGTGTTTAGTCATTTGATGAACATTTAGGGTATTTTCGTCCTCCCTAGGCTTATTCTTGTCCAATTAGGGTTTTTAACCAATCTTGTGCATCCAATAAGTTCATTTGTGTCATTGGATTAACATTTAGGTCATTTTCGTCCTCCCTAGGCTTATTCTTGTCCAATTAGGGTTTCTAACCAATCTTGTGCATCCAATAGGTGTGTTTAGTCATTTGATGAACATTTATGTTATTTTCATCCTCCCTAGGCTTTTTCTTGTCCAATTAGGGTTTCTAACCAATCTTGTGCATCCAATAGGTTTGTTTGTGTCATTGGATGAACATTTAGGTCATTTTCGTCCTCCCTAGGCTTATTCTTGTCCAATTAGGGTTTTTAACCAATCTTGTGCATCCAATAGGTGTATTTGTGTCATTGGATGAACATTTAGGTCATTTTCGTCCTCCCTAGGCCTATTCTTGTCCAATTAGGGTTTTTAACCAATCTTGTGCATCCAATAAGTTCATTTGTGTCATTGGATGAACATTTAGGTCATTTTCGTCCTCCCTAGGCTTATTCTTGTCCAATTAGGGTTTTTAACCAATCTTGTGCATCCAATAAGTTCGTTTGTGTCATTAGACGAACATTTAGGTCATTTTCGTCCTCCCTAGGCTTATTCTTGTCCAATTAGGGTTTTTAACCAATCTTGTGCATCCAATAAGTTCATTTGTGTCATTGGATGAACATTTAGGTCATTTTCGTCCTCCCTAGTCTTATTCTTGTCCAATTAGGGTTTTTATGCAATCTTGTGCATCCAATAGGTGTGTTTGTGTCATTGGACGAACATTTAGGTCATTTTCGCCCTCCCTAGGCTTATTCTTGTCCAATTAGGGTTTTTAACCAATCTTGTGCTTCCAATAAGTTCATTTGTGTCATTGGATGAACATTTAGGTCATTTTCGTCCTCCCTAGGCTTATTCTTGTCCAATTAGGGTTTTTAACCAATCTTGTGCATCCAATAAGTTCACTTGTGTCATTGGATGAACATTTAGGTCATTTTCGTCCTCCCTAGTCTTATTCTTGTCCAATTAGGGTTTTAAGCAATCATGTGCATCCAATATGTGTGTTTGTGTCATTGGACGAACATTTAGGTCATTTTCGTCCTCCCTATGCTTATTCTTGTCCAATTAGGGTTTTTAACCAATCTTGTGCATCCAATAAGTTCATTTGTGTCATTGGATGAACATTTAGGTCATTTTCGTCTTCCCTAGGATTATTCTTGTCCAATTAGGGTTTTTAACCAATCTTGTGCATCCAATAGGTGTGTTTGTGTCATTGGATAAACATTTAGGTCATTTTCATCCTCCCTAGTCTTATTCTTGTCCAATTAGGGTTTTAATGTAATCTTGTGCATCCAATAGGTGTGTTTGTGTCATTGGACGAACATTTAGGTCATTTCGCCCTCCCTAGGCATATTATTGTCCAATTAGGGTTTTTAACCAATCTTGTGCATCCAATAAGTTCATTTGTGTCATTGGATGAACATTTAGGTCATTTTCGTCCTCCCTAGGCTTATTCTTGTCCAATTAGGG